>CM041776.1:422969444-423295674 GCA_023374045.1 Limonium bicolor
GGTTTCTTTACCGTATCATCCACAGACGAACGGGCAAGCCGAGATCACCAACAGGGAAATTAAGTGGATACTGCAGAAATCAGTCACATCCTCGAGGCGAGATTGGTCCTTAAGTTGGATGACGCCTTGTGGGCATACCGCACTGCATTTAAAACACCTTTAGGTATGTCCCCGTACAAGTTGGTTTTTGGTAAGGCGTATCACTTACCTGTGGAGCTGGAGCACAAGTCTTTTTGGGCACTCAAGGCATTGAATTTTGATCTGAAAAAGGCCGTGAGAAGCGTAAGTTACAGCTGTGTGATCTCGAGGAGTTTAGAGAGGAAGCTTATGAGAATGCCAAGATTTATAAGGAGAAAACGAAGAGGTGGCACGATAAGTTATTGGTCAAGCGTGAGTTTCACGTTGGAGACAAGGTTCTGTTTTCAATTCCCGTCTGAAATTGTTTCCAGGGAAGCTAAAGTCTCGTTGGTCTGGACCGTTTACAGTGACAAATGTCTCGCCCTATGGAGCCATCGATTTAATCAATACAGAAGGGGAAACATTCAAAGTCAACGGGTCTCAGCTGAAGCATTATCTCAGTGGTGATATCGCTGAAGTCCATTCGGTGATCACGGTCTTTGATCCTCCATACTGATTATCCAATGCATGGTCTAGCCAAAGACCGAAAAGACGGGCGGCTGGCTGGGAGACAACCCAGTTTTGTGAGTTTTATTATTTTCGTTTTATTTATTTCTCGTAAGTTTTATTGTTTTTGATTCTTTATTTTTGGGCTAACGTGTTTATTAGATATGTTTTGTTTAGTTTCACATGGTTTAGAAGGTGAATTCAGGAGTTTGGAGGGATCTCTGTTATCAATATGAGTTTCTGGCCACTTTTAAGGGTTGTCCAGGTTTGGAGCTGGGTTTGCAAACCCGGACCTATAGCTGGGCGACGCTACTGGCAAGTTTTGGAGGTCGTCCGGGTTTGCGCGCTGGTTTGCAAACCCGGATCGTGAGGGCGAGATACCTACTGTCTAATTTTGATGCACGTCCGGGTTTGCTGATTGGTTTACAAACCCGGATCACAAGAGCGGAGTAGCTACTGGCATGTTTTGCGTGTCGTCCGGGTTTGAGTAGGGGTTTGCAAACCCGGACCGCATAAGCGGTGAAGCTTCTGTCTAATTTTTCATATCGTCCGGGTTTGAGTAAGGGTTTAAACCCGGACCGCATATGCGGAGGCGCTGCTGGCTTATTTTCAAATAGTCCGGGTTCTCAATCCCTAACTCAGTTTCTCATCTCCCACCTCCGCGCCCTGGTTGCTTGCTCCCTTCCTTCACAGCCGCCCTCGCCTCGCCATTGCTATCACCGAGTCACCATCGCGCCACCACCCTAGCCACACTCTTGCCCCACTGTCGCCGTCAACGTCTCCACCCACTTCCGTTTCGCCTCAGCCTAGTCTCCACCCACTTCGTTTTCGCCCCGCACTCACCCGACACCATTTTCCTCGCCTCGCACCACCACTCTCCCGACCTTACCCCCCGACTAGTCCACCGCCTTCTCCAATCCGCACCCGCACCGGTCGAGCCCAATTCATAGTATACCCGTTTCTGATTAGTTAATATGGCTCCAAAGCGTTCACGCCGGTCTACAGCTGCGGGTGCCTCTTCATCGGCCGCGCCTGCGCCACCTGCCCCAACACCACCGGTCCAATACCGAGAATCAGTGTGTGCCGATTTCATTAACGATGCTGCCTTTGATTGGTACAATGTCAAGGACCGGAAAATTATTCCGGAAAGGTCAGTGTCCGAGGAGTTAATTACTGAATTTGATTTACAAAGTGTGTTTAATGCTAAGGGTTGGGGAGGATTGTTGCGTCTTGGTGGGGGGTGTTATTACCCAAGACTGGTTAAGTTGTTCTATGCTAATGCTGAAAAGGATGATGAGTACGATATAATTAGCGTGGTGATAAAAGGGAGGTACATCGAGATTAATCATAGGGTGGTTGATGAGTATTTTGGAGTGCATGATGCATTTGATAGAAATGTGCTTAGGGAAGCTAGGAAAAATTTGGATAATGATAAGAGACGGGCGAAGGAACACTATCTGAGGCTGGTGGTAAATGACCCTGAGGTTCAGAACCGTCAAAGACGGTCTTCGAGGGATAAGCAGGTCATGACAGGGGATAAACTACAGACTCCGATTGAGCGGTTGCTTCTGGCCATTATTATGCATAATGTCCGCCCGAGAGAGTGTGCTGACTTGAATGCTGTGGATTGTTTCTTCATGCGACATCTGCTAGATGATGAGTTCTCTCGCGGCGCTTGTCCTATTGTTTTCTCTTCTGTTGTTATTAATCATATTTTACGTATCATGGATGTGGACAGCACCACTTCTCTTGCTTTTCCACATTTTCTGCAGTATCTTTTTGAGAAGGAGAGGGTTGACTTCAGTGATGAGCGGCCTCAGCATTCCGCTCCTCCTCTGGACATGACAGCGATGCATCGCTTTCAGTGGGAGAAGATAGGAGACGGGTGGATAAAGCGCCGTCGTGCCCGACCGGGTGAGAGAGCTGCCCGAGCTGCTGGTGCTGATGGGGCTGGGCCTTCCCAGATCAGGGGTGCTGATGGGCCTGCGGGTCCGATGCCAGGTTTTGAGGAGCTGATGACAGAGTTTAGAGATTGGCAGGGGGTGTGTACTACCCGCTTTGATGAGTTTGGCTCGCGCCTTGACGATCTGTCCACTCAGGTTCAGAACTATGGAGTTCGCCTGACATCTTTGGAGGCGCGTCGCCATGCTGCTGAGGTTCGCCAAGAGGCGAGGATGGCTGAGTATGATACACGCTTCGCCCGTATGGAGGCATGGCATCTTCCGCATGGGTCACAGTCACAGCCCCCACCACAGCCCTAGGCTCCTGGAAATTGGGTTACTTCATTTTCTACCCTTTTCGGCTATTTTGATGTTTTTATTCTCTTAGTTTTCTTTAGGTTTTTCTTCTTTTTGTTTTAGATTCGGATGTTGTCGTTTATTTTCGGTTTGTTTTATTAGCTATGACGTTTACTCGCACGCTTACTGTTCTGCAAGTTATTATTGGCTTTTGGTTTTCTTTACTTGAGCTACAGGTCTGCTTTTGCTAAGTGTGAGGTATTGAGGTATCCAAAGGAAACTCTGTCGAATTTTCTGCAGACTTCAACACCCCCGATGCTTTTGGCTAAGTGTGAGGATGTTATCCTCAAAATACTCCAGGGGCGTGATTTTCTAACTTCTTTTATTTTTCAACGTTGTTTTCTGCGACTTTGTGTTTTCCTTCCGTCTTAATCATTTACATGAAGCAATGAGGGCATTGCTAATTTTTAAGTGTGAGGAAGGGAAATTACACATGCTCATGCTCTTGCTCAATTTCATTCGAATGTGCTAATTTTGAACATTTTTAAGGCTATCACTCCATTTTCACAGTATTTTTGGCCCTCAAAAATTTTTGGTTGCATAACATACCTGAGTCTTATTCAGTGGTTGGATAAGTTGGTTTGGAACACCGCACGAGTAGCACTAGTTCTTGTGAGATCGAACCTGGAAAATAGTTGTGGGAATTCTGGTTGCACTGCTTGTATGTACAGATTTGATTAATGCTTGTCTATTTCTTCTTTAAAAAGTTAAGCCTATTAGTGAAACTATTTGATTTTGATTTCACTTGGGGACTTTGGGAATGATTATTGAATGAAAGGAAGGAAGGACAAAGGCAAGGTACTCCTCTAATCGAACTTTTAACCCAGAAAACAGGCCTCGCCCATTTGGTAATTAAGTCCTCGGGGTGCCTCATCACCCATCTACCTAAGGTCATCTGATCTGGGATAGAAGACCCAACACCGCTACATGAATGGAGAGAAAAGTCTGAGGGATATAAAAGAGAAAGTTAATGCTGGTTTAGAAAGTTGAAGAAATTTGTTAATTTCAAATGCAAAGTGCAAAGTCTTTCTTGATTATGAGTACGTGGTGATGAAAGGTAATATGGAATAAGATATTACTTCTCACCCCTTGTCGTCCATGGATTGTGGAAAGTTAATTGGAAAGTAGTCCCTGAGTGAAATTGGAGTCAGTGGTTTTACTATGTGTCTTAAGCTCTTGCAAAATATTTCTCAATTCACTGTTTATGAAAACCTGCAAGTGTGGATCATTGTTCTCTATGACTGCTTCTCATTATTAGATCTCCTTGTGCACATTCTAAACTGACGACTCCCTTCTGTGAGACTTCAGTATGTTTCTATTTGCTTGAGGGCAAGCAAAGATTAAGTGTGAGGAAGTTGATAAGTCAGGAATTTGTCTAAGTTTCCTAGACTAATTCATGCTTAATTTTCTACTTTATGACATTAACTTTCCCTTTAATGCTTTAATTACTCTTCATTGTTATATTTGTCTCCAATGATCGATTTCATATGTTTTCAGGATAAAATACTCAACAAAGTGCTTAAATGAAGATTTTAGAGGTTAGAGCAACATGGGAAGTCAAACCAGAGTCAAATACAGATTTTCATTGACCACTGCTGTGCTTTATAGAGGGTCCGGGTTTGCAGCTGGGTTTATAAACCCGGACCACCTTGTCGCAGAACTTTCTGCCCAATTTCAGATGCGGTCCGGGTTTGCATCCTACTTTGCAAACCCGGACCATCCCAGGACGAGACCTTCTGCCTCTTTTTAGACGTCGTGGGTTTGCATCCTACTTTGCAAACCCGGACCATCCCAGACGAGAGACCTTCTGCCTTTTTTTTGACGTCGTCCGGGTTTGCATCCTACTTTGCAAACCCGGACCAATACAGGCGACTTAATCAGTTTCGGAAATAACGGAATTCGTGTTTATCTTTAATATCTCTTATTATATCTTGTATCCAGACGCTTAATTGGAGGGATTAGAGATAGATTAAAAGATAGATTTCTGTGGTTATAAAGAGGAGGCTAGCCAACGTGAGGATATACTTCTGGAGCGCACAAAATCGCCACAATACAGAGAGTTTAGTTGGAGTTGGAGTCTGAGTCTGGTTTGGAGTTTGGAGCAGAGCAGGAAGTCACCACGGAGACTTCTCCAGGAATTTCACCAGAGTTCCTTCTTGTTCTCTATAATTACTCATACAGTTCTGATTATTGTAAACATGTCAATGGCTGAGTAGTTCCTTTAGATTTCGGTTTGCTATGTATCCCTAAATTGACTATTCCTGTTCCTTTGTGATTTAATGCAATTTGATTGAGTAAAGTTATTTTCCTTGCTTAATTTCTTTAATCTTTATAATTTGGCCAATTATAAGGATTAGTAATTTGTTAGCTTATATGTGACGACTGCGGCTTTCAATTGAATACAGGAAAATAACCGGTTAGTTTAGAGATGGTAATTCCTCTAAATTGCTAATTGACCAATAAACTAGATTGTTCTTAAGGCGGTTAGTAAACAGTGGGTTTGTAACGAGAGTTAAAATTCAGTCTTTGCTAACTAGTATTTACTAAGCGGAGACCGGAGGTAAATTATCTTTGTTCTAGGGTTTTACTCAGAATTGTCTTATAAATCACTTAGGGATAGGATCACAGATTTAGGGTGCAGTAGTAAACCGGGATCTCCTTTCCAAATCAGTTTCACAACATTTATTTTCCTTGTTATTGTTTGCATTCTGTTTCTAATTATCATCAAATCAAACCCCAATTTCCTGTTTTAATTTGTCATTAATAAAGATTTAAACTAGACACATCGCCTCCTCTGGTTCGATACTTAGGGAATTCTCTCTATTAAAACTTGCTAGAATTGACCGGTACACTTGCCGTTAGGTTTTATCCCAACATTTGGCATTGCGGCAGTTGCAGCTCATCATGACTCAGTCATTGCTGCCGCTGTTTGGGGTGTGGTTCACTCGTCATGACCCTTCCCATATGGAGGCTGCAGAGATTCTTTTAGGTCTTCACCTTGCTCAGCGTTTTGACTTTCGGAGTGTGCGGGTTTTGTCAGATTGTAAGCCCGTGGTTGCTTATCTTTCGGCGTTTGGTCCCACCAGTATATCATCTAGCACGACTTTTTTGCTCAATGATGCCTTGGCACATTTGAGTCCGCTAGTGGATTTTCAATGCTTTCATGTTAACCGCTTAGACAATTTCACTGCTCACAACCTAGCTTTCTTAGCTAGTAAATAGCAACTCCCTGCGAGTTGTTGGAAGTCTTCTGACTTCCCAATTAAAGTCCTCGTTGGTTTCAAAAAAAAAAAAATTCAAACAGAGACGATGAAATTAAAATATCTATGTACATCAGTATTTCTTTGAAATTTTAAAAGCCTTAGCGTCTAAGTTTACTTATGTTTGACATTTGATCCATCACGTATGCAACCCCCTCTTCCGGCACATCAACGCTAATTGGTTGCAACTGGTCTAAAAACCCCAGCTCGATCGTCTCACATCTCCCCACTCTGATTTATCTTTTACACTACTATAAATCTAAGAACCCACCACAAAGACACAGGCGGGGGGAGGTTAAAGAAATTAAGAGAGCTGTAACCAAACTTGTTTGATATGTCCTCGACCGTTGACATAAATGAGTATTCTGTGTTGCCAGAGGACTGCGTAGCATGTATCACCGGCTTCACCACGCCCGGCGACGCTTGTCGTCTCGCAACCGTATCTAAGATGGTCAGTCAGCGGCGGAGTCTGACCCGGTTTGGAACGGTTTTTGCCTCCGGATTACCGACACCTTATCGCTCAATCTGATGATGGAGACTCTCTCTTACTTGAATATCCTTCAAAGAAGCAGCTTTATCTCCGCCTAGCTGATTCTTCGCTGCTAATCGATGGGTCAACCAAGGTAATGATGCCGCCTTTCGTTCTTGAATGCTTGTGAATTCGTCTAATAGTTGGAGTTTTGATTATATTTGGTGTAGAAAGGCAATCGATGATTTCCTGACAAAACGATTGACAGTAAGATTTATCTTGGACGATTGAAAATCCGTACAAGTTGTTGTAAATCAAAAGGACAGTATACAAACGAAAGAGAGGATATAATGAATACTATTAATTGATGTATTGAGTGACTTGGAGGCTAGACTATTTATAATGTGATTTGTAACGTTACAATGAGAAAACGTAGCTAAATAAAAGTAACTACTTAATAAAATTAAAATAAATAAATCGGCACAACGGCTCTATGACCTATTCTACAGTAACAAAATAGCGAGAAATTGACTAAGAAAAATAGGAAATATGAAAAACCAAAATCAGGATTAATAAATATTTTTAACATCCTCCCTTAATTCTGAATTTTCATCGAAGTCATCCCCATCTTTTCTTTTAACTTAATGAAGGCCTCATACTTCAAAGGTTTGGTTCCAGCGACTTGATCTTCCGATCTGTAGTACTTTACTTCTATCTCGGTCTTGGCAACTTGATCTCTCAGATAGTGATATCGGGTCTTGATATGCTTGATTCTGCCATGTATGACTGGATTCTTCGCTAATTTAAGTGCAGACGTATTATCAACAAAAATTGTCGTGGGCTTCTGTTGTGGCATATTGATGTGATCCATTAGGTATCGCAACCACATAGCCTGGCAGGCACTTATTGCTGCGGCCACATATTCTGCTTCGCAAGTTGATAGGGCAACAATGGACTGCTTCTTGGATGACCATGAGCATGCGGTTGTTCGAAAATTGAAGCAATATCCCGAAGTGCTCTTCCGATCATCTACATCTCCACCCTAATCACTGTCTGAATATCCTACAACAGAAATATCATCAGCAAACCCATAGAATAATCCATGGTCGTATGTTCCCTTCACATAGCGTAGGATTCTCTTTGCTACTTGCAAATGTGGTGATCTAGGAGTCTCCATGAATCTGCTGATCAAGCCAACACCAAAAGTTATATCCGGTCTCGTACAAGTAAGATACCTAAGATTGCCAACAATCTGCTTGTAGTAGGTTGGATCAACATAGGCTCCTTCATCATTCTTTGATAATTTGGTTCCAACCTCCACAGGAGTTCTTACCGGGTTGCAATTAGACATCTTGAACTTTTACAAGAGATCAGCAGCGTATTTCTTCTGGGAGATGAAGATGCCGTCATTTCCTTGAATCACCTCAATGCCAAGGAAGTATGTCATTAGCCCAAGGTCAGACATCTCGAATTCCTTCATTATTGACTTCTTGAAGGATTCAATCATCATGGGACGGTTGTCTGTAATAATCAAGTCATCAACATACAGACATATGATTAGTATACCGCCAGACTTATCCACCTTCACATACAGTGCATGCTCGGAAGGGCATCTGGTAAAGCCACTCGTGCCAAAAAAGGCATCTATATGCTTATTCCAAGCTCTGGGTGCTTGTTTTAAGCCATACAAAGCTTTCTTCAGCCGGTATACTTTTCCTTCACTTCCATATTTACCAAAGCCAGGGGGCTGCTTGACAAACACTTCTTCTTCAAGTGGGCCATTTAGGAAGGCTGACTTCACATCCATTTGGTGAATCTTCCGCCGATTTTGAGCAGCCAAAGCAATAATCAGCCTAATAGTCTCCATTCGAGCAACTAAAGAGTGTATTTCTTGGTAATCAAGACCGGGTCTCTGCTTAAACCCTTTCGCCACCAATCTTGCTTTGTATCTTTCCACCTCACCATTGGGCTTCATCTTTGTCTTGAAGACCCACTTCACATCAATGGCTTGTTGTCCTGGTGGAAGATCTGTAAGGACCCGCGTACCATTTCTCTCAATAGCTTCAATTTCCTCATGCATGGCCGCCATCCATTTTGGATATTGAAGTGCTTCCTTCACTGTCACTAGCTTAAGATCTGCGAATAGAGCAAAATGCATAATCTCTTCATCATCAGTATCTTCATCATCAAGGTTTACCTCATAATCTTGAAGATGTGCTGGCAATCGATGATGACGCTGTGGTCTCCTAGCATCTGTCTGAACTTGATCAGGTGTTGAGTCTCCTCCCTCTAGATTTGACTCTTCTGACTCTTCAACAAGTGAGATATTACGGCTCTTGGGTTCTGTGGCACCACTTATATTCCAATCCCATGATTCATTTTCTGCAAAGGTAACATCATGAGTGAATATTACCTTTTTCATCATTGGATTGAATAGCTTGTATCCTCCCCGTTCATATCCAATGAATACGGTTTTCTCGACTCGATCATCCAGCTTCTTTCTTGTCTCCGCTGGAACATGGGCATAGGCGATGGCGCCAAATACCTTCAGATGTTTTACTCCTGGTTTGACACCGGTCCATGCTTCTTCAGAAGTAAGACCTAAGACACCTTTCGTTGGAGAGCGGTTCAGTATATATGCTGAACAGGAGACTGCCTCCGCCCAGAAAGAATTTGGCATCCCTTTGGTCTTCAACATGCTTCTCACCATATCCATGATGGTTCTGTTCTTCCGCTCAGCAACACCATTATTCTGAGGGGTGTAGGGACATGTCACTTCATGCTTTATCCCTTGTTCTTCACAGTACTCCTTGAATTCAATTGAGATATATTCACCACCGCCGTCAGTGCGCAACACCTTTAGTGAGTAACCATTTTGTCGTTCTACATGAGCCTTGAATTTTTTGAAGTATTCAAATACCTCGGATTTCTTCTGCAGCATATAAACCCATAGTTTCTGAGAAAAATCATCAATAAAGGTCAGAAAATACCGATTGTTACCATTTGACATGGTACTCATTGGACTGCATACATCGGAGTGTACCAACTGAAGAGGATGGCTAGCTCTTTTTCCATCTCCTAAAAACGATGATCGATGATGCTTTCCGATGGTGCAAGCTTCACACAACTGCTCAGGATAATTTATTTCTGGTAAACCCTTCACCATATTTTCTCGGGATAATTTCTTCAAGCCATGAAAACTCATATGACCAAATCGTAAGTGCTACAACCATGAATCATCAGAGATTATAGTAGACAAACAATGATAAGCACCACTAGATATATCAACTGGAAACATACGGTTTCTAGTCATAGCAGCAGTGAGAATTAATGTACCCTTTTCATCAGAAACAGACAGCTTGCCACCATGAAGCTTCATATCATACCCCTTTTCATGTAGCTGGTCAATGCTTAATAAGTTTGTTCTCAACTTGGGCACATAGAAGACATCAGAAATATACTTATGCTCCCCACTCTTCAAGGTGATGAGAATTTTACCTTTGTCTGCAACTGGGATCTTACTTTCATCTCCAAATTTTACCGTGGTGTGAATTGACTCATCCAGATGAGCAAACAACTCCTTCTTTCCACACATATGATTGGTGCAGGCGGTGTCAAGGAACCAAGTTTGGTTATCCGAACTCTCTCCATCGTTTGTTACCATCAAGAGTGTATGGTCATTATCATCACTAGCAACACTATTTTACACATAGTTTGTCCTTTGGTTTTTGCCTCTACTCCTGCATTCTGAGGCATAATGACCATACTTTTGACAAGCATAACATTGAACATTGGATCTTTCATACCTTCCTCGTTCTCCACCTTTGCCACGTCCATGACCTCCATTGTAATTTTGTTGACGGTTAGATTTTGACTTATCTTCATCGTCATTTTGATTTCTTTGGCCTCCATAATTTTTGTAGCCACCACTACCTTTATATGATCCACGTCCTCTCCTCTCCGCCGGAACCTTGCTTCATCTTTGGCTCATCATCTGGATTATCGGTGAGGGAAACTTGAGCTTGTAATGCTTGCTCGATTGACTTCTTAGTCTTTCTCTCATTTATACGTTGCTCGTGTACTTGCAACGTTCTCGTCACCTCATCTACGGTCATCTTGGTTGTATCATGGGCCTCCTCAATTGCTATCACGACATTGTCGAATTGGGGGGTTAGTGACCGCAGGATTTTCTCCACCTTGGACTGTTTTGTCAGCGCTTCTCCATTAATCTTCATCTGGTTCGTCAAAGCCAGAAGTCGACTGATGTATTTTGACACCGTCTCTTAAGACTCCATCTGCAGCAACTCGTATTGACGTCGTAAGGTTTGTAACCTCACCTTCTTAACTTTCTCTACACCTTTGAAGGTGTTTGCCAAGGTATCCCAAGCTTCTTTTGACGTAGTTGTTGCATCTATCTTCTCGAACACTTCATCATTTACACCTTGATGAATCAAATAGAGTGCCTTTTTATCCTTCTTTGTATTCTCCTTGTGGGTACTTTTCTTAGCATCAGTTGCATTCGTTGTAAGCTCCGGAACACCATCATTCACCACCATAAATAACTCATGATAATCAAATATCACCCGCATCTGGATCGACCACCGATTATAATTTTTTCCGTCTAATACCGAAATAGATATATTCGAACTGGTACCGGATGAACTGTTCATCTTGTTGTCGCTCTCTGTGGGATACAAAATACTCAGACTATTTTTTTTCTTTTTTTTTGCTCTCACCTCACGTACGTACAAAAAATATGTAGTGGACTTTTTGCTTTTGAAAATTCTCACTCAAATGATTCTTCTGTGTAGCAACGAATAGTGAAGAAAAAAAATTGAAAATGAATGTATGAACTCCACAGCAGATGAGACAAGATGGATGAGAGGACAAATATGGTTGACTTGCTTTTGCTTTCACTTTTTCTCTCACAGTGGGAATACTCACGGGATGATAGTGGTCTACTCCCTCCGTCCTGAATTGACCGTCTCCTTTGCTTTATGGCACGTTTTTCCACTTCAATATTTAACATATAAGATAAAATAATTTTATAAAACGAAACAGTGTAACATATAGTTTATCATGTAAGGAATCATTTGCAAAACTCAAATTTTAAAAATTATTTTATCTTACATGTTAAATATTGAAGTCAAACGACACGTCCAAATAGTGAACAAGACGGTCAATTCAGGACGGAGGGAGTAGTAGTTTTGTGTAGTACAATAGAGTAGACTTGCTTTTGGCAGAAATGATGATGGGTTCTTTTGCCTTCTTGTTGTACGGTTGCAACAGGGGAGATGTACTTCTCAATGGACAGAGAATGCTTTTGTGGCACGCATACAAATGGAGGATAGACTTTTGTGACACGGATGGAAATGGAGGATGATGACTCCTGCTCTTTTTTTTATCCGATGAAAAAGAAGACTTCTTGCTGACGGAGGAAATAGGTAGTGTAGCTCTGATACCACAGTTGTAAATCAAAAGGACAGTATACAAATGAAAGATAGGATATAATGAATACTATTAATTGATGTCTTGAGTGACTGGGAGGCTAGACTATTTATAGTCTGATTTGTAACGTTACAACGAGAAAAAGTAGCTAAATAAAAGTAACTACTTAATAAAATTAAAATAAATAAATAGGCACAACGGCTCTATGACCTATTCTACAGCAACAAAATAGGGAGAAATTGACTAAGAAAAATAGGAAATATGAAAAAAAATCAGGATTAATAAATATTTTTAACACAAGTTTGGAGGTCAACGTTGAGAACTCTGATCCGAGTTCAGTTGACCTGGACAAATTGAATATCTAAGAATATTGTTGTCTGAACAATTTGTACGGAGTTTGTTTTTCATATACGGGCTAATATTTATAGTTATTTTGGTGTTCCTTTTGTTTTTTTACCCATATCATTTACTTAAAACTTCATTTTGAGGTTAACCAGCTTGATAACTTTCAATTGAAAAGAGAAGAAAAATATTACTTGCAACTTGATAATGTTGTGGTCATCTATGTGCTATCTATTTGTAGATTATACTCTGTTTCCATGTAAGTAATGTGCTGCTTTTTAACTCGTCAGTCTTGAAGACTACACTCATTAGTCATTGATGGTTGTGTGTTAGAATTTATTATCTAACCCATCTCTTATATGTGTTGCATCATCAACCAGAGCTTTTGGCTTGACAAATCCAATGGGAAGAAATGTTTTATGATTTCTGCTAGATCACTTTCCATTACATGGACTTGTACGCCCAGATATTGGAGGTGGATTTCCATCCCCGAATCAAGGTCATTACTCTTTTGATTTCACAATCCTCAAAGTGACTCAAGAATGTGAGAGAGGAAAATACTTGAGTAACACATTACATGCATTATATACTCGGTTATGGAATTTACATGACTAATATTGTGCTGATAATGGTAGAAACCAACATCAATCAATGCAACACTTTGATTCTAATACACTTTGTTTGCAAAAAATGTCATCACCTTCTTTCAGGTTTCCAAATGTGGCTGAGCTTCTACATGTTTGCTGGCTTGAAATTCGAGGGAAACTCAAAACATCATTGTTATCCTCAACAACAAACTACTAGGCCTATCTGGTCTACAGATTAACCCCGGCCACCAATGGACTTGATGGGCATACAGAGGCATCTGTGGTAATCAATGGAAAGAAAATTAGCACGCGAAAGGTATTGTTTGAGCTCAAGGACCACCACCAACACAGGTCTCGGACCAAGATAACTAGGAGCATGAATCAAGAGATTGATGATAGATATCCAAAGAGTAGAGATGGTGGTTGATTGAAGATGAAGATAGACTCATTCTTTAGTGACACTGGAGAAGATGGGGTTGAGTTATCAGTGATAGAAATAAAGCATTTGAAATGGAAAAGTGGGCTTATAGTTGATGGGATCGAGTTGAGGCCAAATGAAGCAAAGTGCACTAAAATCAATGTCTCCAGGTGAGGGTTAACCCTAATGTAGCAAACCACAATCAAATATCTAAAGTGATAAAGTTATGACCTTGTAGAGAGCAAAAAATGTAGAAATTAATGGTTCTGGTGTTTATCTCAAAGAACATTAATGGTGTGGTGTGCATATTTGGGATGTAACACGGGTTCCCTTGTAATGTGTATTCTCATCATTTGTTTGTTTTTGCTTAAAAGATTTTCATCCGCTTCTGTCCATTGATCCTTAGGTTTGTTCTATCTCATTCCTTCAACAACGATAGTAGGTTTGTAATCTCCTTGCATCACCACTTTTCAAACCTTGTAATCCACGGACATCAACTGAGCATCCATCTGTTCGCACCACTTGGAATAATTGAATTTTGTCAACCTTGGTGTTTTTATATGATACGAACTCATCTTTCACGATCTACCCAGAAGTGTTAACCTCTATATTGGGTAAACCTGCTCTGATACCACTTGTAAGTTCGTAATATATAAAATCAGAAGCCTCAGTACGAGACTGACAGAGAGCAGAAATGAAGAACGAGATAGAAAGTGTTTAGAAGAAAAACTCCGCTACCAATCTTATTATTGATAACTTGAAAACTCCTCACCTGATCTGTTCAGCACTTTGAACAATCACTCTCATGTCTAATTCTAGACAAAACGTTGATTACTATCAACAACCTCTTTCTCTCTCAAAGACTCTTTTTACGGTAGAAGCTCTACCTTTTCTGATGTTTTTGCTGTAAATTTATACTACTTTGAGGCAGATAATAACTTCCTGAATATCTACAAAAAACTTAATCTAAAACTAATATAAATACAAACTAAAAGATCCTAAAATATCTCTAAATTGTTTCCTAGTATAATGTTGGCGCCTCTGATTTTACTCCTTCTGGTTATTGAGTAAATATTTTGTTAAGATCTTCTACCCAAAGCTGACTGTAGAGGTTGTTGAGATAATATAGGCAAGCATTGCTCTGGTAATTTTACCACATCGAAAACCTTCAGTAAATATACATTTACAAAAGCCTCCAAAGATTTATCCCACCCTCTCAGTCAAAAGCAATCGAGATAGGAATTTAAGAAAAGAAGAAGCTTGAAAGATTTCTCCCGCTCTCTCTCTGTCAAAAGTTCATCGCCATGAATCCAAACACCGATGATACACCCGCTCCGTCAATTTACAGCCACTGCAACCAGGAATATTATGTGCTTTACAGTATGAAACACAATGGGGAGGGGGAGCGCCGCTTCTGTACTTCCAGTGTTCTAAAGCTCAACCCTTGTGCCTACTGTCCAGTATTCTTCTCTGTATACGACCGTAAAACCAAGAAACCTCCAGGCCTTGATGATGCTAAAATTGACTCATCTCGCAAAGTCACTTGCATGTACTACAAGACCATCCCTCACCCCACCTGTGTGCCTCCAAGACCCATGCACCTGGTTCCTCGTTACCTTTGTCCACGCTGCTGCATGTGACTCTGGCTATCTTTCTGTCGATTTCATAAGACCGAAAAAAATTGATGAAAGGTCATCGGAAAAGTTGCTTCGAGCCGCTTGTGAGATAGCAGGAAATACCTATTTAGAATTTGCTGAGATATAGGGGGTATTGGAATCTATTACTAGTGCCACGTCAGTTTTATCTTTTAGTAGCTTTAGTCTCCAGTATTTAGTATATAAAAACGCTTTCTTTCTTTACGTTTCTTTTGTAACAAGACACTATAGAATTAATGCTCTCTATTGAATTCAAGAACCCTTTCTTCACGCTCTTTCTCAGTTATGAGCAATCGTTCGTTTGAACATCAAGATGGTATCAGAGTGGCATAATCGATCGATTTTGCTTGCTTCTTCTACTGTTTTATGAATCGATTGTTCTAACCTCATTTTTCCCCTCGTTCGTCATGGCAGAAGATATGGCAGAATTACTGTGAAATCTTACTCAGTTGCTGACGATGAACGCTGCATCATCCAATATTGGGAGCAAGAATGCACGGGATCTTACAGATCCTTTGTATCTGCATCCTTCTGACCACCCTGGTATGATCATTGCTAGTAAGTTTAGCGGATCTAATTTCTTAACTTGAAAGAAAGTTGTTTGCCTGTCGCTTAGAGCTAAGAGCAAGCTAGGCTTTATAAACGGAAATCTCATAAAACCGGAGGAAGACACCGCTAAAAGAGATCTCTGGGAGCGATGTGATAGTCTAGTGCAGGCCTGGATTGTTAACGCTTTGGATGAGTCGATTGCGCAGTCAATGGTAGCGGCAGGCAGTACTCATGAGTTATGGTCTAATTTGACAGACAGATTTGAAACTTCCTGTGATGTTCAACTGTTTCAACTCACAAAAGAGATATGTTCTATGGAACAAGGAACGGATTCCATTACTGTGTATTATACTCGTTTGAAGAAGCTATGGGACAAACTGTCGTTCATGCTGAAACTTCCAGACTGTACTTGCAACATGAGCAAGGAATGGAATGAACACATTCAAAAACAGAAATTGGTCGAGTTTTTGATGGGGCTCAATGAGAAATATGAAAATACAATGGGCAACATTTTGATGGTAAAACTGCCATCTCCTGAGCAAGCCTATGCCATGTTGTTGCAAGAAGATAAACAGAGGCAAGGGAATTCTAAAACTCAATCTGATGGAATGACGTTCAGTGTGTCTAACCATAAACCTACTCAAGAATTGAGATGGCAGACCAATTCGGACAAGAGAACTCTAAAATGTGACTTCTACAACAAGAAGGGTCATGATTTGATCACTGCTACCAGAAAAATGGTTTTCCCAGGGGTTTTAAGCACGGAAAGAACAGAAAAATTTCTGTCAATGCTTGCGCCACTGATGAGTCTGATAATCGTGAGAGTAAACAACCTGGAGCAGAATTTTCTCAATCCCAATTAGAGTTCCTGTCAACTTGGTTTAACCAGCAAAACAACAAAGATGTTTCTACCTCTTTGTGCAGTTTTGCAAGTACATATTTAAACTACACTTTCTGTCTTAATGTTCTTGATAGAAACTCCAATTATAGCAGTAATTGGATAATTGATTCTGGAGCCTCAGACCACATCTGCTGTGATGTTAGTCTTTTGATTAATCCTAGAAATCTAAAAAATAAGAGGAACATTAAGATGCCTGATGGTCGTTTACAAACAGCCTGCATTCAAGGTGATGTTGAGATCAGTCCAAATTGCAGAATTGTCGATGTTCTCTATGTTACAGGTTTTCAGTTTAATCTGTTAACATATTTAACACTCAGTTCAATACAGTTATCTCTTTTGGTGTGAGTAACTGCATTATACAGGAACGTTCCCATGAGAGAAATGAGGTTGTTGGAGTGCTTAAAGATGGGTTGTATGTTCTGCTGCAAGCTGGATTGCCTCAGTTTTTCAAGAACGATTTGAAACAGACTTCATACCACAATAAAGCTGATAATAGAGCTACTAATCTAGTCTATATGTATGTATGCTGTTCTTCCACTCTAGATAAGTGGCATCACAGTTTAGGTCACATGTCAGTAGATAAAATCAAGTCCCTAGGTGTTCTGGACAGATCTCAGTTTGTCCATGATATTGTACGTCATAGTTGTAAAAAGGCAAAAACTCAAAGACTGCCTTTTACTTTGAGTTTTATTAAAACCATGGCTGTTTTTGAATTGATAAATGTGGATCTTTGGGGACCTTTTCATATTGAAGACACATGATGGTTTTCTTGATTTTGTCACAATTGTTGATGATTTCAGTAGGAGACATGGGTTCAACTGATACAGAAAAAGAGTGATGCTTTTCTGGTTTTGAAACAGTTCATTGCTATGGTGCAAACTCAATTCAATTCAGTGGTAAAAGGAGTTCGTTAAGATAATGCTAAAGAGCTTGGTGACAATATAAAAGGGAAAGAATTTCTTAAAAACAAAGGAATAGTTCATCAACTGAGCTGTCCTTACACCCCTCAGTAGAACGGGGTAGTGGAAAGGAAACATAGGCTTGCTTGAAACATCCCGGTCTTTGTTTTTCAAAAGCAATGTTCCTATGTCTTATTGGGGTGAGTGCATTTTACATGCTACTCATCTTGTAAATCGTATGTCTTCAAGAGTCCTTCAATTCATGAGTTCTCATGAGGTTTATTTGGTTCCAAGCCTGATTATAATCTTCTGTGATCGTTTGGATGTTTGTGTTATGCCAAGATCCTAGGTAAACATGAACATAAATTCAGCTCACGAGGTTTGTCTTGCATTTACATGGGTCGGGCAATTGCGCAGAAAGGTTACAAACTCTTGGATTTAACAAGCAGGAAAATTTTCATCAGTAGAGATGTAAATTTCTGTGAAGAATTTTTCCATTCAAGAGTTTACCTGATTTTCTCATTGATGATCTGTTGCATTTAATTCCTGGACTTCCTCAACCTGTAACGTCAGACATTACTTTATCTGATCAACAACATCGTTACAGCTATGAAGAAGATTTTGTTTTTCCAAGCAGTACAGAACCTTCTCCTAATTTTGAACATGTCATTGGTTAATCTGAAACACATATTTTAGACTCTCCCACTGCTGAACATTAGTCTCCTGTATCATCTTCACAAAGTCCTGAAGCATCGATCCACCCCAACTTTACCTGTTCGAAGATCCACCAGGAATCATTCTTTACCAAGTTATTTGACAGACTATGTTCTGTCTGCTCAGTCTCAGCCCCTTCGTAATCTCACTGATATAACACATGTGCACTACCTTTCTGTCAATACTCAAGCTCCTAAGATTTTCACAGAACCGCATACATAAGCTTAAGCTTGGAAACAACCAGTTTGGTTAGAGGCTATGAGCAAAGAGATTTCAGCCCTAAAGCCAATGATACTTGAACTTTGGTTTCTAAACAAACCCATAAGAAACCTATAAGGAGTAAGTGGGTATTCAAATTAAAACTAAAGGCAATGGATCAGTGGAAAGGTATAAAGCACGGCTAGTTGCCAAGGGCTTTACACAGAAGGAGGGGACAGATTATGAAGATACTTTTTCACCGGTGGTTAAAATGACAACATTGAGAGCCTTGTTAACTGTGGTTGTCAAAAGAGAGTGGGCTGTATTTCAGTTTGATATTAATAATGCTTTTCTACATGGGCATTTACATGAAGAGGTTTATATGGTACCACCTCAGGGTTATCTCCAACCAGGTGATTCACGGGTTTGCAAGTTAAATAAGTCCTTATATGGACTGAAGCAGGCGTCCAGGCAATGGTACGCACGTCTCTCTGATTTCCTTAAATTCTTGGGTTATGAACAGTCATTAAATGATTATTCTCTGTTGAGTAAAGTTAAAAGGGGACAATGTACTTACATTATAGTCTATGTAGACGACATTTTAATGACTGGTAATGACTTAAAGGAAATCGCTTCAGTCAAAGGGCAGTTGCATCAGGAGTTTTCAGATTAAAGACTTGGGGCAGATTGGTTATTTCTTAGGAATGGAATTTATTTCTATTCCTGAAGGATTAATCATTACACAGCGCAAGTTCATGTCTGAAATGCTTGTAGAATTTTGTACTTCAACTGATAAGATTTCAGTGGCTCCTCTCCCACAGAATCTGAAACTGGAAATTTCAGATGGTACTTTACTCCAGGATCCCAACCTGTATAGACAAATCATTGGGAAATTAAATTTCATGACTCATACACGACCTAACCTATGATATGCGGTTCAGTTCTTGAGCCAATTTATGACAGCACCCACTGATTTGCATCTACAAGCTTCTCGGCATGTTTTTCAATATATCAGAGGCACTCTGGATTTAGGTCTTTTACTGAATAAGGGCAGTTCTTTGGATTTGTTGGGCTACTGTGATGCAGATTGGGCTGCATGCCCATCCACCAGACGCTCAGTAAGTGGGTATTTTATACTGTTAGGTGGCGCCCCTTTATCCTGGAAATCTTAAAAGCAACAGACTGTGGCTTTGTCTTCTGTAGAAGTAGAATACAGATCCATGCGCAGGATCACATCTGAGCTGGCTTGGCTCTCTCGACTATTGTGTGAATTAGGAGTTGAAAATGTTCAGCCAATCCCGGTGAAGTGTGACAATCTAGTTGTTATATATATTGCTAAAAATCCTGTTTTTCATGAGAGGACTAAGCATATAGAGCTAGATTGTCACTATGTGCGTGAAAAGATACAACAAGGTCTCATTTCTGTCAGTCATGTTCCATCCAAGAGACAACTGGCTGATCCTTTGACGAAAATTCTATCTGGACGACAGTATGGTGTTGCTATTCAAGACTTTCAGCTAGTTCACACAAATTAGATTCATGTATCTTTATATTGCAATCTCTGTCTATTTTATAGCCTACAGATTGAGGGGTATTGGAATCTATTACTAGTGTCGCGTCAGTTTTATCTTTTAGCAGCTTTAGTCTCCAGTCTCTAGTATATAAAAACGCTTTCTCTCTTTATGTTTCTTTTGTAACAAGACACTATAGAATTAATGCTCTCTATTGAATTCAAGAACCCTTTCTTCGCGCTATTTCTCAGTTATGAACAATCGTTCGTCTAAACATCTAGAGGGGGTGAGAATAGGTACAATGTTGTCGAAGAACAGGGAAGAAAATACAGGTGTAAAAACAATCGAAAGAAAAAGGAAGTCTTCTTTTTCAGTGGAGTTAGGAGAGTGCAGTCGTACGGTTGCTAAATATGAAAATGCGGAAGGATTAATGGAAGAGGTAGGAGAGTCAAGTGATCCTGCTGCTGTTGAAGATGAAAATGGGAAAAAATCAAAGGCGGCCAAGTGATAAATGAATACTATTTCTGGATTTAGCATTTGAGGAATTTTCTTTCAAGGTAAACTGTAAATAAATAGAGGCATATATGATTGCCCAATGTAAACAATGTTGCGCTGGTTATAGAATATTAGAATATAATATTTTCTTAATCAACTTAGAACGAACATTGAAGAAAAAACATAGTATTTGAGCAACTAACATTCAAACAGAGACGATGAAATTAAAATATCTATGTACATCAGTCTTTCTTTGAAATTTTAAAAGCCTTAGCGTCTAAGTTTACTTATGTTTGACATTTGATCCAATCACGTAAGCAACCCCCCTCTTCTGGCACATCAACGCTAATTGGTTGCAACTGGTCATAAAAACCCCAGCTCGATGGTCTCACATCTCCCCACTCTGATTCATCTTTTATACTACGGCTATAAATCTAAGAACCCACCACAAAGACACAGGCGGAGGGAGGTTAAAGAAATTAAGAGAGGTGTAACCAAACTTGTTTGATATGTCCTCGACCGTTGACATAAATGAGTATTCCGTGTTGCCAGAGGACTGCGTAGCATGTATCACCGGCTTCACCACGCCCGGCGACGCTTGTCGTCTCGCAACCGTATCTAAGATGGTCCAGTCAGCGGCGGAGTCTGACCCGGTTTGGGAACGGTTTTTGCCTCCGGATTACCGACACCTTATCGCTCAATCTGATGATGGAGACTCTCTCTTACTTGAATATCGTTCAAAGAAGCAGCTTTATCTCCGCCTAGCTGATTCTCCGCTGCTAATCGACGGGTCAACCAAGGTAATGATGCCGCCTTTGGTTCTTGAATGCTTGTGAATTCGTCTAATAGTTGGAGTTTTGATTAATATTTGGTGTATAAAGGCAATCGATGATTTCCTGACAAAACGATTGACAGTAAGATTTATCTTGGACGATTGAAAATCCGTACAAGTTTGGAGGTCAACGTTGAGAACTCTTATCCGAGTTTAGTTGACCTGGACAAATTGAATATCTAAGAATATTGTTGTCTGAACAATTTGTACGGAGTTTGTTTTTCATATACCGGCTAATATTTATAATTTTGGTGTTCCTTTTGTTTGTTTACTCATATCATTTACTTAAAACTTCATTTTGAGGTTAACCGGCTTGATAACTTTCAATTGAAAAGAGAAGAAAAATATTACTTGCAACTTGATAATGTTGTGCTATCTATGTGCTATCTATTTGTAGATTTTACTCGTTTCCATGTAAGTAATGTGCTGCTGTTTAACCAGGCAGTCTTGAAGACTACACTCATTAGTCATTGATGGTTGTGTGTTAGAAGTTATTATCTAACCCATCTCTTATATGTGTTGCATCATCAACCAGCGCTTTTGGCTTGACAAATCCAATGGGAAGAAATGTTTTATGATTTCTGCTAGATCACTTTCCATTACATGGACTTGTACGCCCAGATATTGGAGGTGGATTTCCGTCCCCGAATCAAGGTCATTACTCTTTTGATTTCACAATCCTCAAAGTGACTCAAGAATGTGAGAGAGGAAAAATACTTGAGTGACACATTACGTGCACTCGGTTATGGAATTTACATGACTAATATTGTGCTGATAATGGTAGAAACCAACATCAATCAATGCAACACTTCGATTCTAATACAATTTGTTTGCAAAAAATGTCATCACCTTCTTTCAGGTTTCCAGATGTGGCTGAGCTTCTACATGTTTGCTGGCTTGAAATTCGAGGGAAACTCAAAACATCATTGTTATCCTCAACAACAAACTACTGGGCCTATCTGGTCTACAGATTAACCCCGGCCACCAATGGACTTGATGGGCATACAGAGGCATCTGTGGTAATCAATGGAAGGAAAATTAGCACGCGGAAGGTATTGTTTGAGTTCAAGGACCACCACCAACACAGGTCTCAGACTAGGAGCACGAATCAAGAGATTGATGATACATATCCAAAGAGTAGAGATGATGGGTGGTTGGAGATGAAGATAGGCTCGTTCTTTAGTGACACTGGAGAAGATGATGTTGAGTTATCAGTGACTGAGATAAAGCATTTGAACTGGAAAAGCGGGCTTATAGTTGAAGGGATCGAGTTGAGGCCTGATGAAGCAAAGTGCACTGAAACCAATGTCTCTAGGTGAGGAGGGTAACCCTCATGTAGCAAACCAAAGTCAATTATCTTAAAGTGAAAAGCCAAGGTGGAACAGTGGGTGAACATTAAAATTTTCTTAAAAATTTGAGTTCTGTGTTGTCGTTTGATAAAGTTATGACCTTGTAGAGAGCAATGGAAATTAATGGTTCTGGTTATCTAAAAAAAACATTAATGGTTTGGTCTGCATATTTGGGATGTAACATGGTGTTCCCTTGTCATGTTTATTCTGATCACTTATTTTTCCCATACCTTATTTTGTCCTTGTTCAATCCTTATTTGTTTGTCTTCCCTTTTCCACTAACAAAGAGTAACGAAAATGAGCTGTAAAATCAATCTTGTGTGATCATATATGTCCCATGTTACTGCGATGATTAAGATATGTTTAATGATAGTGTTTCATGTTGCGCTTTGCACTGTGTTTTTCTTGGAATTGAAACCTCATTTTGATTCCCCGTTTACATTCAGACTCACAGTGTATTCTTGTAAGGGTTTAAACCTAACGGCAGTGTACTGGTTGATTATAGGAAACTTTATCCTAAAGTATTCCCTAGGTATCAAACCCAAGGGAGACAGTTTCTAGTTTAGTCTTCACTAAATAACTAACTAACAAAAAAAACAAATAACAATGAATTTGGGGTTTTGATTGTAGAATTGATAAAGCAAAACAATAAAAATGTGATCTTTTTAACGAATTAAAAAAGCAACACTTTAGACTTTGATTTTCCCCTTTCACTCTGGTTATACCTTCCTGGCAATATTGAGAAACTAGTAAATCCCTGAGTTCACTAATCCTAACACATTCTCCTGTCAAAAGAATCCTAGTTTTCAATTGTTGGAGACAACTCTCATTGCACTGTTCCTAGTTTCCAGCCGCTTATTAACTAACTCCTGAATTAGGGACAATTAACCCACTAATTTTCTCAAAGTTGTGTTGTTAACCGGTTTGATCCTATTCTTACTCTAAATAATATCGCAGCTCTCGCTTGTAAACATGATCTAATAAGCGTTCTCAACTCCGGCCATGAATTAAAGAACATCAATACGCTAAGGAATGAACTTTAGTAAAATTAATAATCAAACCGTTGTCAGAAAGATACAAAACAGAGATCTAGGGCTACATCTTGCCCAAAGTGTTATAAAGATTACTTAGACATGGATATGTAAGAAATAGAAACAACAATCGAGAATAAAAAAACGTCATCACATCGGATGTGGAACCAATGACAAATGTACCCCGAAGGTTAAGCTGAAACCCTGGCCTCACGGTTGCTCCCCATTAATTTGATGCTCTCTAATTGCTCTTCAAATACAGTTGTGTAAAGATAATTATTTTCTATTTCCGATTCCCCTTCCTAAACATGTGTTCGGGCACTGAAAGGCGGTGGTTCCAGGTTTGTGTCCGGGACATATTCTCCGAACAACATACGTGGCGTCCTCTAATTGCATCTTGACTCTCGAGTCCGGGTATGTGTACTAGGAATATACTCAGGCCGAGCTCTGAAATACCCAGATGACCCTCGAAATCTTGGGTCAAGTACTTTGTCTAAGAAGAAAGTCTCGGACCAAACCGTGAAAAAGGCAATAGCTTCTCCATGAGTCTGGTTCAGGTATGTTTGTTAGGACACATTTCCCGACCAAATGTGGTTTTGTTCAGTAGCTATGTCTCGGAGTTGGTCTAGACAAAGACCCAGATCAACTCCAAGATTCACTAGAAGAGTTGTTTTCATTCCCTTTTGTTCCATATTTGATCCTTAGCATCTTGATACAGACTTCAAGACTTCCAAGCCGACCATCATACAACTGGTTGTTCGATATTTATGTACATCCTCGAACAATCTTCACAATTAATTTGAACAACCATCCTTTAAAGTTGAACAACCTTTATAATAACATGTGTAATTTTTTCATCAATATGAACAAGCAATACAAAAATTTGAACAACCTTTGAATCTAAAATGAACGGTTGTATGATAGTATTTGCTCAAGACTTCTCCTACGCACCCGAGTACATCGTTTGTGCATTGAAGTCCTTGTGCATTTTCACATGTTTAAGCACAAAACCACACATAAGGGACATTCTTCACATTTTACATAATAAAGCACTTAAGTGGGAAAACTCAACACAATATCTTCTAAATCAATAGACGAATTAAGTATAGAAGGATAGGTAAATTATTTGTTTATCAATTATCTTATATTTACCTTTTACCTACTTTTTGGCCTCGTGTTATTCCTTTATACCTATTAAACCACACCAACTACTCTTTAAGGGATAGGAACTTGAACCTTTATTTTTGTAATTAGTCCGCTTTTTATCCTACTTTACCCGTAACCCTAAAATATTATAGATTAATGGTGAGTTCACTATACTTCTAAGCTGAAAACATTGAATCGTTTCCACGGTATGCAACTCTTCCCATCTTTGGAGACAGTCTTCGGGCTAACTCTTGTCACATACCACTTCTATAGTGGTAATTTTACAAGTCTAGGCCTTTTTTTTATTGTCATCTTTACCTCTTACGAGTTCTAGTTCGTAAACCTTGCCATAGTTTCTAGACAAACCAAATAGGGCAAGATGCCCTTGTTCTTCTGTAACTTGGAAGTTGTAGGTTAAGTTTATTTTTCCTGTTTTGCTTTCTTACTGATTTTGAACTTACGAAAGAGGAGAACTGAAAATATCTCATCTTATAATCTTTAAGGTAAGTGTGTTTTTCAAAACAAATGGCTAGGAAAATATTGGCAATTTTACTACATGAAGCAATGAAGCTATCTTGCTAGGATACTCTTTACACAACAAAGCATACAATGTAAATAACTAAAAGGGAAATTTGAGTGAAGCAAGTGTTCATGTCACCTTATGTAAAACACAATTGCATGATACAAGGGTTATCAATAATGATGAAGACAATAGGATCAACTTATAAAACAACATTGGCATTATGGAATATGGTGGACTAGGTGCCCCAACAGTGACCAACCCCGGTGGCTTGGTCGATAGTGAGAGGGGTGAAGTGATATCTAGAGGTGATCAATCGGGTGGGCGAGCCGGGCTAAAAGATTTTTTTTAGGCCTATCAGGCTTGCTCTTTATGACTAGGCCTGGTTTTCATACTTTTCGGGCCAGGTTGGGCTAGGCCTGGTTTTTTCCAGCTCCACGGTACCTGGCCCACCAAGTCCAATTTATTATTATTTTAAATTAATTTTTTACATAATATATAAATTAATTAATATTTATATGTTATATCTACAAATTTATATATAAATATAATTTTAATATTTGTTATATAAAAAGTAAATTTAATATGTTTTATATTATATATTTTTAAAAAATATTAATAGCTGGGCTGGGTGGGGCCTAGCCCGTGGGCTTGGAAATGTGTCACGGCCCGATCTGATTATTTTTTTGCTCACCTTTTTGTTCAAGCCAGCCTGAACAGCCCATTGTACTTTTTCCAGACCGAATTGGTTTTGAGCAGCTCTGGTGATATCCTTGAACCAATGATTTCAGGTTCAAAACTCACTGACTACCGTAATTATTAAACAAAAAAGGTGCTCCAATAGTGTTCAAACTTATGTCCATGATTACCCACAAATCCAAAAGTTTTTTATAAAGATGACTCTTTCTTAAAATATTGAAGTAGACATTGCTAAAGAGCAAGGTTGCCTGCACTAATTAGTCTCTTACGTCTTAATTGTTAGGGTCAGGTTTTACTTGGGAAGTGGCATGTCTCTTTGATCTCATCATGGAGCACCTACCCATCTTCATTTTCCTCACAGTTCTTCTCCTTGGTCCTCAAGATTCAATATTGATAATATTGATTCATGTAATTTATTATGTGTTTAGGATATAGATAATGTGCTTAATAAAGATCTTATGGCCCTGGTCTTTCTTATTTACATTGTGATTTCCATAATATGCGTCAATTTACACCAATGTTGGTTGTTATGTAGGAAAATCTCTAGGTTTTATCATATGTTTTCAAGTCACGATTCAGCTCAGAAGAGTTCTGAGCGTAAGTCATGTCACTACTCATAGACAAGTGCCCAAGTCCTAAGGGTAGGAGGTCAGAAGCTCCCTAATGTTGGTACCACAATCAATCCGCGTGTTTGACCAAATTGTCCGTCAAACCAAGGTGTCAGTGCCCTCGAACATGTGCCCCGAACTACGAATGCCTCTTGTTGAAATCAAATGTCGTGACCGATTCCTGACTCAGTGTCGGTCGTGATTCGGACGTGTGAGAAAAATATTTATCTTATCTTATCTAACAACCAAAAGCTATATTAGGTTTACATGCTTCAACATGTCGTGTCCATGTGTCGAACTCCCATGTAACACACACAATAACTCTATTATTGTCTATCAACCAATTCCATTCTCTGTCCTATACATTGAATCCTCTTTTAGGAGATTGAACATACAACTTAGACACTAATTCCATACGATTTTGTAAATAGAATTTCAGAGTTTTGTCTTTGAAAAGCTTAAAAGGTTTGGAGTTTTAGGAAATGGATAACCACTTAAGGAAAAACACCGTCTACCGCCTCTTGAGACATGAGTTCTTCTCGATCTGTTGTGTATTCTCATATGATTTCTCTCTCTCTATCCACCATGTTTGAAAAGTTTTCTTAAGCTTTTCAAGCACAAGATGAAGCTTCGAAGCTCTTACCTTTTGTATATACCTTGAACTAGTTATTTGTATGAGTTTAATTTTGATCATTTGCTTTTATACCATGTTCTAAATAATCTAGATAATTATGGATTGTTTGTGCATTTTTATTGACACGTGATTATGACTTTGGGTTCGTTTATGAGTGTAATCCGTTCAGCTTTTTTATTTGAGACTGACTTTTTTATCTACTTTATTCTAACAGCTAGTCTGACAATTGACAAAACAGCTGGTCAACAAACAGAAACTTTATCAACCATAAATCTATAAAATTGAACGCCCGTTGCAAAATCTGTTTCAACTAGTGTTTATCAACCAAAATGAAGTCAATGAAATAAATATACTCTTGTTGCAAACTTCATATGTAATATCCTTTTTATATATAAATTGTTACCTTCGCATTACCAAAATTAAATACATAGTAGCCAAAACATAACAATAGCAGCACAAAGAACTGGGAGCCTTAATTAGGTGGTTCCAAGTCTAGGTGACAAGCAGCTTGGATGTTTTGGGGAACATCCCCCTCCCCCCTCCCCCCCCCCCCCCCCCCATTCCATATCCAAGTGAACTTAACCGCTACTTTGATCGGGAAGCTATCATAATTTGTTTCATTACTTATCACTAAAAATTGAAATAGAAAAGATAAAAGTCTAATACTATTACATACCAAACCAATATCTCCAACATAATCCAGATCAACATTAGAAAAAACCTTCTCGAAAAGATCATTAGATGAATTAAAACAAATGCAGTGTCTACCGACTGATAAGGTAAGCTCCATAGCAATTCGGTATATCTTGATACTAGCTAATTACACCTTTATAGTGCTGGAAAATCTTTTGTAGAAAACCCAGATTGGGACCCCTTACCTTGGTCATCCCTTAGCACCCCCGCAATGATTACATCTCCATTTATGTCTTTGTTCATTCCTTTCCAATAAACTACTGTAGAAATTCATTTGAAAGTTCTCAAGTGGCCAGAATGACCACCAGAGGGAGTCTCATGAAATTCCTTTGAAATCATGGGCACCAAATGAGACGAACTTGCTAAAACAAGTTTGTCTTTGTAAAATAAGTGACCATGTTTCAGACAATAACCAGGATTGCTATCAGGTAAGACAAGTAATTCCTGCACAATCTTTCTCAAAGCTGGATCTTGATTGATCTCATCATCAACAGTTTCCATCCCTCAAACAGAACAGTAGACATAAGAAATAAAGAGGAGCTTCCCTCAACATGAGACAGAGCATCAGCAGCCGCATTCTCCCTCCCGGGTCTGTAATAGATCTCAAAATCGAATCTTATGAGTCTAGTAACCAACTTATACTGGTCCTCGGACATCAGCCTTTATTCCCAAAGGTACTTCAAACTGTTCAGATCAGTTCAAATCACAAAGTGCCTCCCCAACAGATAGTGCCGCCATTTTTGAACAACAAAAACCACCGCCATAAGTTCCTTCTCATACACTGATTAGATAGTGCCTTAGAAGAGAACGGTTGGCTCAAAAAGGCTATGGACCGTCCATGCTGCATAAGGATTGCACCAATGCCTTTACTCGAAGCATTTTTCTCCACTTCGAACTGAGTATTAAAATCAGGAGAGACAAGAACTGGTAACGAGGACAGAGCCACTTTCAACTGCTTAAAAGCCACCTGGGCAGATTGGTTCCAACTGAAAGCATCCTTCTTCAGTAGTGCAGTGAGAGGGGCAGCAATCATCCCATAATGCTTCACAAACCACCTATAGTACCCCGTTAGTCCTAAAAAGGCACGCAACTCCTTCATTGTGTGAGGAACATGCCAAGATAACATGCATTAAACTTTTTCTGGGTCGACTTCGACACCAGCACTAGAAATAATATGACCCGACTAGTCTATCTTGGACTTAAGAAAACTGCACTTCTTCAAATTAACTCACAGTTGATTGGCTGATAGAATAGAAAGTACCTTTTTTAAGTGGTCAAGATGCTCCTGCGCACTCCTGCTGTAGACGAGAATATCGAGAATATCATCAAAAAAATAGAACTGAATGTCGTATGAGTGGCTTGAAGATGTGGTTCATTAGTTATTGAAATGATGCTGGAGTATTCTTAAGTTCAAAGGGCATAACTAAGAACTCATAGTGTCCCTCATGAGTTCTAAACGTCGTCTTGGAAACATCTTCATCCTTAACTCGAATCTGGTGGTAACCAGATTTTAAGTCCAGCTTGGAAAACACACATGCTCCAAACAACTCATCCAATAGTTCATGAATGGTTGGTAAAGGAAATTTATCCGAGATAGTTATGTCATACAAGGCACGATAATCCACACAAAACCTCAATTTCCCAGATTTCTTCTTCGCCAACAAAACAGGGCTAGAGAAAGGGTTGTTACTCGGCCGAATAAACCCTGCCGACTGTAATTCTTGAACGATTTTTCTATCTGATTTTTCTAATAATGAGGATAACGGTAAGGTCTGATATTAGGAGGGACAGAATTAGGTTTAAGAGGGATGTGATGGTCATGGAAGCATTTAGGAGGTGATGTTTCAAGAGGCAAAAATACATCAGGGTATGCATCCAACACCAGCTGCAATTCCTGATTATACAAACAGGAATTATCATCACCCAAAACCGAGAGCTGTTGTGGACTGTCTAGGTAACAAAGCCACCTAATACCTCCTTCATTCAAAACCTTCATAGTAGACTTAAGTCCACTTTCAGCAATCAAATAAGTAGGATCTCTAACCAACTGCACTTCCAAGCCCTCCCACTTAAATTGGATCAACAATTTGCTCCAATTAGTACGGGTGTCACCCAAGGAAGCCAGCCAGCTGAACCTTAGAATCATGTCTACACCAACTAGCTCAAAGGGTAAGCAATCAACCACAAACTTCGCTCCCTATAAACTCAACCGCAAGGCTCTACAAATTCCAAGCTTAGAGATTGTTTCACCATTCTCAATTGTCACACTAAATCTAACAGACTTATCCACTTCTAAATTCAAATCCCTGGATAAAATTTCACTAATAAAATTGTGGGAAGCACCACTCTCAACCAGAATAAGAACAGGTTTACCTGACAATTCGCCCACTAATTTCTTGTTTTCTAAGAAGGGAAACCAATTGTAACACCCCAACTACAACATTAAACATTTTAATACCATTTGTAGCGGAAAACATAACTCATCACATTACTTAACTCACTGGTGTTACATGCCGTTAACCACCCACGTGGCTAACAAGGCTAATACATATACATTGTATCCGTCTGATGGACCAGATTCCCGAGCAACTACACATTACAATCTCTTTACAATTCCAATAATCGTTACTCATTTACATTCCAACTGTACGGAGTATTTACAAACTAACGCCGACAACAATTTCGGTCTTACTACACCTACAATACATAAGTAATTAAATGAACTACCCATACGCAAACAACTACCCCGTCCTACTCTCGAACGGCTTCCAGCTTCTTGTACCTGAAAAGGAAAGAAAGGGTGGCCCCCCTAGGGGGCTCAGCACCTTTGCTGGTATGGTAATCGTGCAGCCCGCATACTACCGGGCCACGCACAACTAATTGTCGTCTAAGCATGCGGTTGATTTTATTTAAATCATGCATGAACACTATAAACACATAATACTTTACATACCCACAACAATGGGGCTCAACAAATCAGTCAACACATTTATACTCGTTAGATCACTCATTGTGTTCCTTAACCCTTGAGGGTTTCTCCTTTAATGGAGCTATTTCCTTGTTAGACGACACTTACCCACTAGTCGGGTTATACTTAAACTCCTCTTATAATAACCTGGGATTGATACCCATGATCCACATACTCCACACAACAACTCATTTCACATTTTAACGTACATACAACATAACTTGGAGAGGGTCACGTGAGGACACGTACCCTGAGATGTGAGTTAGTAATCTCATTGGAGCCTAGAGAATCTTTTTATTCCCATGCTAAGCTAGTTATACAAAACTCGTTACCGTCCCGTTAGATGAACAAATAACCTAACCCCAAGGTGCGTCGGATATAGTGATCCAAGCACACCGTACATAGTATGCCCCCGGGCCCGACGTGAGTCAGTAAAATAGCCTTGGTTAAGCTAAAGGGAGGTTGGAAACCAAGAAGGAAAACAACCATAACATACAAAGAGAGTCGAACCTGATATGATAACGACCCCCCTACTCACACGCGTGGCCGAAATGACCGGACTCCTCACTCCCCGGTTAGCACTTGTTAGAAATCCCATTATTGAAACTTAGTACATTAATTCACAAGTAGGTGTTTAGATCCAGTTAGACACACACAAGGGTGGTAAACATACTTACACGCACAAACAACACACAACTAACTCACGCATAGCCGTGGTTAGAACGTTCCCATGGTTTGAGTCGTTAAATCCGAATACTGATATCTTATGTGATCCTAGATTTGGTTAGCTACGGTTTAACACCTTCGAGGTTAAACGATATCGGAACTAAACACGCCACATAAATGAATTACTATAAACTCATTACATGTTCTTATCTTATAAGGTGGCAAACATTCAGAAAAACACATTGGCATACAAGCCGGTGTAATCCGGTAGGACACAGGTTGCAAGAAAACCATACCTATCACTAAGGTCCACTCTATTGTGTCCTCTTATGTTCCTCGAATCATTCTCGAACAACTGGTAACATTACAATTGTTTCCATTAACATCAGGGTAATATGATTGCTTAACGACTAATACGCCCATAGTTAACCCCGTCATCCCGTTATACTTAATATTACTCTTGTGATCTTAAGTTCACAACTCTCACATCCAACCTAGCACTTGTTTACACTTTTTAAGGCCTTTACATGTCACCAAACAAGGCATAAACATCACCTAAAACCATTACCATCCAATCCCACATCATTAGAAGTCATTAAAACACAATTTGGACAATTTTTGCCCTGGTCTGGGGCTTGGTCCGGACCCAAGGTCCTGAACCATCACTGGAATTATGTCTCGGCCCTTTTTTTCACTTGGTCCGGGTCTTGGTCCTGGACTAAGGACCCGGACCACTTACAAACTTCATTTTCGGCACATTTTTAAGGGTAGTCCGGGTACCTATACAAAGGCTAAGTCCCGGACCTTGTTAATAAGTTTTCAAAACACCATTTTTTTACCCCTAATCCAACCTTAAACCTTACCTAATCATTCCATAATCTTTCCACATGTTTCCTACATGTTTAAACACCTTAAAACATGCACTAAACCTTCCTAAATCATCACTAACTTGCTACTCAATTTCTTACAACAATTCCTAACACTTATAACATTTTTCCTTAGGATTTCTAAGTGGTGAATCATGCCTACAATATCACTAACCAAAGTGTTGCCTCACAAACATTACCACTACTCCCAAAAGCATTATTTCTCACAAACACCACCTTTACACAACTCCTTCTATTTTCCACAAGTTTACACTTAGACCTTCACAAGGCATTATTTTTCCTTTGTTTACCAAAACTTGAACAAGATTTAACACTTCACATAACATAACTTTGGTGTGTTTAAAACACCCATTTAACCTCTAAATCCTTCAAGACCATTCCTAGGTCATCCTAGGACTCATGAACACCTTAATTCTCTCTCTTTCACCATCTTAACACTTAACAATTCCTAGTACCTTCTAGGTCATAAAATCTCGTTAGAACACATAAACTCCTTTGTTTATCAACTAAATTTTGCCATAGCTTATCTTGTATCACCTTACACCAAAACACATAGTTTTCCACTTTTATACAATCCAAGAACACTCAATCCCATAATACACATCCTTACACACAAACATATGGTTTTTCATCCTTTAACCATCAAAGACATTCATCTTCACAAGAGATGTTCTTACACACAACTAAACCTTTAAACTACACTACATCACAATATAGTGCATAAACTTAAATTGCTTGGCACTTAGGCCCTTAAATTGCATTAAACTTAAACACTGAATCTCCACATTTAAATGCCTTCAACCTGTAAATACACACAACAAGGCTCCCATGTCTTTTTAGTCCACCTTATGGATAGTCTTCTAGCTCATTTCCCATTGGCTCTTTAGGTTATTTATTAAGCAAATATAGCTCGATTCCCTAGTACACAAAACTACATTAAGAGAGGTCATTTACCTCTTCTCTTCAAGATTTACTTACTTGTTTTCTCTTGTTCTTTCTTGATTGAAATCGGTAAGGAGCTTTTATCACTTGTAAATCTTCTAACCAATACACATATAAGGGTAATGAGCATTAAGTCTAATACTCAAACTCATAATTAAACCCTAGATTACATAAGTGTTTTAAAACACTAAAATTGATGTTTACCTTTGGAATTTGAAAGAGATCTTGATTAAGAAGCAAGAGAGGACTCCTCCTAGTCCTTTGAAGATTTATTCGAGCTAAATGAAGAGCAAGATAATGCACCATTAAGAGGTGAATTTTCGGCTATATACAAAAATGAAGGGAAACATGCATGGTTTTTCTTTGATTTTCCTTACCTTGAAGCAAAGGAGAACAACAAGGTGTGAAAAGGTGAGCTTTTCCCCCTTCAATGGATATTCTTCATGGCACCAAAATGGAGTTCTTGAAGATTTGAAAAGATAGGAATGAAGAGCTTGCTCCAACTAACACAAATATGGTCTCAGATTTTGATTTGGAGCATGGAGTTGGATTTGGCAAGCAAAACAAGGTGGAGAAGTATACTTGCTGTAGCAAAACGTTTTTTGCTTGGGTGGAAGAATATGAAGACGGTGGGAATGAGTGGGAAAGAAATAATGAGGTGAGAGAGTACTCTTTTGAAGATATTTTGGCATATAAAGGTAATTCTTCTTTTTACTTACTTTTCCTTCTTTTCTTTATTTAGCTAGCACATGGTGGTGAGTCACCACATGGAAAACCGGCCCCCTCTTTAGTTAGGAAGATATTTATGGCTTTGTTGACCATTTAATTTGCTAAGTTGACTTATGTCTTGAACTAGCACTATTTGAGCACTATTCATAAATTAGTGCACATAATTGTGAAATTTTATATTTCCCATTGATTTAGACTTCCTAATGTGATACTAAGTAGTACACATGTTGATTTAAGAGTAATGATGGACATTTAGCCACTTAAAACTCATTTCCAAGACAATTTTTCAAAAATGTGCTTTAAGGCTCCTTAAAGCACATTTTGTGCTTTAACTTGTTTTCAAGCTTGGTTTTCTTTAGTAATTGATTTAAAATGTTCATTAGCATATTAATAAGGTCTAGGAATGACCTTTAGGTCTTATACAAGGTTACACCAAGTCTAGAGCAAGTATTTGCTTAAATTGACTTTATGGTGTTTACTTGTGTTTTCTTTGGTTTAAGTTGTCTACCAATGTTTCTTAAGGACTTAATTAGCCTTATCAAATCATAATTGCATATTATTACATCTTGTTAGGCTCTTCGGGTCCTAACCAAGTTCATTCCAAGCTTAGAGCATGTTTTTGCTCAAACTGTGTTTATGGTACTTTATTGTTTTTACTATGGTTTAAATTGTTCACTAACATTTCTAAGGCAATTTTTAGCCTTAATATTCCATAGTTTAATATATAAACAACATATCAAGGTTTGGGGTATTTCACCAACAGAGGATAATTGTGAAACTTCAGCCCTTAATCCATCTTCTACATTACAAATATCCTCTGCGACAGGACTAACTAAAAAGCAGTCTCATTGTCGTCATCCCCTTCAATCAAAAGAATTTTCAATCCAGCAATTTTGCAACGGTGAGTGGCATTCCACTCGTCACCACAACGAAAACATAATCCCTGTGACCGCTGTCGCTGCATTTCCTCCTCTGGAATGCACCTGAAACGATTCACAGTAGTTAAAGCGGTGCTTGAAGTGGTGGAAGATTGAGGGGACAAATTAGGAATTAAAACTTCCTTAATTTGGTCCACCCGGCCAGGCGGGTTAGTCGACCACGACGGTTGACCTGCAGAGTTAGTCGACCACGGTTGTTTCTTGGAAGCAAACTCCACACCGCGTGAAACAGCGCTCGAACTCACTCGAGAGGAATTTTCCTAATTCGATTTCACTTCGCCGCCTCTAGGGTTCCCAAAATTATTCCTCTCCTCAATCTTCTTATTCGTACGCATAAGACTCTCCAAATCGCTAATCTCAAACAAGACTAAGTCCTTCCTGACTTCCTCCTTCAATCCACTTCTGAAAATCCCTTTCAATATAGCATTTGGGACATCATATTAATGAGCGGTATGAAATTCGAATTGTTTACGATACTCTTCCACTTAAGTCTCATGTCGCAGGTTGCATAACACGTCCAACCGATCACCACCAACTAATGGGCAAATAGATGGATCAAGATCTCATGGAACTCCTTCCAAGAAGGTAGTCCGATGTAATTCTCGTACCATTTATACCAGTGAAGAGCCACGCCCTCCATGTATATTTCTCGCCGAATGAACCTTCTCATCTTCTCCTATGCCGCAAAGCGTGAAGTATCATTTCGCTTTGCACAACCATTCACGAGGTTCATCGCCAGAAAAAACCGGTAGCTCTAGTTTTCTAGTCTTGTACTCACGGTGATTGCTTTTCCACACTTGATTCCCAGGAAGTCTACTCGAGTTATTTTGATGACTCGCAGCGTCGTCTTGCGGCGATCGCCTCAGTAAGGCTTGAAGATCCTTTGCATCTGGATCATCGCGGCTGAAAGAGTGTCGACCTTCCCATCGATATCCTTTTTAGTGCGGATGACAGCAGCAGAAAGGTTATCAACCTTGTCGTTGATGTCTTCAAGTCTTCCCTTGATCACTGATTGTTCTTTCTCCAACAACTCCATTGGTGATTATTTAGCGCTTCTCGTCACCACCATGTACGTGATTCACGCCACCAGGAAAGTGCTTTGATATCAAATTGATGCAATTCAAGGACATCAACCTCCCAAAGCCTCAGAGTGAGGTACTTCTATTATTTCTCAAGATACTTTCCAACTCATAAACTTCTATCTTAAGTAGTCTACAACTCCGTAACTGACTCATAACAGAGATCAAGTTGCTAAACTACTAACATAAAGTACTAACAGAAAGACAGCTAGGATAGGAGCAGTACAATTACAAATTAACCCCTCATAACATACACTTGGCCAAAACGCTTATTATAAGTAGGCGTAGCAGAGACCAATAAGATCTTCCGTAAATAACAATTCTATTACTGTTTGTGTTACTATAAAAGATTTCTTTTCTTCAACAAATTTCCACCAAGCTAGGTCCTTGTTGTGTTTAACTTTTTTCCTGGCAGCATATGTAACCCACAAGTTATATTTATAAGAGAAAGCTTGGTAGCATTGCATCTCCTAGCCATACTATTAAACCAATCAATCAGGGTGTCATACCTAGAATGAGGAACACTTTTGGTGTCAATAATAAAGTCCAAAATCTCCATAACAGTGCAACAGTGAAAGAAGCAATGGGATATTGTATCCCTGATTCGCATAAGAAACAATCTGAGTTACCCCCTAGTATCCTTGCTAGATTATCCCGACAAGGTATGATACCCTTGAGGAATTTCCTAAGGTTTAACTTGACTCTAGGACAACATGCACTGGTGATGATTGTCTTGCAAATGGAAGTGATTGAGTTGTGAGAAGAAGAATTGTCAGGCTCAGTATGATTGAAGAGAAGCGCATAGGTCAGCATTCCCTATCTCTTTTATGGTGCCTAACTTAAACAGATCCAAAGTTGAGAAGATAGACTTCCAGATTGGGCTACCTTTTGACACTGGGCTGAGATCTATGATGCAATAGTTTGGAAAATAAATATGTTTGAGTGAGTTAGCAACCAGGGAGTTGGATTGGTCTAAGATTCTCCACAACTGTTTAGCTAGTAGAGCTTTTGTTGAATTTCTTAATCTCTCTAAAACCTAACCCACCTTTCTCCATCTGATCACACACTTATACCACTTCATTTAGTGCATTGGCTTCTCACAAGTTATACCACCCCACCAAAAGGTGAAGAAAGAAGAATTGAGTTTAGACACAATATTTTTCGAGAGCAGCGAGAAGAATGACATAGTGAAGTTTGGTATGGCTTGAACCACACTCATAATCATGATAGACCTTCCTGCTTCAGCCATTGGTTTTGACCTGTAAGGATTTCTGTTTTAGGCTGGATAGAGGAGATAAGTAAAAAGATCAGTATTTGTTTTTACCAATCTTAAAGGGGATTCCATGATATTTGGAGAAAGATGGAACTTCTTGGATCTCTAATATGTTTGCTAGTTGGTGCTTAATTAAGGAAGACAACTTTTTACTAAAAATAATTAGATTTATCTAGGTTTATTTGGTGACTGAAGAGGAGAGGAAAATTGAGAGAAGGTCTTAAAGCAAGAGACATTTGTGGAGCTGGTTGTACCATAAAAAATCGCATCATTAGCAAAGGCCAAGTGGGTAATAGAGGGACTATGAGGGGTGATTTTGATACCATTGTAGTCTCCCTAGAATCTTCTTTGTTTAAAGCACACAAGATGGCTTCATGATCATGAGCTAGGATGAACAAGAAGGGGGAGAGATGATCTTCTTTCTTATTCCCCTAGATTGCTTGAAGGAGGCCAGGGGTTCCACAGATGAGAATTGAGCAACTGATAGACTTTACATAGTTCATGACTGGAGCTAACTAGTTTAAGGGGAATCCCATAATGAAGAGGACAACTTCCAAGAACTTCCACTCAACCGATCATAAGCCTTGCTAAGATCTATCCTGAGAGAAACAAACCCTTCTTAGTAGCTTGGTTTTTACTAAGGAAGTGATGAGTCTCACCAGCAATAATAACATTGTCAGTGAAAAGCCTTCCTTTAGCAAACCCTGATTGGTTAGCTGATATAATGTGAGGAAGGATGCCATGAATTCTGTATGCAAGCACTTTTAAAGTTATTTTGTAAACAAAGTTACAAAGAGCAATTGGCCTTAACTTATCAATTGAATTCAACACCATAAATTTTGGGAATTAGGGATATGAAATACTTATTCAAAGAATGTGGAACTATATCTCCTCTAAGAATGAGCAAAGCAGAATCTATAACCTGAGACCGACAAAATGCCAATAAGTCTTGTAAATCATGCCATTAAAACCATCTGGCCCTGGTTCTATTTCAGAACCTGATTGTTTGGCTGCAGTTACTACCTCTTGATTAGCATAAGAAGCAGATAAATCACTGATAAACTCTAATGACAATTTATCTTCCACAACCGAAAGGAAACTACCATCAAACAAGGTGATAGAGAAAATAGATTGGAAATGAGATTTAGCAATAAACTCAATGTTATGCCAAGAGTAATGCATCCCTTGATTTGATCAAAAAGGCCAAAATGTACGTTGATCTTCTTATAGCCGAGGCCTTTGCATGAAAAAAACAACTAGTGTTTGTGTCCCCCTCTTTTTACCAAACATCTCTTGACCTTTTCTTCCACCATAGCTCTTCCTTAAAGGCGAGAAATTCAATTTCCATGAGGAGTATCTTCCTATTATTAGAAGATCCTTGAGAGGGAAAGCTACGAGTCACCTGGTAAGCTCAATTTTTTTCTTAACCATTGTCGAATACGGACCAACTTTTCTATTCGGCCAATTTCTTTGCACAAGTGGCCAACTTCTGAACAATTAGGGGTGAGCATTCAGTTGTTTGGCTCTACCCAACACCCAACTTAGGAAAAAAATTCAGCTTTCGGTGTTTGTTCAATTATAACCGAAAAACTGAATTTTAGTTTGAGAACCAAAATAACCACAAACCGAATAACCAAAATTTTGTTAAGGTCGGAACCAGGAATCGATCAAAAAATATAAAAAAATTAATTCAGTTTTCAGAACCAAATTATAAAAAGAACCGAGTTATGAAAAGAAGAGAATTGAGAGAGGCGCAAAGCATGTATGTTCCTTGTTCATTTGTTCGCCAGTTAGGGTTGCAAAATTACTACTGTATACAGTGCTTATGGTTCGGTTCACAAGTGCAACAGAAGAAATCAAAAAATTATAATATTATAATCGTCGGAGAGAAGCTAAGTTTGAGTATATTAGCGTTCTGGAATTCAGTGTTGTCTTCATATTGGGGTGAGAGATGAGTAGCTCCATTGATTAATCTCTACAGAGGCGCAAACACTAAGAAGATAATGAAGAGAGGAGTAGCGAAATTTGTTCAGTTGTTCGCCAGTTAGGCGCAAACACAAAGAAGAGAATGACGAGTGGCGTAGAGAAATCTGTATTACTTTACCTACCCATACAAAGTAAATCGTAGAGAGAAGATAAGTTCGAGTATATTACCGGTTCTGAAATTCAGCCTCATCTACAATCTGGTGTGAGATATGATAGTTCCAGTGTGATTAATCTCTGCAGAGACGCTGACACAAAAAAGAATGAGAGACATTCAGTTGTTCGTCAGTTAGAATTACAAAAGCCAAAACACAGAATTTAAAGACATAATAATATTCGGAACCATGTAACCAAAAACTAGACCAAACTATATTTTAATTTTATTCCAATAGCCAAAATTTTATTTTAAAATAATTTCAGCTAAAAAAACCACAATATTTTTTATTCTCAATTATAGCAGAATTACCACTCATCCTATAAAAAAATATCGAATCCCAAATTCTTTGAAAAATAATGTCTATCTAATAAATAGAGCGAGTATTTGTTCTAAACAAAAGAAATGTGGTATTCATTGCTAGGAACCTGATGCCATCATTCTTTTGTTATTATTCCAGGTTGTAAAAAAAGCAATTTATTATTACAGAAAGGAACTTTTCTAGACAAAAAGGTTAAATGTACATAGGTAATGGTATAAATAATAAAAAATGATGCAACCTGTCTTTTTGATGAAGTCAAAAAGAAACAACAACCTTAACAGCTAAGCTATCATCTGACTGCCAAATGGTCTGATACCAACTATTTAAATGCCACACGACCACGCTTTCGGTATCGTTGCCGATCTCGAAGACACACACCATCGTCTCTCACAACGCGGCGCTTAGACCGTGAAGCTCTTTTCTGGAAGGAAAAAGGATTTCGTGCAGTAAGACAACATTACGCCAGGGGAAACAGAAGATACGGCGAGAGTACTTTGAGAGGGAGAGAGATGGCCAACATGGAGTTCGAGGCTCGGACATTCGGTACGGTCGATTTCTACATCTTGCCGGAGGGCTGTGTAGCGGCTATCATCGGCTTTACTACTCCCCAAGACGCGTGCCGTCTTGAGGCGGTGTCGAGAATGTTCAGGTCGGCGGCCGAGTCGGATCCCGTTTGGGAGCGTTTCTGCCTCCAGATTACCGCTTCATCGCCTCTCGATCTGAGGAGGGAGACTCTCTATTGCTTCAAACTCCTTCCAAGAAGAAGCTCTATATCCGCCTTGCTGATCTACCACTACTGATTGATGGCTCCACCAAGGTGGTAACGGTGCTTCGCTCCTTTGGACAGTATAACTGCTCCGGATTTGTTTCGTTTGTTGAAGTTCTGTTCAATTTCGATGTTAATTATCTGATGGTCAACGAGAAATCATGATTGAAACTCCAAATGATTCACATCTGGACCTTGATTGAGTTTAGTCGATTAGTTTCTGTTCAGCCGGGCTTGGCTGATTACTTTTCATATTCATTCACAAAAGTTCTGTTCTTTTACCAACTACGGCACAGGTTTCTGCTACTCAACTTCTGGCTTTTGCCCTCGCCAGTGATGTGCTATTCATTTGGTTTTTAATAATGTGGAATTGTGCTCATTCTTTGTTCTGATGATACAACACACGTTCGTGCTAGAATATAGCCCACTTGGAATGAGTTTGAATTGTATAAGAAATGTGTCTGTCGGTGTAGTATAGGAAAATGCCAATATGCTAGCAATCACTAGTCTTTGTGGTGTCAAATCGATTGTTACTACCCTTATTTATGTTGGCATCAAACTAGTGCTTTTGGCTGGAGAAGTCTACCGGGAAAAAATGCTGCATGATTTCTGCAAGATCACTTTCCATAACTTGGAGCGACACACCCAGATACTGGAGATGGACTTCCATCCCTGAATCCAGGTTGGTTCCTTTCTGACTATGTCTCATTCGGGTATCAGCAGAGGTTAAAAACAGTATGGAAACATATTACAGTAAAGACAAACGGTGTCATTTCATATCAATTCCATTCGCAGACTGAACCTTGCAAGATCGCATTGACAAACAACCCGTCATCTTTACATAGAACTACTTAATTTGATTTAGTTGGGTCATTAAAATCTGATACCCACGTTTGGTTGTGCCATCTTCCAGGTTTCCAGATGTTGCAGAGCTTATTACTGTTTGCTGGCTTGAAATCCGAGGGAGAATCAAGGCCTCTCTGCTAACCCCAAAAACAAGCTACTGCGCATATCTAGTCTTTAGGTTGACCCAGGAGGCCCATGGACTGGACTGGCATGCGGAGGCATCCATTGGGCTCCCAGGAGGAAAAACTGAGACTAGAAATACATTTTTTGAAACACAGGAAGAGCATAGTCAAAGACGGCAGATTGTGCCTAGGAGGGCTGCATTATTTAATTGGGCTAGGATGCCTCTTGCTGGACTTGAGAACATGAACGAGCTGGATGAAGGCGGTGATCAGAGGTATCCAAAACGTAGAGGAGATGGATGGCTGGAAATGAAGGTGGGCACCTTCTTCAATGATATTGGTGAGGATGAGGTGGAGTTGTCCGTCCTGGAGGTTGAACGTGGCAATTGGAAAAGTGGGCTTATAATTGAAGGGTTTGAGGTGAGGCCGGAAGCAGCAGATAAGTGAATTGCTTCGAAAGAGAAGGGTCAAGTTGGAACATGCATTGTTTTCCTTTGAAATTTAATCCTGGGGGTTATGCGTGGCAATTGAAAAGGTGGGCTTATAATTGAAGGGTTTGAGGTATGGCCTGAAGCAGCAGATCGGTGAAATGTAGAATGGTTAAGTTGGAACACGTAATGTTTTTCCTTTAAATTTTAGTGTGAAATAGCTTCTAAGGTTGCTTGAAAATGATGCAGTTTTGGCCTTGATTTTGTTGTATAGTTATGTACATGAGATTGATCTGCCATACTACCCAGATCAGTAAATTATGCGTGTTCTTTCCATATTGGCAACCTGAACTGCTCTTTATTTTCGTTGTAGGAGCTTTAAGTTAGACGAATACCGTCTCAAAACGGCAACTAAAATGGTAGAGCAGGAAGTTTATCCAGAATAATGGAACCCTTGTCAAAATTGTAAGCCATACGCGCCAATTCAACAGGATTCACCTTGCCATTCCACTAGCCCTTTTTCCACCGCCGACCAATGCACGCACTAATTAAGTCCCATAATATATGGGATACCGTAAACCATATGTATCAACTACAAACATAGGATTAATCTCAGCGGATCACACATTAAGGAAATTACGAGGAGGCGTTGATAGGCTGATCATAAGTATCAGAGTTGTTTTCTTTACCGTTAAACTAGATAATCTTGCAATGACAGTGAGGAATTTGGTGGTCAAGGAGCGGCAAGATCACCGAAGGGAGAGGGTGACAATTTCAGGCGGCCTAATTCACGGTGTTTGGGCGATGTAGGAGGAGACAACAGCGGCAAGAGGAGGGAGATTAAAAATCATAGCTATTGCTACGTGTCTTTATTGGAGTAGACTCGCGAGGATGCATGGATCCTTGAAGTAGAGCACTACTTTGCTTTGAGTGAGATTGCGGTCGGGGATCGTGTTTGTACGGCTAGTGTATGTTTCAAGGACACAACCCTAATTTGGTTCAGTTGGCTCAAGAACTACATCGGGCTTCCCTCATGGGTTGAGTTTATCGCTGTTTTGATTGAGTAGTTTGGTTCTTCTTAGAGTGAAAATTGGTTGGGAAGCATCTGCGCGCTAAGATGAGAAACTTCGGTGGTTGAGTATCACTCTCGGTTTGAGTTTTTTAGTGCACCTCAAGAACATTCCAGATGAAGTTTTGCAGAGCATCTTCCATAATGGTCTGAAGGATGCGATTAGAGGAGAGTTGGAGCTTTACGAGACCAAAGATTTACAAGAACTAATGAAGGTATCAAGGAAAATTGAGGAGAGAGATCACTAGCGAACAGAAGGACCAATTCACAACCTTAGCTTGTCGTTTGGTAAGGATAGATCAAATTCCAGTGGGGGAAATCGTTCGGTGGGGTTGACAATTCCTAAAGCTGGGCCAGATTTGCAGTCGCACTTCTCGGGGAGCTCGAAACCTTTGTGGGACATTACTAACTCGGCTCCTAGCACCGTTGTTTCTGTAGATTCAAGGAAATCGTCGGCGAGCTCTACTTCTCTCTGTAGCCTAAGTGTCAGGAAGATTTCGGCAGCAGAGACTAACCCCTGTCGCACCCAGGAATTGTGCTTCCGGTGCGAGGAGAAATGGAGCCAAACACACAGGTGTCATAACACGGGGTTGCGGCTCATGATTACAGAAAATAGAGAAGTATCAAAGGAAGCTTTTGAGGATTCAAACCATTCTGGTTTGGTGACACTTATCACCATGACTGATGTCAAGACCAGAATGAGGAAAAATGAACGTAAAGGGAAGAAGAAGAAGGAGCATATTAAAAGAAATGAATGTCACCACTTAAGTCTTTGGGGTTCTGGGAAACTAAAAGAAGGTGGAGGCTGAGAAGTTCAATCGAAGGAAGAAAGAGAGAAGGAAAAGGATTAAGTATAAAAAACAGAGACAAGAATGACCCTGAACCTGGGAAAAAGAGTGGGTGGACTAGGTTTCCTCTGGTCTGCAGAAGTTGGAAGACTCTTGCTATGCTGTTCTGCCAAGTTGAGAAATTTGTCGCCTCTAATATCTCCATGGACCCTTCCGGAGTTCCTTGGTCTTACACAAACAATAGGTTGCTTGATAAGGTTTTTGTACGTGATCAGTTGTTGTCTACTCTGCAAAGACTGCAATGGCAAGCAAATCGTTGAACAAGCTACTACCGCTGCATCAAAGATGCTTCATCCCCTTCTCGCGGCAGATTTCTTTCTTTTTCCAACCTTGAAGACAAGGTTGTTTTGGGGGGGGGAGTGATGTTAAAACTAAGGTATAGAAGGGATTATTGTTTAGGTGAGGGACTCTATGGTAATTGTAGTATTATAATATTGTATAAATAGATGGTAAGGGAGGGGGCATCGATACTTTTATAGTGTGACTATTGGCCTCTAAGGAGGATTATTAGGGAAAGTTAGGCTGATCCTATCACACTCGCATAGTGGAGAGTCGATGTTGCTTATAAATTACTCACAAGTCACAATTCCCGATATAGTGGTGTTGCGTTGCACATGTGAGAGTGCTACTAGCCCATGCACTTTCACTGTTTATTTTTTAAGGCAGCTTAGCGGTTGCGCCAGGTGAGGGAGGAAATGATCACTTCTTTCTTTTCTGCAATCTCTTTTTCCTTCTAGTCTTTTCTAGACTTCTTATGGTTTTCTTCATCTCATCCATGAACGCTTTAATTTGAGAGTGATATGTCTTCGGGTTGTGGTTTCAAAAAAAAAAAAAAAAAAGATATGTCTTCGGGTTTTCCTAGCTACTAGTCCTATGTTAGTTCTTCGTCCAATTTAAGCTTCCTTTTTAGTGGTAGTGTTCTGGCTCCTTCCTCTTTTGGCCCTCTTTATCTTTTTTATCTCTACCTTTTCTTGTTTTCTTCGTTTTTTTGTTTGTTGTGTTGTCTTGACAAAAATGAAGTTGGTACTGGTTTGGTCCTCATATCTGGATGCTCTGCTCATAATCAAGGAGCGATTTTCTTTTTTTGTTTATAGATCCAAAATTGCATATTATTTTCGAGGTGTTAGCGTATCATTTGAATGGCTTGCATGTCAATTTAAAGATTGGGAATTGAGCTGATGAAGGTGGTTTCCCCAACCTCTTCTGGCTTTCGAAGCAGATGCATGTTACTTTTGAGTCTTTATTGTGTGTGGCTGTCAAGGAAGACGGCCATCAAATTCTGGGAGTAGTTATCACAAGAACTACTTCTCTTGCTTTAATTTTGCACAAATTCGAGAGGAAGAGGGACAACGAAGTTGCATGATATCGGTTCAGCGTTGTGCGAGGAATCAAGTAATGAAAAGGGCAAAGCAGGGAGGCCACCAGGATCACCTTCATGATGGTTAACTTAAAGGGTCACAAGTTGCTTGAGCTGAGGTGCGACTCATACAGTCTAGGTTTGGGGTGTGGTCTTATCCCCATTTGTTGATTTGCCCATACTCTTATGTTGTTATGTTTCTTTACGGACTTGGGTTATGTTGTTTGTTCGTCTTTAGCCTTATGTTTGATGCTTTGAGGATATGGTTAAGGTTGGTTATGAGCCTTAGGTGAGATTACCATGTAAGTGTAGGTTAGATAGAATGACGAAGCTGGACATGCTTCAAGGGACTTAGTCCCGTTTATCGTCGGTGGAGCATGCTTCTACGGGAAGTATGTCGTGTAAGTCAATCGGAATGGACGTGGGATATGTTCCAGGCGGAGTTGGTTTGGAAATTCAGTCGGTTCATCGCCAACCGTATGAGGTGTGACAAGTAGATTTCTTACATATGTCTGAAGGAATATGCTTTATATTAGTAATGTTTTCTAACTCCTTTTACCCATTTATCCTTTGAAATTCATTTATTTTTATAATTTGCTTTGAGACCATAGTTATATAAATAGTAATGTATTTTGTGTCGCCGAATAGGTAACATCTCAAGGAGGATATATTAAGCTAAATGAAGCATAAGAATGAGTACCTAAGGAGATGGAGTTGAACCATACCACCACATGAGTAAGTGTACAAATGCAAAGAACTCAGGGTTTGTGTGGCACAAACAGCCATGTTTAGCACACCTATATGCACCATGGGAAAGGCAGTTTCTTCATATGCAGATGACCCTCTTCTATGGTTCACATTCTTACTTTCTAGAACCACCAGGGCCCGGGCATGGACGAGAGTAAAATTTCCCAAAATGCTTCGGCACTTTTTATACCCTCTTACTACCCAACTTTAAGACATTTGGATCTTAGGTTGAGGAGAGTGAAACTAAGGCAAAATCGAAGACTAATGTTGAACTTGAAGTTCTCCTATGATAGTAGATCGAGGCATATTGTGAACTTTTTTGCAAACAATAGGGCATATTGTGAACTTTTTTATAAAAACAGGGGCATATTGTGAACTTTTATGTAAAAATAGGGGTATTTTGTAAGCTTTTTGTAAATATGGGTATATTGTGAACTTTTAAATTTTTTTAAAAAAGAGTCGTTATAAAAACCACTAACGTTTAAAAATTAAAAAAATTAATAAGTTTTTTAAAAAATCGTTAGGGGTAATATAGTCATTTTTAGGGCACAAATATTGTCTGTTACCAAATCGTTTCATTTGTGAATTTCAAAACATTTTCGTGGCATATGAGGGACAAGTTTCAGAAAGAGGTATGTCGTGAATTATGAAACATTTTAGTGGCATATTGTGTATTTCCCCTTAATTTAAAAAAGTCAAAATTAAGTAAAATCAAAGCATAAATGGATATTAATGAAAATTTTATGCATTTTGCATTACATGATATTCTTTATTTTGGGTGAAAGCACTTCGGCCAGCTGGCCAAGTGTAGGCGGTCCTGACTCCTGATCTTGGTCCTAGTCTCAATCGGTTGCAGTTTCTAGAGCATGTACTACTTGTGGACCACTAATAATTGTTATGGGGATGATCCGATTCATTTTTTTTCAAAGTGATCGGTACCGGTCTTAAACCGGTCGTGGGCTGCACCATTCAATGATTTATTTTTATAATAGGATTTCTTTTTCATGTTAGTTTTTTGTGTAATTATGACTATTCAGTTATATTATAAAATAACTCAAAAAATATTATAGTCGTATATATTATGAAGAAAATATACTTTTATTATCTTTAGATTTCATATTAAAAATATAATTGTTTGTAGTTGTAAAATAGTAAAATAGTTAAAAGAAATATACGGCGGAGTTTGTTTTTGGGTAACTGAATAGTCATAAAAGAAATATACGCCGCGTTTGTTTGACAGTTTTCCTATTTTCAGGAAAGGAAAAGAAAATAAGATTACCCAAAATCTTCTATCTTGATTCCCTACCCGAAAATCAAATAGAATTTTTTTCTATTCATCTCCATTTCCTTTCCAATTTCATTCCGTAACCGTGTCTGAAACAAAACACCTATCAAATTTCGACCCTCGGCCAATCCTTAACCGGTCTAAAACAGGCTAATCTATGCTGTGCCGAGGTAATATCAGACTGCTACTACCAATCTTTTAAATAGTGAGATTGGATTGACCTACTATTTCACATGAACCGATCCTAGATCCGTGCCGACTCCTAGTCAATGGAGCTTGACAATCTTTGACCGAACTCGATCATTCCGGGCCACCGCGGCCCAGTGGCGACCCCTAACTCCGGCCCGTCCCGTTTCAAAGCGAATAACATCCTGTCCCCGTCAACTATCTGGACTTCGGAGAAAGGCTAATTGACAATTTTACCCTCATTTGCAGCCCTAATTTATGATATCTCGTCCCTTCCCTTGTCTATCGTTCCCTCTCTTCGGGTAGGAGGAGGATTCAATCTCGGAAACAATATTCCCAACAGAGCAGTCGCATTGCCTTGAAGTGCTCCACCTCTTCTGCCTATCGCTTTGCTACTTCTCCAAATCGCCACCTCGAATTTCTTCTGTACTGTTAGCGGTGGAAACGTTTTTTCCTTTTCTCTTATGTTTTTGCGTTCTGTTTAGGGCTTTTTATCTTATTCTCATATCAATTCCTAAATATCTCTCGAAATTATACTTCTGTCTTGATAATGTATAAAGAGTCTTACTTCATAGTCATGTCATTCTCTACTTGTCAAGGTCCTTGGGGATGTTGGAATTTCGAGAAAAGTTGTGACAGTTCACTATTTTTTGTTCCTCCCATTAAACATTTTTGCTTTAGATTTTATACTTCTGCTGGGCGGGGCGACGATTATGGATGATCATCCTAATAAATGTCAAAAAGTGATGCCAAGCTTCCAATATTTCTGTACTGTGGGAAAACATGATGATTATGAATCTTTAAATGGTTTGTTTGGCAATGAAGTTAGTGTCATGCTGAAGATTCCATTTTCTTTACAGGTTAGGTGTTAGAGCTTATACATTATGGTACTACCACACGCTAGTCCAGTTAGCATTAGGGAGTTAAAATGCTAAAGAACCATTTCTCACCTGTTTGATGCCTAATAGAAACAATGGTCTGAGGTTCTGTCTGTGAAATCTTGTATCTATTTCTGGTTGTTTATTTAGGTATTGCTTTCTTGTTTCACAGATTTTATTTCACTCGAGTCTCCGGAGAGAAGTTTCTCAAGTATCCCAGACGCAGCAGCTTTCACGTCCCTGGCATGAGTGGAGTAGTTGCCTGCTTATATAATATATGGCTGATCATTCACTTGCCTTGCTAGATCCATCCCTCGAGTTAGCAGATTACTCTCTTGTGGTAGGACAAGAGTTTGCTGATGTGGAAGTCTGTCGTAGAACCCTAAAAGACATAGCCATAGCTTCTCATTTTGAGCTGCGAATTGTAAAATCTGATCGCAGTCGGTTCATAGCCAAGTGCTCTAAAGAAGGTTGCCCTTGGAGGGTCCATGTGGCTAAATGCCCTGGAGTGTCAACATTCTCTGTAAGAACTCTTCATGCGGAGCATACATGTGAAGGGGTTAGAGATCTCCATCATCAACAAGCTTCAGTTGGATGGGTTGCCAGATCAGTTGAAGCAAGAGTAAGAGAAAACCCGCAGTATAAACCTAAAGAAATATTGCAGGATATTCGTGACAGCATGGTGTTGCTGTGTCATATATGCAAGCTTGGAGAGGGAAGGAGAGAAGCATGGCTGCTCTCCATGGAACATATGAGGATGGGTATCGCCTTCTTCCTGCCTACTGTGATCAAATTAGACAGACTAATCCAGGGAGTATTGCTTCAGTCTGCACGACGGGGCAGGACAATTGCTTCCAACGTCTATTTATTTCTTACCGGGCAACAATCTACGGCTTTATTAATGCTTGTAGGCCCCTATTGGAACTTGATAAAGCACATCTAAAAGGAAAGAAAGTACTTGGGGACTCTGTTGTGTGCTGCTGCTATTGATGCTGATGATACCTTGTTCCCCTGGCAATTGCAGTAGTGGATATAGAAAGTGATGAGAACTGGATGTGGTTTATATCAGAACTAAGAAAGCTTCTTGGTATGAATACTGAAAACATGCCAAGACTGACAATACTATCTGAAAGACAGAAGGGTGTGGTTGAAGCAGTTGAAACCCATTTCCCATCTGCTTCTCATGTTTTCTGCCTCCGCTATGTGAGTGAAAATTTCCGCGATACTTCTCTGAACGCATTGTAAACCCATTCCCATCTGATGCTCATGGTTTCCTGACCTACGCTATGTGACGGGAAATTTCCGAGACTACTGTTCAAGAACTCTAAGCTTGTAAAATCTTCTGAAGAAGCTGTTTATGCGCTTAACCCCTGCTGAATTTGGAGAGCAAAATCGCTGAGATGATGGAGATATCGCATGATGTGATTAACTGGTTCGAGCAGTTCCCCTCGCTCAACTCTGGGCTGTGACCTATTTCGAAGGGGTAAGGTACGGGCCACTTCACCATGGAGTAACAGAACTGTTGTACAACGGGGCTGTTGAGTGCCAGAATTGCCAATAGTGCAAATGATGGAGCAGATTAGGTGCAAATTACTTGTTGCTTTGAGGAACGGCAAAACATGAGCATGAGCTGGACTTCAATTCTTGTTCCATCAGCTGAAAAAAAAGATCATGGAGCAATATCAGATGCCCATTGCTATCAAGTCCTTCGAGCAAATGAAGTCGAGTTCGAGATCGTGTCCACCGAGAGAACAAACATTGTGGACATAAGAGCGAGGGTTTGCTCTTGCCGTAGGTGGAGCTGTATGGCATACCGTGTGCCCATGCAGCTGCTGCTCTGATCTCTTGGGGCAAAAGCTCATTTGTTTGCAGAGCATTGTTTCAAGTCTCCAGCTACGGGAAACTTATTCTCATATAATAAACCCAATTCCTGACCGGAGTCAGTGGACAGAACCTGGACTAATTACTGATGGTGGTAGTGCGGGTGTGGGTAGTGCGAAGTGGATATTTTGTTATAAAGCCTCCAAAGACTCGACGACCTCCAGGGAGGCCAAGAAGAAGGTTCCTCGCGTGGAAAGTTTGAAGAGGCCAAAAAGGGTGTTCAGTGTGGTAGATGTCGCATGTTGGGTCATTCTCAGAAAAAGTGCACATTACAGGTGTAGATCGTAGCTGTAATATTTGTTAGTTTCGCCCTTGTCTATTCAATTTTTTAGGTTAATGTTTAAATGGAAATTCATAGGAAGCAATGTCGTCATGTTACTTCCCATGTGCGGCAATAACATGAGCATTAATTAAACCTTGCACCCTATAACATCTCAAAACGTCAAACCATGAAGAACCAGTGGCAAAACATAGTAATCTATATAAATCTGAGCAACTACATCAACCAACGCACTAGAGGGATAATAACCGAATCAGTTCACACGGATCGATTACTTTTGAAACCGTTCAACAAATGTTTCTCTTGGAACGAAGATGATCGTCATCTTCGTTGGCTTTAACCTGCTGTTGAAGCTAAAACATGAACATTACTTTTAGTCTTCACTCTTCACAATAAGAAGTTTTACTATCACCTCTGGTTTATCTTTACTTAACTCGAAAACCACTTTTAAAAGAATTATGTGTGCATCAAACATTAACCCTTTCGCCTAGGATCAACATATAAACGAGTAAGATAGGAAAATGACAAGACAACATCATTTTCACAAGAAAACCCCTTCAATTTTGGGAGATCATTTGGGACCGTTAGTACAGTTCAGTCTCCGCTATAATAGAAACAATAAATGAAACATTTGACCTGCAGTGGCGGATCTAGAGGGGGCGCTAGGGGGGTTCCAGTTCCCCGAAACTTTTGAAAGTAGTTAATGCCCTTATAAATTTTTGAAAAATACAAAATAACATAATGTTTTAAAGAATGATAGTGTCGAAAAAATTAGCCTCCATAAACAAAATTTTTGGGTCCGCTACTATTGACATGCACAACTACTGATCCTGTTCCATACATGTGTTGGCAAAGGTTGAGCCTACAGAGAAAACATAGGTACATTCATGGCCACTTATTTAACTAGAGTAGTTTCCCTATGAAGGATAAAGATTGTCTTTCTAGCTTGTCACCTTTGCTTTAACTTTCTTCACAACTTTTGAAAAATGACCATTGGAAGACTTTCAATGGAAAAATTCACACCCAATGGCTACTAATTAACTAGAGTAGTTTCCCTATCTCTTATCCCCTAGCTATCCTTCTGTAACAGATAAGTCAGTTCAACATATCTCCCTCATAATGATACATATAAGCTAATGTCCAAGGTTATTGTGAATAGGCTCAAGGTCTTGCTACCTAAAGTGGGATCCCAAGTAAATTAGTTTTTTCTTAAGCAGGTTGTTATAATGTGGTAGTTCGGCAAGAGATTATCCAACCATGAGAAGGTTCAACACAAGAAACGGTACAACATTAGTTAAAGTGGATCGTGCGAAAGCCTATGACCACCCAAAGTTAGGGGAAAGTTAGGGGTGTTCATGAAAAACCAGTACCGCCAATCGGAACCGGTGAAACTGAAACCGGAAACCCGGTTATCCGAAGTCGTTTGCTGGTTCGGTTGTTCAGGTTTCGGTTCCGGTTTCGGTACGGTTATTGATTTTGACGAATCCGGTTAACCGAAAAACCGTTTAAGCGATTAATTTATTAATTTTTTTAATTTTTTGAGTATAAGTATAAATCTATAGGTTAATAGTAGATTTACCAAAAATAAATAAACAATTATATAGTTAATGGTTAGAATTATACCAAAATCAATAAAAATCTTATTATAATCGGCAGTTAATCGATACAATATCGCACCAAAACCGGTAAAACTGCACATTGTTTACTAATTATAAGAAAAACACATAAATCTATATCATTTTGGTTAACCGGTAAAAACCGCACCGCAACCGGCAGTTAACCGGTTCCGGTTAACTGCTTCTAAATGAACTGGTTACAGTTATCAAATTTGACTAACCGACATTCCGGTTAACCGGTTATGAACACCATGGAGTTTTCATCCATTATGTTTGGACCGTGCTATATTCTTGGATATGACACATAAGTCTCCTCCCTTTAAGATCTTTTAATGTGTGCCATACGGTAAAGGTAAAAGTAACTGTTGAAAAATTATATATAAGCAAAATAAAGCTATAATGAGAATGATAGAACTGGAAACCTCACGATAAATTTTCCGAAGATATACATTTTTTTTTTTTGAAAAAAACACCTTGGATATTTTGCCTTTAAACGAAGCGTACAAAAGCATGCTACCACATCATTCTTCTCTGAGGGAACCTCCCCATTTGGATTTTCGACTTGTCTATAGTGACTTGATGGTCGAGAAGAGTAAAGGTTTAGTTACGGAACAAAGCTGAGCACCACAACGAAGGATCTCCAGAAAAATGAGCACAATTCTGTCGCCATTGCAAGCTTCAGTTCATCTTCGACGCCCGTTCTCTCTAGTTTCGAGGTACGTATCACTTCCGACTTCCGTACCTTAATCTGGTGAAAGGTCTTTCATTCCCAATGTGATTTTGTTCAACCAATTTGTGGCAAGATCATTCCGATTACCATGTAGTCCGTTCAATTTGACTTCAAAATAATTGTGCTCAATGTTTTGCTTGTTCCAACTCTAATTGCGTGTTCATGGATTCCTTTTATGTATTTATCCATTGTCCCTGATAACATTGGAAATTCGGTCCCTTGGAATTTTATCAGCATGTAGAATTGCATTATTTTTTGAAACTACATGAATGATAGTCTATCTAATTGTAATGTGAATTAGACAGACAGTTCAGGTTGTTTTCTTGCTTGCTAACAGTAGCAATGCTCTCCGATCTGGTCCCATCCTTCAAGTTTATATGCACGCAATGCCAATGGCTGGCTCTATTCATGACACAGTGCACTCCTATTTTGTATGTCTTCATTTCTGTGATACATGTCTTGTCCGGAAAATTATACACTTATCATAGCAGTGCTTTGAGTGTTTCAAGTGGTATCAATTGTGGTGATTGACTGTTTGGCCTTTTGCATTATCCATTTGAATACCCAATTTTCGCTCTATTTTACCAGAAGAAGCTTAATTATGCCCCATTTCAATCAGTAATAAACAAGCAAAGTTGAAGTTCAATGTTCCCTTGAGCAGCCAGAGTTGCACAAAGCCATAGCAAGACACATAGTCTCTGGGCTTGCTACTTCATGTATTCTATTCTCTCCAAGTGATCCGGTTAGTGCTCCTTTGGTTTCAACTAAAGATTATGGGTTTTTTTGGTTATACTTACACATCCTAGCTGGATTCCCTTTGATTTCTTTTGACTGCAATATTTAGCTGGATGACATACCCGGTGAATCGGAGAAATAGTGAAACATTTTTTTGCAAACAGCGCTTAATTGCATTGATAACTAAGAAAGAGGGATTTGTTTTTCCTGAATCAGTTTATGGATTTACAAGTTGCTTTGATCATATTTCTGAACTAGGTGTTTGCCGTGTCTATCACCCATCATGACAATATTTGCCAACTAGCCATTGCCGCCAATAATCTCCCCCCTCTTCCCATTGTTGACACAAGTGAAGAATCCAAAGGGAGGTTGATGATGTGGATGATGAAAAAAGGTATGACAGCCAAGGACTTTGACCCAGTAAGGTACTCTGGTAGATGGTTCGAAGTTGCCTCTCTTAAACGTGGTTTTGCTGGTCAAGGGCAAGAAGATTGCCATTGCACTCAGGTGACATGGGAAGAATAACGAGGATGAAATTGTATCATACTGTGAATCAGTTAATATCCTGACATCACAAACTACTTGACTCTATTTCAGAATCACTAATATTAGAGTTTGATTTTTCAGGGTGTATATACGTTCAATATGGAGGCATCTTCTATCCAGGTGGATACGTTTTGTGTCCATGGCAGTCCTGACGGGTACATCACTGGTATCAGAGGAAAGGTCCAGTGTCTGTCGGAGGAAGATCTAGAGAAAACTGAAACTAATCTAGAAAGGCAAGAGATGATAAGAGAGAAATGCTACCTAAGGTTTCCTACCTTACCTTTTATTCCCAAGGAGCCATATGATGTTATAGCTACAGATTATGATAACTTTGCTCTGGTATCTGGTGCAAAAGACAAAAGTTTCATTCAGGTAAACATTCAGTTAGTGTTACTATGCTAAATTCAGCTGATTCGGTCCAGCTACCACCTGAACCTCGCCTAAATTGTTGTGGAAGTGATTACTAGTCAACTGTTCATGTGTTCCCTTCCCTAAGAATCAGATTTATTTCATCAAAATATTGTTTTATCGATGCTCTTCAGATTTATTCGAGGACACCGAACCCAGGGCCTGCATTCATAGAGAAGTACAGAGACTACTTGGCAAACTATGGCTATGATGCTAGCAAGATAAAGGACACCCCTCAAGATTGCCAAGTGATGTCGAACAGTCAATTGACTGCTATGATGTCAATGCCTGGGATGCAACAGACTCTAACTAACCAATTTCCTGATCTCGAACTCCAGCGCTCTGTGGAGTTTGACCCTTTTACAAGTGTCATTGAAACATTCAAGAAGCTTCTTGAGCTTTACTTCAAGTAGTGGGCTTAATCAGGGAGTGTCTAGAACCTTGTCAGGGGGTTGTGTCTTTCTCCTTTCAACTTCTACCATTTGGCCGATTGTTGTGGTAATTGTGTGCTATATTTGATGAAAGGCAGCTGTTGATCGAGGTTTATTCAGATCAAAATGTTCAAGTATACCAATTTGACCGCTTTGAAAATGGGTTGCGACGAGTGGCGGATCCAGGAGTTTGTGGATGGGGTAAATTTTTTTTTTTTTTGACACTCACTCTTTAAAATATTATGTCATTTTGTACTTTTTTTTTAATTCATAAGAATATTTGACAAATTTTTAAAGTTTAGGGGTGCCCGCCCCTTTCAATCCGCCACGGTTGCGACTCTCATCCCGGTGCGCTAGTAAGTCGTTAGGGTTTAATAACAGAACAGACACAGAATTGAGTGAATTTGAGTTTAATAAATAACACTAAAAGCCCAACATAGTATTTAGGTCCAATATGTGTTTCTGTCCACTAAATGTATGCAAGTGCATATTGGTACTTGTGTTATGAGGCGTATATATGTGTACCAAACTGTATTCAATATACAATATAATTGAAAAGTTTATCACTTCCATATCAACTTTCATGGTATCACAATAACTATCTTCGATTAAGCGTTCGTTTTTTATCCATTTTTTCTTCGACGTACAGATCGAATTTTCCGGATCTGATATTCTTGGACAAATTTTTATCTATGGCGGCTTCTAGAAATCCCTGTCAACATTTTTCAACTCCAAAATATCCAGTTTTTCTTGAGCATATATACTCATGTTATTTCTTGTGTGACATGGACCACGAGCGTTTAACCATTTTAGTTTCATCTACACCGGACCATTTAGTTGCAGCTTCAGATGAATGTTGCAAGACCAGTTCATAATTTGTGCGCTTTGTCTTCCCTATTACTCTGATTGTCGCTCAAGTTGAGGGTTTAACCTGTTGTTTTATGTACCTACTTATATGAGACATATGCTGCCTGGGCTGGATGGATCCGACCTATTGGGCCGATTTATAGTATCCAATGCCCAATTTTCAAATTTCAAGTTGCGCTGGCCCAATTATTCAGGATTTTACACGTGTGCAGCCTTTCTAGTGGGATGTATTTTTTTATATATTTTTTATATTTTTTGTATAAATGTAAAATTAACAATGATTTTTATATTTATATATATAATATAATCAAATATACATAATATATACGAAATTAAATTTGCATACTATATTAAACTTATAAAAAATTATAAATACTAATAAAACAGGACTAGGCTCGGCTCTTGTTCGTGAGGTTAATTTTGTGCCACCATGAGCTTCAATTTGAGTTAAGACATGTTTGGAAATCCTTTTGGGATCGGGTTTGTTGGACTTTTTTTTCAAGCCATACCGAACTTATTATGATCAACAATTGTTCATATGGGGATATTACATCTTTAGTCAGCTAACTTAAATTGTGAGGAGGATGAGATATCCTATTTTAAACAGGCACAATCTTGCTACTTTTGTGGCTATGACTGTTCAATAGTCTACAATAGAAAGTTTTAAGTGTATATGTTGTGTGGTCTACCCACTAGCAGTGAATCCCTTGTGACTAAAGTCATCACTCAGTCCAAAGTGAACTTCTAGTGAGTTGCTTAATTTTCTCCGATGATTGAATGACTCGACAAAGAAAGCACAAAAAAATTGTTGATAATGCTACAACTAGCAGTTTGTTTGATAATCATCAAATAAGAAAAATTAGAATCATATTCTTAACAAAGGTGTTGGTAACAGCTATAATAGTAGAAATAATAGAAACTTAAGCAACATAAGAGGATACAACCATCTTGAATACAATTGTGCTCTAAATGATAAATGATCAGGCTTTTCTCATGTCGCTAGATCTTATGGTGGAGAAGTTGGTCCCAATACTCTCTTCTTGATTAATATAATAAAAGGCCGTATCGTCAAGTTTTCTAAAACCTAGTCATAGTGCAACCATGCTACTACAGGTCATTTCTACTATTAGCCATGTTAAATTCTAGTGATTTGAACCCGAATAACTTGAAAAATAACCTGAATCTGAAATACTAGTGAATCCGAAATACTAGTTAATGACCCAAAGCTCACAAGAACCCAATATCCTGAAATTATAGTGACTCAAACAACCAAACATGAATAACATGAAATCATAGTGACTCAAAATTGTCCTAAACCGAGTGACCTGAATAAATTTGACAAAAAATCTTGATTTAACCTGATTATATCCGAATGAAATTCAAAGTTATACATTGTATTGACCTTTTTTTTATAACCTAGATGTAATATATTTTGATAGAAACTAATACAAATTTATTTAGTAATTTAATTTTAAAAATATTAACCATGATATGAAATAACCAAAACACATGTCTACCTGAAACTATTATAACCTGAACCTCATTATATTCGAACTCTAATGACCCAAAAATTTAGTGACCCGGACAGATATGGCCCAAAACCCGAACAGATAACTCATTTGCTGGGTTAGATGTGGGTGATGCTCCACCCAACCCCAATCCATTGCCACCCATAATCCAAACACAACATATTATATTGCCATTTCATTCTTACCCACAACAAACAATTTCATTCCTATTCCCATTGTTACAACCCGGTTTTGTTTCAGATTTTCTAGCGTTCAGTTTTGTTTCTTGTTTTATTTGATGAGCCTTTTAGCTTTTGGGACGACCGTGTCGTTTGATTAAAGACGGGGACTAGGAGGTCTTTTCCCCTTTCTTTTATTTGGTAAGTAGTTATAAGGAAGGAGAGTTCCTTATTTGTTTTCTTGATCGTCAATTCCCGATCAGTTTCTAAATGTTCTCCCATCGACAGTTTTGAGCGCTTCTTCTCCTCCCTCATTCCCTTGGTGTGAATTCCATTGCTGGTACGAATTGCCTCGTTTCTTCTGCTATCTTCCCTGCTGCTGCTTGGATCACTCTTCTAGTTAAGTTCAGTGTCGTCTGGTGCATCTCCTCTCTACGTTTAGTTCGTCTGATTGTTGGCATCGGCTGGCCGGTTTCTGCTCTTCGAATAGAGGTAAGTGGGGGATGGAATTGGGGTTGCTTGCTCACCCTCAGGGACTGATTCAGTTGTGTCTTTTGATTGGGAAATTGCGTGGCTTTGTACGATTTGATTCTGGTTTTGTGTTGATAATCAACTGGCTAAACCCCCATGGGTACTGTTTTACAATTCTGGAAATTCTACTGATTTTGGTGTTGGTTTGATGGTGTTGTTCGCCTCTGTCAATTCTCTACCAACTGCTGTGTTTCGCGATGTCCGGACGTCCACCCGAACGTTGAAGTTCGGACAGTGCGTCTGGCGCGCCTCTGATTTTCGAGTTTTTGAAGCGTCCGAACATCTGTCTAAGCTTTGAAGTTCGGACAGTGTGCGAGGACAACTCTTGATTTTGGCTTCGACCTGTGTCCAAACTTGCAAGGTCGGACGCAAGTTTGGACACGATGAACATTTGGCTTTTAAACTCTCGACTTACGTCCGACTTTGACGTTCCGACGTAAGTTCGGATATTGTGCTCTCCGCAGGTTTTAAACTCTCGACTTACGTCCGACTTTGACGTTCCGACGTGAGTTCGGATATTGTGCTCTCCGTAGGTTTTAAACTCTCGACTTACGTCCGACTTTGACGTTCCGACGTAAGTTCGGATATTGTGCTCTCCTTTGGTTTCAAACTCTCGACTTATGTCCGACATTGACGCTTCGACGTAAGCTCGGATATTGTGCTCTCCGCAGGTTTAAACTCTCAACTTACGTCTGACTTTGACGCTTCGACGTAAGTTCAGATATTGTGCTCTCCGCAGGCTTTTAAACTCTCGACTTACGTCCGACTTTGACCTTCTGACGTAAGTTCGGATATTGTGCTCTCCGTAGGTTTTAAACTCTTGACTTACGTCCGACTTTGATGTTCCGATGTAAGTTCGGACATTGTGCTCTCCGCAGGTTTTAAACTCTCGGCTTACGTCCGACTTTGATGTTCCGACGTAAGTCCGGACATTGTGCTCTCCTCAGGTTTTGAACTCTCGGCCTCTGTCCGAACATGCATGTTCGGACGCTTGTTCGGACATGGCCCTGTTTTCGCCTAACTTTTCTGTCTTAGCTCCGTTTTAAATTCCGTTTGCGGGGTCGTGTTCCCCTATCAGTGTACAAGCATTCTACGTTATTTATTTGCACATTCATGCACTTATGATATGTGTTTAAGAACTTACAATTTTGGGACCTAGTCACGTTGCTTCTAAGCCTTGGATAGTCGGGTCGGGCTGTCCCGTAGCATGCTGCGTAGGAATTCCTTTTGATTTAGCTCCTTAGGGTCTCCCTTAGGACATTGTTGACCGAAGGGTCTGTTAGTTGTCTCTACGGCTTCTTGTGGGATCTTCGGATCCATAGGACATTATGCGAGTCCTTCTGATGTGTCAGCGAGTTTCTAGTGTCTCACCCTTCGTCTCTGATTCTAGAAGTCTGACTGTGAATTTGATGTGGTATTCTGTTTTGGTTTCTGATCCGTTTTGGTTATGTTTTGTCCATTTACAAATGACATGTGCTTCCCTCTGTTTATACAAACTTATGCTTCTGTTTTGAGTGGGCTTCCTTGAGGAAGTCTTCTGCTTACTGGGTTGTTGAGCTCACCCCTTTACTCATTTTGCATATTGAGCTCGGAGATATCTTCCTTATCCTCTTTGGGGATATGATCTGGATTTGGATTTGTTAAACTTTGTTATGTATCTGATCTTTGCGCTTAGACGCTTTTGACTTTGAGTAGCCTTCGGGCCTTTGCTATGTATTTGGTTTTAACACACATTCTAGATACTGTAAGCGTTTTCTAAGTATTTATGAAGTTTTCTATTTGATTTCGAGTTCGGTTTGCATTAGTGCCTTGCGACGTTAGGTAATAACTTGTGGTGTGTAACGGCCCTAACTCCTAGGCCGGTATTGGGGTCGTTACATTTAGTGGTATCAGAGCCAGGTTTGGCTTTATCTGGTGATTGTGGGGTTCGTCTACATGTCTGAATGTCTAAGATATCTGCTATGTGGTGATTTGATGGATTCTGATAAGTTTTGGTGTCTATTTCGTCAGTATGCCTCCCCGACGTGCAGTGACTTCTCAGGGCGGGACTCCACAGGGAGACATCACTGATTTGGTGCAGCAGGTGGTGTCCCAGGTGCTACAGACAGTAGGGACCACTACTGGGTCAGCGTCTGGAGCTGGCAGTCTGGGGGGCAGCAATGTGAAGGCGCTTCAGGAGTTCCTGAAGCTGAAGCCACCTTCGTTCGATGCCAGTGGTGACCCACAGGAGGCGAGCCACTGGATCACTGCTATTGAGGATTTTCTGAGGGTTATGGGATGTGAGGAGGACCAGAAGGTCGGGTTCGCCACATTCATGTTTCAGAGTGAGGCGAAGAAGTGGTGGAAGTCGGTTGAGAGGAAGTACCCCAATCGTGGACATGGGAGCAGTTCAAGGGTTGCTTTACCAGCAGTTCTATCCTGATGTCTTCCGGGATCAGAAGATTGTTGAGTATAGGAGACTTCGCCAGACGAAGGAGATGTCGGTTGATAAGTATGTGCGTAAGTTTATCTCTCTTTCTAAGTTTTGTGCCTGAGCCGGATGATGACCGAAAGGCGAGGAAGTTCGAGGCTGGTCTGAGAGGTGACATCCGAGCAGCTGTGGGCACCTTTCCGCCACAAGAAATTTAGGGAGGTGGCAGATGTTGCCTTGGTGGTAGAGACTGAGCTGCAGGCTAGGCAGCGTTATAAAAAGAGGGACCCTAGGCCCGATAAGGGCAAGGATCAGAAGGGGAAGGGCCGTGTGGAGGAGCCTGAGAGGCGGGGCCAGACTTCTTCTCAGAAGAAGAAGTTCAGAGGAGATCGTGGAGCTTCGTCTTCTACTTTGCCTGCGGTGGCGAAGTGTGCTGAGTGTAACCGGTTTTCATCCGGGCCGAGAGGGCTACAGGAGGTCCGGGGCGTGCATCAAGTGGGGCTCATTAGATCACCGCATTGTCCAGTGTCCACAGGCTAGGGGGGGGGTAGTAGTGGCGGTTTAGAGGGTCGAGGTGCTAGTTCAGGGTCCGGGCATAAGACTGATCAGAAGAAGCCCCAGACCCAGGCACGGGTGTACGCGTTAGCTGGTGAGCGTGACCGTGGCTCAGACCGAGTAGTGTCAGGTATCCTTCAGATCTCTTCTCAGCCAGTTTTTAGTTTGTTTGATTCAGGTGCTACCCACTCCTTTGTGTCTGCTGATTTAGTGGGTAGGCTCGGGTTTCTGTTGTGCCTTATGATGTTGATCTGTGCATATCTAGCCCGTTGAGTGGTGTGCCTGCTTGTGTGCTTGATTCTGTGTGCAAGTCTTGCCCTGTAGAGATTATGGATAGGACTTTGCCTGCTGATTTGATCCCTATGCGTATGTCCTGTTTTGATGTGATCCTGGGCATGGATTGGCTAGCAGAGCACTATGCCCATATAGATTGTACGGCTAGGAAAGTCGTGTTTGATAGGTCGGGCGAGACCCGTTTTACTTTTAGGGAACTCCATTCCTTGTGCATCTGTGTTAGTGTCTACGATGCAGGCAGTCCGCTTCCCTAGGAAGGGCTGCCAGGGAATTCTCTGTTTTGTACCGGAGGTTCGAAAGGAATCCCATTTGGAGGATATTCCCATGTGAGTGAGTTTCCAGAGGTGTTCCAGGACGATGTGCCAGGGCTACCACCTGATCGGGAGGTGGAGTTTTCGATTGAGTTAGCGCCAGGGACCCAGCCTATTTCGAAGGCTCCCTATCGCATGAGTCCGGCCAAGTTGAAGGAATTGAACGTGTAGCTACACGACCTTTTGGACAAGAGCTTCATTCGCCCTAGCGTGTCTCCGTGGGGAGCACCGGTCCTATTTGTGAAGAAGAAAGATGGCTCTTTCAGACTGTGCATCGAATAAGGTTACTATCAATAATAGGTATCCTCTCCCCGCATTGATGTTCTCTTCGACCAATTAGTAGGGGCGACAGTGTTTTCGAAGATCGATTTGCGTTCTGGTTACCATCAGCTGAAGATTAAGGCCGAGGATGTGCCTAAGTCTGCTTTTAGGACTCGGTATAAGCATTATAAGTTCTTGGTCATGCCTTTGGCTTGACCAATGCCCCTTCGTTCTTCATGGATATGATGAACCGTGTCTTTAAACCCCTTTCTTGATTCTTTCGTGGTTGTGTTTTATGATGACATCTTGGTGTATTCCAAGAGTGCTGAGGAGCATAAGGAGCACCTGAGGATGGTTCTGTAGACGTTGAAGGAGAACCAAGTGAAGAAATGTGAGTTCTGGCTGGACAAAGTTGTTTTCCTTGGTCACGTGGTTTCGAAGGATGGCATTTCAGTGGACCCAGAGAAGATCAAGGTGATTATGGAGTGGGCGAAGCCCACTAGTGTGTCTGAGGTGCGCAGTTTCATAGGGTTGGATATAATAGGAAGTTCGTGGAGGGTTTCTCCAAGATTGTGTCCCCCTTGACTCACCTTCTTAAGAAGGATGTCAAGTTTGAGTGGAGCGAGCGTGTGAGGGGAGCTTCCAGGAGTTGAAGAAGAGGTTGATGTCGGCTCCAATTCTGGCATTACCTTCAGGGTCAGATGGCTTCGAGGTGTTTTGTGATGCTTCCCACAGAGGGTTAGGATGTGTGTTGATGCAGGAGGGTAAGGTGGTAGCGTATGGTTCACGTCAACTGAAGCCGTACGAGAAGAAACCATTACCATGATTGGAGTTATTTGGAGTTAGCTAGTAGTCTTCACCTTGAAGATGTGGCGGCACTATTTGTATGGGTGACGTGTAAGGTCTACACGGATCACAAGAGTCTCAAGTATTTATTCACGCAGAAGGAATTGAACTTGAGACAGTGGCGTTGGTTGGAGCTTCTACTTGATTATGATCTGGAGATCCTCTACCATCCTGGTAGGGCGAATGTGGTGGCAGATGCGCTCAGTCGTAGGGGTGCTCCAGGCTTGCTTGTTCTATGACAGGGATTCAGAGGTCCGCTTATAAGCTTCATCGCATGAGAGTCTAGGTTGTTCGGTCCGACAGAGCTGGGATGATAGCTTCCCTTCAGGTTCAGTCTACCTTGATAGATCAGATCAGAGATGGTCAGTTAGCAGATTCTGAGTTGTGTAGGATTCAGGAGAGACTATCAGATGATCAGGAGTCCGACTTCTCTGTGTCTAGCGATGGCTGCCTTCGTTTCAGAGGTAGAGTTGTGTGCCCAATGGTGGTGAGTTGAGACGAGAGATCATGCAGGAGGCTCATGGAGCTCTTTATTCGGTACATCCAGGAGGTGTGAAGATGTACCGGGACCTCAGAGAGTCCTTTTGGTGGGCAAATATGAAGAGAGATCTTAGATTTTGTAGCTCATTGCCAGACCTGTCAGCAAGTTAAGGCTGAGCATCAGTGGCTACGGGGTCTTCTGCAGCCTCTTCCTGTTCTTGAGTGGGAGTGGGAGAGCGTAGGGATGGATTTTATTGTGGGGCTTCCTAGGACATCTTCTGGATTCGATGCTCTTTGGGTGATTATGGATCATTTGACGTAGTCAGCTCATTTCTTGCCTGTGAGAAAGACCTTCAGCCTGGAGCGTTTGGCTCGGCTCTATATGGATGAGATTGTGAGGTTGCATGGTGTGCCGATGATGATTGTTTCGCACAGGGATCCGAGATTTGTATCCCGCTTCTGGTGTAGCCTGCATAAGGCTCTAGGGACGAATTTGACATTCAGTTCGGCGTATCATCCTCAGACCGACGGACAGACTGAGAGGACGAACCAGATTTTAGAGGATATGTTGAGAGCTTGCGTTCTGGATTTTGGTGGGAGCTGGGATTAGCATGTTACTTTGATTGAATTTGCCTATAATAATATGGGATGGCTCCTTTTGAGGCATTGCATGGTAGGCGTTGTAGATCTCCCATTTGCTGGGATGATCTGAAGGAGAGAGCGATTGTGGGTCTGGAGTTGGTGCAGGGAGCTATAGACAAGGTCCGGACTATCAGGGAGTGTTTGTTGGTTGCCCAGAGCCGACAGAAGAGCTATGCATATCAGAGACGTCGTCCGCTTGAGTTTCAGGTTGGGGACCACGTGTATCTGAAGATATCTCCGGTTCGTGGCGTTGTTCGTTTTGGCAAGCGGGGCAAGCTGAGTCCTCAGTTTGTGGGTCCTTTCGAGGTGTTAGAGAGGTTCGGACAGGTGGCCTTTAGGTTGGCGTTGCCACCAGCTCTAGCGGGAGTCATGATGTGTTTCATGTGTCGATGCTCAGGAAGTATCTTCATGACCCTTCGCATGTGATTGATTATGGCCAGTTTCGACTCCGAGATGATTTTACTTATGAGGCAGCTCTGTTTGAATTCTATCTCGTGATGTTCGACGACTCCATAGCAAGACACTGCCTATGATTAAGGTTCAGTGGTCTGATCAATCCGAGCGTGATGCAACATGGGAACTCGAGGGGAATTGCGTGCCAAGTTCCTCACCCTCTTCGAGCAGGGAGGTATGCTGAATTTCGAGGATGAAATCCTTAAAGGGGGGAGTGATGTTACAACCCAGTTTTGTTTAGATTTTCTAACGTTCAATTTTGTTTCTTGTTTTATTTGATGAGCCTTTTAGCTTTTGGGACGACCGTGGTGTTTGATTAAAAGACGGGGACTAGGAGGTCTTTCCCCTTTCTTTTATTTGGTAAGTAGTTATAAGGAAAGGAGAGTTCCTTATTGTTTTCTCGATCATCAATTCCCGGTCAGTTTCTAAACGTTCTCCCATCGACAGTTTTGAGCGCTTCTTCTCCTCCCTCATTCCCTTGGTGTGAATTCCAATTGCTGGTACGAATTGCCTCGTTTCTTCTATTGTCTTCCCTGCTGCTGCTTGGATCACTCTTCTGGTTGATTTCAGTGTCGTCTGGTGCGTCTCCTCTCCTGCATTTAGTTCGTCTGATTGTTGGCATCGGCTGGCCGGGTTCTGCTCTTCGAATCGAGGTAGGTGGGGGATGGAATTGGGGTTGCTTGCTCACCCTCGGGGACTGATTCGGTTGTGTCTTTTGATTGGGAAATTGCGTGGCTTTGTGCGATTTGATTCTGGTTTGTGTTGTTAATCAACTGGCTAAACCCCGTAGGTACTGTTTTACAATTCTGGAATTTCTATTGATTTTGGTGTTGGTTTGATGGTGTTGTTCGCCTCTGTCAATTCTCTGCGAACTGCTGTTTTCGCGATGTCCGGACGTTTGTCCGAACGTTGAAGTTCGGATAGTGCGTCTGGCGTGCCTCTGATTTTCGAGTTTTTGAAGCGTCCGAACATCTGTCCGAGCTTTGAAGTTGGACAGTGTGCGAGGACAACTCTTGATTTTGGCTTCGACCTGTGTCCAAACTTGCAAGGTCAGACGCAAGTTTGGACACGATGAACATTTGGCTTTTAAACTCTCGACTTACGTCTGACTTGACGTTCCGACGTATGTTTGGATATTGTGCTCTCCGCAGGTTTTTAACTCTCGACTTACGTCTGACTTTGACTTTCCGACGTAAGTTCGGATATGTGCTCTCCGCAGGTTTTAAACTCTCGACTTACATCCGACTTTGACATTCCGACGTAAGTTCGGATATTGTGCTCTCCGCAGGTTTAAACTCTCGACTTACGTCGGACTTTGACGCTCCGACGTAAGTTCGGATATTGTGCTCTCCGCAGGTTTTAAACTCTCGACTTACGTCCGACTTTGACGCTCCAACGTAAGTTCGGATATTATGCTCTCCGCAGGCTTTTAAACTCTCGACTTACGTCCGACTTTGACGTTCCGACGTAAGTTCGGATATTGTGCTCTCCGCAGGTTTTAAACTCTCAACTTACGTCCGACTTTGACGTTCCGACGTAAGTTCGGACATTGTGCTCTCCACAGGTTTGTGAACTCTCGGCCTCTGTCCGAACATGCATGTTCAGACGCATGTTCGGACATGGCCCTATTTTCGCCTAACTTTTCCGTCTCAGCTCCGTTTTGAATTCCGTTTGCGGGGTTGTGTTCCCCTATCAGTGTACAAGCTTTCTACATTATTTATTTGCACATTCATGCACTTATGATCTGTGTTTAAGAACTTACGATTTGGGACCTAGTCACGTGCTTCTGAGCCTTGGATAGTCGGGTTGGGTGTCCCGTAGCTTGTTGCGCAGGAATTATTTCTGATTTAGGTCCTTAGGGTCTCCCTTAGGACATTGTTGACCGACGGGTCTGTTAGTTGTCTCTACGACTTCTGATGTGGGATCTTCAGATCCATGGGACATTATGCGAGTCCTTCTGATGTGTCAGCGAGTTTCTAGTGTCCCACCCATCGTCTCTGATTCTGGAAGTCTGACTGTGATTTTGATGTGGTATTCTGCTTTGGTTTCTGATCCGTTTTGATTATGTTGTTTATTTACAAATGACATGCGCTTCCCTCGTTTATACAAACTTCTGCTTCTGTTTTGAGTGGGCTTCGGTTTCTGATTGGGCTTCCCATTTCGGTCTTACTACACCTATTATATATACAACTAAATGATTACCCATGTACAACGACTACCCGTTCTACTCTCGAACGGCTTCCAGCCTTTGTACCTGAATAGGAAAAGAAGAGAAAGGGTGGCCCCCAAGGGGATCAGCACTTTGCTGGTATGGTAATCCCGCAGCCCACATGCTACCGGGCACGCACAAATAATTGTCGTCTTAGCATGCGGTTGATTTATATTTAAAACCATGCATGCAACTGTAACACATACACCTAACATCTCGCCTCAATGGGCTCAACAAACGGATAATACATCCTTATTTGATAAGTCACTCATGGTATTCATTATCCCTAGAGTGTTCTCCTCTAATGGAGCTACTTCCTTAATAGACGACACTTACCCGTTATTCGGGTTATCCTTAAGCGCCTCTTATCACAAACGGGGATTCATATCCATGTTCCACATACTCCACATTTTACAACATATAAACATACACTACATAACAACACATAACTACACTTTTCACGTTTCAACGTGCACATAATAACATCGCAATAGAAATTGCATATATCAACAACACATAACATAACGTGAGCGGTTCTCTTAGGAACCGACCCAAACATTGTTAACTCACTGGTGAGCCTAGAGAATGATGTCACCCTCATGATAAGCTCGTTATACAACACTCATTACCGTCCTAATAGTCGGACGAGTAACTTAAGTTAAGATGGTTCGGGTTTTGTGACCCGAACACACACACAAAACACATGTTCCCCCTAAACGATCATAAGTCGGAATAGCTAAGCTTTGGAGTAAGCTAATGGGAGATCATAACCCGTGAGGGAAACAACCATAACAGAGAGAGAAGGGTAAGGCTAAGAAGGATACCCACTCCCAAACAACGCGCGAACGGCCAAACGGATTCCTCACCACTGTTAGTACATACTTACTCTTAGATATTAGTTAGAACCCACTATGGAGTCTATCACATCTACACACCATACAGTATTACAACTGGGTTAAACATACAAGAGAGGTCCTTACATACACACACACAAATATCACATAATTAACACACGCATAGCCGTGGTTAGAACGTCCCATGGTTCGGGTCGTTTAATCCGAATACCGAACTCTCATGTGATCCTAGACTCAGTTAACTAAGGTTAACACTTCCGAGGTTATATGGTATCGGAGTTGAACACGCCACATATATGAATTATTGTAAACTCATTTCATGTTTTATCTTACAACGTGGCAAACATACAGAAAACACATTGGCGTACAAGCCGGTGTAATCCGGTAGGACACAGGTTGCAAGAAAACCATACCTTTCACGAAGTCCACTTTATCACGTTCCACTTATGTTCCTCGAGCAATTCTCGAACAACTGATAACATTACATGTACTTTTATTAACATCGGGGTAACATGATTGTTTAAAGTCTAATGCTTATAACTTTCCCCGTTAACTTAGTTACATAACTTCACATTTTAACTGGTTTTACTTTTACATTTTAATACAACTTTTCCCCCACTAAATTGTCATTATAACTCACTTAACATGTCCTTAGTAATCTTATAACATCATTACTTAATAATCCCCATCATCCTATAACCTTAAACAATTTTTTTTTACATACCTTGGGCCGTCCGACCCACCGTCCGACCCACAACTGGGTCGGACCATTCCAGAGACTCCTTCCGTCTTTTAAATCCTTCTTTCCGACCCATGTCCGACCCAAGACCTCTGGGTCGGACCATTCCAGAAACTCCAACGATCGAATTAACAGGGCTGTCCGACCCACCATGGGTCGGACCACTGGGTCGGACAACATTAGAAGTTGTCCAAACTTTGTCAAATTTTCTCCAACTTCTCTAAGCCTTCTCCTAATGGTTCTAACATCATTTGGCACTTCAAACACACCTTTAGCCATGTGCTAAACTCTTTAAATCCTCACCAAAACCATTGTATCATTCACAAATTTCTTACAAAATTCCTAGCACTTGGAATGTTTTCTCCTTAAGATTTCTAAGTGGTATTTCACCTATAATGATCACTATACCAAGGTGTTTCCTCTACACCTTAACATCATCTCTCAAACTTCTTTTCTTACTAACTAAATCTCCTTTTTCACATCTTACCTAAACATCATTTCTTCTTGTACATCAACATTCCTAAACCTTAAACAAACTTCTCCAAGGCTTTAATACATTCTCAAAAACACACATTGAATTCCTAGAACTTCCAAGATAATACCTAAATCCTTGTATCACTCTAAATCACCTTAATACATGTTTTCTTCCCTAGTAAACACTTGTTCACCTTTAACACTTCCTAGTTCACCAAAACTTATTTAAAACACTTAGAACTTCTTACACGTTTTCCAAATTTTGCCATAGCTTCTCTTGTATATTCTCACATCCAAACACTTAGGTTTTTACCTTATTTCATTCAAGAACACCTAAAACCCATCAAGAGTATTCTCACACACAACACTCACCAAATTTTACACTACATCACAATATAGTGCATAACTTAAATTGCTTGGCACTTAGGCCCTTAAATAACATGGCTCTTAGGCCCTTAAATAACATAAACCTTAAACACTGAATTTCCCACATAAATAATGCCTTTGACCTGCAAATACACCCAACAATACATATGCCCTTAATAAACTCCTTGAGAGCATTTCACTAGCTCATTTACCATTGGCTCCTTAGGTATTTTATTAAGCATATCAAGCTCATTTTCCTAAGGCATTTAAACTACATTGAGATAGTTTGTTTACCTCTTTTTCCTTACAAACTTCTTTCTTGTTTCCTTGTAAAACCGGTAAGGATGTTTGGTTGTTTGTCAACTTCTAAACAATGTACAAATAATAGAATGAGTATTCAAGCATTATGCTTCATCTCATTGTAAACCCTAGGCACATATATTGTCTTAACACATTAAGGTAATTGTTTTACCTTGGAATTGGAAGAGAACTTGAATAAGTATCAAGAGAGGACTCCACCAAGCCCTTGAATGATTGGAATGTAGCTAGAACAAAGCAAGGTAAATACACCTTTAGTGGTGATTTTCGGTCAACATAAAAACATGGAGGAAACATGGATTTTCTTTGAGTTTCCTTACCTTGAAGCAAAGGAGAACAACAAGGTGTGAAAAGATGAGGTCAAGCTCCATCAATGGTGAATCTCCTTGGCACCGAAATGAGGCTTTTGAAGATTTGAAAAGACAGAAGTGTAGAGCTTGCTCCAACTAGAAGAATGGTGGTCTTGAAATTGAATTTGGAGCATGGAATCATAAGTTACAAGTGGAAGAAGATGGAGGATGGTATATGGCTGTAGCAAACCGATGGAGAGAGGAGGAAGAAGATGGCAAACCGTGGGAAATGAAAGGAAAGAAGAGAATGAGGTGAGAGAGTTCACTTTGTTAAGATATTTTACATATAAAGCAAATAGTTCTTTACTTTACTCACTTTCCTTTCCTTTAATTGATTTATGAATGGTGACGACTCACCCTACAAAAACCGGCCCCCATAATCATAATAAGGGTGTTTGGTCTTTGTTGACCATTAACATAACTTATAATATCATATGTTACAAACTAGCTAATAGTTACTATTCACTAACTAAGCACATATTTGTGAAATTTTTGATTTCCCATTGATTTAGACCTCCAAATGTGATACTATATAGTACACATGTTAATTAAAGAGTAATGATGGACATTTAGCCATTCAAAACTCATTTACAAGACAATTTTTCAAAAACGTGCTTTAAGACTCCTTAAAGCACTTTTTGTGTTTTAACTTGTTTTCAAGCTTGGTTTTCTTTGGTAATTGATTTAATATGTTCATTAACATATTTATAAGGTATAGGTATGACCATTAGGTCTTATACAAATTTATCCCAAGCTTAGAGCACATTTTGCTCTTATTAACTTTAAGGTATATTCTTGTGTTTTGTTTGGTTTAACTGTCTACCAAAGTTTCCTAAGGACTTAATTTGACTTATTAAATCATAATTGAATATTATTAAGTCTTGGTAGGCTCTTTGGGTCCTAACCAAGTTCACTCCTAGCTTAGAGCATGTTTTTGCTCAAACTGTATCTTAGTGCTTTATTGCATTTTACTACGGTTTAAATTGTTCACTGATGTTTCTAAGGCACTTTTTAGCCTTTACATACCATAGTTTAATATTTAAACCACATATCAAGGTTTGGGGTATTTCATAACCGGTTTGGTTAAAAGTGATAACTGGAACCGGAACCGGCTTATTTAAATGGTCGGTTAACCGAAACCGGGAAAACGGTTCGGTTAACCAAATTTTCGATCGGTTTTATCGGTTCAGTTTTGGTTATACGGTTCCGGTTTTTTTTTTAACACCCCTAGTAAGAACTAGAGGTGCTCACAAGGAGCTCAATAAGTTCATTGAAACATGGCCCCTAAATTTTATGGGCCATATATTTTGGGCTCCTATTTCTTACTTATATAATTTTTGTTATCATTAAAAGAATATGTAGCATCAAACAATTTATAGTGGACTAGATTTTTATAAAGAGTAAAAAAACTATTTTAATCTAATAAGAAACTTTAATAACAAATAATAGGAACTAGTATATTTTTGTTCGGTTTGTAATTTTTCAATAAAAAATTATAAAATTATGATATAATTAAATTAAATATTTTATATTAAAATTTATAAAGGGTCTTATTTTAGATTTGGCACAAGGCCTTATGAATGACTAAAACGCCCCTGGTAAGAACGACATGGAAATATAATACATATGATGGGAATGGAATAGGGATGGGATGGGGAAGGGGATGAGAATAGGAATGGGTGTAACGACCCCAATACCGGCCTAGGAGTTAGGGTGGTTACACGCCGCGAGTCTATTACCTAACGACGCAAGGCACTAATGCAAACCGAACTCAAAATCAAATAGCAAAACTTCATAAATACTTAGAAAGGTTTATAGTATCTAGAATGTGTGTTAAAACCAAATACATAGCAAAGGCCCGAAGGCTACTCAAAGTCAAAAGCGTCTAAGCGCAAAGATCAGATACATAACAAAGTTTAACAAATCCAAATCCAGATCAGATCCCCAAAGAGGAGAATGAAGATATCTCCGAGCTCAATCTGCAAAATGAGTAAAGGGGTGAGCTCAACAGCCCAGTAAACAGAAGACTTCCTCAAGGAAGCCCACTCAAAACAGAAGCAGAAGTTTGTATAAACAGAGGGAAGCGCATGTCATTTGTAAATAAACAGAACATAATCAAAACGGATCAGAAACCAAAGCAGAATACCACATCAAAATCACAGTCAGACTTCCAGAATCAGAGACGATGGGTGGGACACTAGAAACTCGCTGACACATCAGAAGGACTCGCATAATGTCCCATGGATCTGAAGATCCCACATCAGAAGTCGTAGAGACAACTAACAGACCCGTCGGTCAACAATGTCCTAAGGGAGACCCTAAGGACCTAAATCAGAAATAATTCCTGCGCAACAAGCTACGGGACAGCCCAACCCGACTATCCAAGGCTCAGAAGCAACGTGACTAGGTCCCAAAATCGTAAGTTCTTAAACACAGATCATAAGTGCATGAATGTGCAAATAAATAATGTAGAAAGCTTGTACACTGATAGGGGAACACAACCCCGCAAACGGAATTCAAAACGGAGCTGAGACGGAAAAGTTAGGCGAAAATAGGGCCATGTCCGAACATGCGTCTGAACATGCATGTTCGGACAGAGGCCGAGAGTTCAAAACCTGTGGAGAGCACAATGTCCGAACTTACGTCGGAACGTCAAAGTCGGACGTAAGTTGAGAGTTTAAAACCTGCGGAGAGCACAATATCCGAACTTACGTCGGAACGTCAAAGTCGGACGTAAGTCGAGAGTTTAAAAGCCTGCGGAGAGCACAATATCCGAACTTACGTTGGAGCGTCAAAGTCGGACGTAAGTCGAGAGTTTAAAACCTGCGGAGAGCACAATATCCGAACTTACGTCGGAGCGTCAAAGTCCGACGTAAGTCGAGAGTTTAAAACCTGCGGAGAGCACAATATCCGAACTTACGTCGGAATGTCAAAGTCGGATGTAAGTCGAGAGTTTAAAACCTGCGGAGAGCACAATATCCGAACTTACGTCGGAAAGTCAAAGTCAGACGTAAGTCGAGAGTTAAAAACCTGCGGAGAGCACAATATCCAAACATACGTCGGAACGTCAAAGTCAGACGTAAGTCGAGAGTTTAAAAGCCAAATGTTCATCGTGTCCAAACTTGCGTCTGACCTTGCAAGTTTGGACACAGGTCGAAGCCAAAATCAAGAGTTGTCCTCGCACACTGTCCAAACTTCAAAGCTCGGACAGATGTTCGGACGCTTCAAAAACTCGAAAATCAGAGGCATGCCAGACGCACTATCCGAACTTCAACGTTCGGACAAACGTCCGGACATCGCGAAAACAGCAGTTCGCAGAGAATTGACAGAGGCGAACAACACCATCAAACCAACACCAAAATCAATAGAAATTCCAGAATTGTAAAACAGTACCTACGGGGGTTTAGCCAGTTGATTAACAACACAAAACCAGAATCAAATCGCACAAAGCCACGCAATTTCCCAATCAAAAGACACAACCGAATCAGTCCCCGAGGGTGAGCAAGCAACCCCAATTCCATCCCCCACCTACCTCGATTCGAAGAGCAGAACCCGGCCAGCCGATGCCAACAATCAGACGAACTAAATGCAGGAGAGGAGACGCACCAGACGACACTGAAATCAACCAGAAGAGTGATCCAAGCAGCAGCAGGGAAGACAATAGAAGAAACGAGGCAATTCGTACCAGCAATTGGAATTCACACCAAGGGAATGAGGGAGGAGAAGAAGCGCTCAAAACTGTCGATGGGAGAACGTTTAGAAACTGACCGGGAATTGATGATCGAGAAAACAAATAAGGAACTCTCCTTTCCTTATAACTACTTACCAAATAAAAGAAAGGGGAAAAGACCTCCTAGTCCCCGTCTTTTAATCAAACACCACGGTCGTCCCAAAAGCTAAAAGGCTCATCAAATAAAACAAGAAACAAAATTGAACGTTAGAAAATCTAAAACAAAACTGGGTTGTAACATCACTCCCCCCTTTAAGGAATTTCATCCTCGAAATTCAGCATACCTCCCTGCTCGAAGAGGGTGAGGAACTTGGCACGCAATTCCTCCTCGAGTTCCCATGTTGCATCACGCTCGGATTGATCAGACCACTGAACCTTAATCATAGGCAGTGTCTTGCTATGGAGTCGTCGAACATCACGAGATAGAATTCAAACAGGAGCTGCCTCATAAGTAAAATCATCTCGGAGTCGAAACTGGCCATAATCAATCACATGCGAAGGGTCATGAAGATACTTCCTGAGCATCGACACATGAAACACATCATGAACTCCCGCTAGAGCTGGTGGCAACGCCAACCTAAAGGCCACCTGTCCGAACCTCTCTAACACCTCGAAAGGACCCACAAACTGAGGACTCAGCTTGCCCCGCTTGCCAAAACGAACAACGCCACGAACCGGAGATATCTTCAGATACACGTGGTCCCCAACCTGAAACTCAAGCGGACGACGTCTCTGATATGCATAGCTCTTCTGTCGGCTCTGGGCAACCAACAAACACTCCCTGATAGTCCGGACCTTGTCTATAGCTCCTGCACCAACTCCAGACCCACAATCGCTCTCTCCTTCAGATCATCCCAGCAAATGGGAGATCTACAACGCCTACCATGCAATGCCTCAAAAGGAGCCATCCCATATTATTATAGGCAAATTCAATCAAAGTAACATGCTAATCCCAGCTCCCACCAAAATCCAGAACGCAAGCTCTCAACATATCCTCTAAAATCTGGTTCGTCCTCTCAGTCTGTCCGTCGGTCTGAGGATGATACGCCGAACTGAATGTCAAATTCGTCCCTAGAGCCTTATGCAGGCTACACCAGAAGCGGGATACAAATCTCGGATCCCTGTGCGAAACAATCATCATCGGCACACCATGCAACCTCACAATCTCATCCATATAGAGCCGAGCCAAACGCTCCAGGCTGAAGGTCTTTCTCACAGGCAAGAAATGAGCTGACTACGTCAAATGATCCATAATCACCCAAAGAGCATCGAATCCAGAAGATGTCCTAGGAAGCCCCACAATAAAATCCATCCCTACGCTCTCCCACTCCCACTCAAGAACAGGAAGAGGCTGCAGAAGACCCGTAAGCCACTGATGCTCAGCCTTAACTTGCTGACAGGTCTGGCAATGAGCTACAAAATCTAAGATCTCTCTTCATATTTGCCCACCAAAAGGACTCTCTGAGGTCCCGGTACATCTTCACACCTCCTGGATGTACCGAATAAAGAGCTCCATGAGCCTCCTGCATGATCTCTCGTCTCAACTCACCACCATTGGGCACACAAACTCTACCTCTGAAACGAAGGCAGCCATCGCTAGACACAGAGAAGTCGGACTCCTGATCATCTGATAGTCTCTCCTGAATCCTACACAACTCAGAATCTGCTAACTGACCATCTCTGATCTGATCTATCAAGGTAGACTGAACCTGAAGGGAAGCTATCATCCCAGCTCTGTCGGACCGAACAACCTAGACTCTCATGCGATGAAGCTTATAAGCGGACCTCTGAATCCCTGTCATAGAACAAGCAAGCCCTGGAGCACCCCTACGACTGAGCGCATCTGCCACCACATTCGCCCTACCAGGATGGTAGAGGATCTCCAGATCATAATCAAGTAGAAGCTCCAACCAACGCCACTGTCTCAAGTTCAATTCCTTCTGCGTGAATAAATACTTGAGACTCTTGTGATCCGTGTAGACCTTACACGTCACCCCATACAAATAGTGCCGCCACATCTTCAAGGTGAAGACTACATCAGCTAACTCCAAATCATGGGTAGGGTAATTCTTCTCGTACGGCTTCAGTTGACGTGAACCATACGCTACCACCTTACCCTCCTGCATCAACACACATCCTAACCCTCTGTGGGAAGCATCACAAAACACCTCGAAGCCATCTGACCCTGAAGGTAATGCCAGAATTGGAGCCGACATCAACCTCTTCTTCAACTCCTGGAAGCTCCCCTCACACGCCTCGCTCCACTCAAACTTGACATCCTTCTTAAGAAGGTGAGTCAAGGGGGACACAATCTTGGAGAAACCCTCCACGAACTTCCTATTATCCAGCCAACCCTATGAAACTGCGCACCTCAGACACACTAGTGGGCTTCGCCCACTCCATAATCACCTTGATCTTCTCTGGGTCCACTGAAATGCCATCCTTCGAAACCACGTGACCAAGGAAAACAACTTTGTCCAGCCAGAACTCACATTTCTTCAACTTGGTTCTCCTTCAACGTCTACAGAACCATCCTCAGGTGCTCCTTATGCTCCTCAGCACTCTTGGAATACACCAAGATGTCATCAATAAACACAACCACGAAAGAATCAAGAAAGGGGTTTAAAGACACGGTTCATCATATCCATGAAGAACGAAGGGGCATTGGTCAAGCCAAAAGGCATGACCAAGAACTTATAATGCTTATACCGAGTCCTAAAAGCAGACTTAGGCACATCCTCGGCCTTAATCTTCAGCTGATGGTAACCAGAACGCAAATCGATCTTCGAAAACACTGTCGCCCCTACTAATTGGTCGAAGAGAACATCAATGCGGGGAAGAGGATACCTATTGATAGTAACCTTATTCGATGCACAGTCTGAAAGAGCCATCTTTCTTCTTCACAAATAGGACCGGTGCTCCCCACGGAGACACGCTAGGGCGAATGAAGCTCTTGTCCAAAAGGTCGTGTAGCTACACGTTCAATTCCTTCAACTTGGCCGGACTCATGCGATAGGGAGCCTTCGAAATAGGCTGGGTCCCTGGCGCTAACTCAATCGAAAACTCCACCTCCCGATCAGGTGGTAGCCCTGGCACATCGTCCTGGAACACCTCTGGAAACTCACTCACAATGGGAATATCCTCCAAATGGGATTCCTTTCGAACCTCCGGTACAAAACAGAGAATTCCCTGGCAGCCCTTCCTAGGGAAGCGGACTGCCTGCATCGTAGACACTAACACAGATGCACAAGGAATGGAGTTCCCCATAAAAGTAAAACGGGTCTCGCCCGACCTATCAAACACGACTTTCCTAGCCGTACAATCTATATGGGCATAGTGCTCTGCTAGCCAATCCATGCCCAGGATCACATCAAAACAGGACATACGCATAGGGATCAAATCAGCAGGCAAAGTCCTATCCATAATCTCTACAGGGCAAGACTTGCACACAGAATCAAGCACACAAGCAGGCACACCACTCAACGGGCTAGATATGCACAGATCAACATCATAAGGCACAACAGACAACCCGAGCCTACCCACTAAATCAGCAGACACAAAGGAGTGGGTAGCACCTGAATCAAACAAACTAAAAACTGGCTGAGAAGAGATCTGAAGGATACCTGACACTACTCGGTCTGAGCCACGGTCACGCTCACCAGCTAACGCGTACACCCGTGCCTGGGTCTGGGGCTTCTTCTGATCAGTCTTATGCCCGGACCCTGAACTAGCACCTCGACCCTCTAAACCGCCACTACTACCCCCACCTCTAGCCTGTGGACACTGGACAATGCGGTGATCTAATGAGCCCCACTTGATGCACGCCCGGACCTCCTGTAGCCCTCTCGGCCCGGATGAAAACGGTTACACTCAGCACACTTCGCCACCGCAGGCAAAGTAGAAGACGAAGCTCCACGATCTCCTCTGAACTTCTTCTTCTGAGAAGAAGTCTGGCCCCGCCTCTCAGGCTCCTCCACACGGCCCTTCCCCTTCTGATCCTTGCCCTTATCGGGCCTAGGGTCCCTCTTTTTATAACGCTGCCTAGCCTGCAGCTCAGTCTCTACCACCAAGGCAACATCTGCCACCTCCCTAAATTTCTTGTGGCGGAAAGGTGCCACAGCTGCTCGGATGTCACCTCTCAGACCAGCCTCGAACTTCCTCGCCTTTCGGTCATCATCCGGCTCAGGCACAAACTTAGAAAGAGAGATAAACTTACGCACATACTTATCAACCGACATCTCCTTCGTCTGGCGAAGTCTCCTATACTCAACAATCTTCTGATCCCGGAAGACATCAGGATAGAACTGCTGGTTAAAGCAACCCTTGAACTGCTCCCATGTCCACGATTGGGGTACTTCCTCTCAACCGACTTCCACCACTTCTTCGCCTCACTCTGAAACATGAATGTGGCGAACCCGACCTTCTGGTCCTCCTCACATCCCATAACCCTCAGAAAATCCTCAATAGCAGTGATCCAGTGGCTCGCCTCCTGTGGGTCACCACTGGCATCGAACGAAGGTGGCTTCAGCTTCAGGAACTCCTGAAGCGCCTTCACATTGCTGCCCCCCAGACTGCCAGCTCCAGACGCTGACCCAGTAGTGGTCCCTACTGTCTGTAGCACCTGGGACACCACCTGCTGCACCAAATCAGTGATGTCTCCCTGTGGAGTCCCGCCCTGAGAAGTCACTGCACGTCGGGGAGGCATACTGACGAAATAGACACCAAAACTTATCAGAATCCATCAAATCACCACATAGCAGATATTAGACATTCAGACATGTAGACGAACCCCACAATCACCAGATAAAGCCAAACCTGGCTCTGATACCACTAAATGTAACGACCCCAATACCGGCCTAGGAGTTAGGGCCGTTACACACCACAAGTCTATTACCTAACGTCGCAAGGCACTAATGCAAACCGAACTCGAAATCAAATAGAAAACTTCATAAATACTTAGAAACGCTTACAGTATCTAGAATGTGTGTTAAAACCAAATACATAGCAAAGGCCCGAAGGCTACTCAAAGTCAAAAGCGTCTAAGCGCAAAGATCAGATACATAACAAAGTTTAACAAATCCAAATCCAGATCATATCCCCAAAGAGGATAAGGAAGATATCTCCGAGCTCAATATGCAAAATGAGTAAAGGGGTGAGCTCAACAACCCAGTAAGCAGAAGACTTCCTCAAGGAAGCCCACTCAAAACAGAAGCATAAGTTTGTATAAACAGAGGGAAGCACATGTCATTTGTAAATGGACAAAACATAACCAAAACGGATCAGAAACCAAAACAGAATACCACATCAAATTCACAGTCAGACTTCTAGAATCAGAGACGAAGGGTGAGACACTAGAAACTCGCTGACACATCAGAAGGACTCGCATAATGTCCTATGGATCCGAAGATCCCACATCAGAAGCCGTAGAGACAACTAACAGACCCTTCGGTCAACAATGTCCTAAGGGAGACCCTAAGGAGCTAAATCAAAAGGAATTCCTACGCAGCATGCTACGGGACAGCCCGACCCGACTATCCAAGGCTTAGAAGCAACGTGACTAGGTCCCAAAATTGTAAGTTCTTAAACACATATCATAAGTGCATGAATGTGCAAATAAATAACGTAGAATGCTTGTACACTGATAGGGGAACACGACCCCGCAAACGGAATTAAAACGGAGCTAAGACAGAAAAGTTAGGCGAAAACAGGGCCATGTCCGAACAAGCGTCCGAACATGCATGTTCGGACAGAGGCCGAGAGTTCAAAACCTGAGGAGAGCACAATGTCCGGACTTACGTCGGAACATCAAAGTCGGACGTAAGCCGAGAGTTTAAAACCTGCGGAGAGCACAATGTCCGAACTTACATCGGAACATCAAAGTCGGACGTAAGTCAAGAGTTTAAAACCTACGGAGAGCACAATATCCGAACTTACGTCAGAAGGTCAAAGTCGGACGTAAGTCGAGAGTTTAAAAGCCTGCGGAGAGCACAATATCTGAACTTACGTCGAAGCGTCAAAGTCAGACGTAAGTTGAGAGTTTAAACCTGCGCGGAGAGCACAATATCCGAGCTTACGTCGAAGCGTCAATGTCGGACATAAGTCGAGAGTTTGAAACCAAAGGAGAGCACAATATCCGAACTTACGTCGGAACGTCAAAGTCGGACGTAAGTCGAGAGTTTAAAACCTACGGAGAGCACAATATCCGAACTCACGTCGGAACGTCAAAGTCGGACGTAAGTCGAGAGTTTAAAACCTGCGGAGAGCACAATATCCGAACTTACGTCGGAACGTCAAAGTCGGACGTAAGTCGAGAGTTTAAAAGCCAAATGTTCATCGTGTCCAAACTTGCGTCCGACCTTGCAAGTTTGGACACAGGTCGAAGCCAAAATCAAGAGTTGTCCTCGCACACTGTCCGAACTTCAAAGCTTAGACAGATGTTCGGACGCTTCAAAAACTCGAAAATCAGAGGCGCGCCAGACGCACTGTCCGAACTTCAACGTTCGGGTGGACGTCCGGACATCGCGAAAACAGCAGTTGGTAGAGAATTGACAGAGGCGAACAACACCATCAAACCAACACCAAAATCAGTAGAATTTCCAGAATTGTAAAACAGTACCCATGGGGGTTTAGCCAGTTGATTATCAACACAAAACCAGAATCAAATCGTACAAAGCCACGCAATTTCCCAATCAAAAGACACAACTGAATCAGTCCCTGAGGGTGAGCAAGCAACCCCAATTCCATCCCCCACTTACCTCTATTCGAAGAGCAGAAACCGGCCAGCCGATGCCAACAATCAGACGAACTAAACGTAGGAGAGGAGATGCACCAGACGACACTGAACTTAACTAGAAGAGTGATCCAAGCAGCAGCAGGGAAGATAGCAGAAGAAACGAGGCAATTCGTACCAGCAATTGGAATTCACACCAAGGGAATGAGGGAGGAGAAGAAGCGCTCAAAACTGTCGATGGGAGAACATTTAGAAACTGATCGGGAATTGACGATCAAGAAAACAAATAAGGAACTCTCCTTTCCTTATAACTACTTACCAAATAAAAGAAAGGGGAAAAGACCTCCTAGTCCCCGTCTTTAATCAAACGACACGGTCGTCCCAAAAGCTAAAAGGCTCATCAAATAAAACAAGAAACAAAACTGAACGCTAGAAAATCTGAAACAAAACCGGGTTGTAACAATGGGAATAGGAATGAAATTGTTTGTTGTGGGTAAGAATGAAATGGCAATATAATATGTTGTGTTGGATTATGGGTGGCAATGGATTGGGGTTGGGTGGAGCATCACCCACATCTAACCCAGCAAATGAGTTATCTGTTCGGGTTTTGGGCCATATCTGTCTGGGTCACTAAAATTTTGGGTCATTAGAGTTCGAATATAATGAGGTTCAGGTTATAATAGTTTCAGGTAGACATGTGTTTTGGTTATTTCATATCATGGTTAATATTTTTAAAATTAAATTACTAAATAAATTTGTATTAGTTTCTATCAAAATATATTACATCTAGGTTATAAAAAAAAGGTCAATACAATGTATAACTTTGAATTTCATTCGGATATAATCAGGTTAAATCAAGATTTTTTGTCAAATTTATTCAGGTCACTCGGTTTAGGACAATTTTGAGTCACTATGATTTCATGTTATTCATGTTTGGTTGTTTTGAGTCACTATAATTTCAGGATATTTGGGTTCTTGTGAGCTTTGGGTCATTAACTAGTATTTCGGATTCACTAGTATTTCAGATTCAGGTTATTTTTCAAGTTATTCGGGTTCAAATCACTAGAATTTAACATGGCTAATAGTAGAAATGAACCTGTAGTAGCATTGGTTGCACTATGACTAGGTTTTAGAAAACTTGACGATACGGCCTTTTATTATATTAATCAAGAAGAGAGTATTGGGACCAACTTCTCCACCATAAGATCTAGCGACATGAGAAAAGCCTGATCATTTATCATTTAGAGCACAATTGTATTCAAGATGGTTGTATCCTCTTATGTTGCTTAAGTTTCTATTATTTCTACTATTATAGCTGTTACCAACACCTTTGTTAAGAATATGATTCTAATTTTTCTTATTTGATGATTATCAAACAAACTGCTAGTTGTAGCATTATCAACAATTTTTTGTGCTTTCTTTGTCGAGTCATTCAATCATCGGAGAAAATTAAGCAACTCACTAGAAGTTCACTTTGGACTGAGTGATGACTTTAGTCACAAGGGATTCACTGCTAGTGGGTAGACCACACAACATATACACTTAAAACTTTCTATTGTAGACTATTGAACAGTCATAGCCACAAAAGTAGCAAGAGATTGTGCCTGTTTAAAATAGGATATCTCATCCTCCTCACAATTTAAGTTAGCTGACTAAAGATGTAATATCCCCATATGAACAATTGTTGATCATAATAAGTTCGGTATGGCTTGAAAAAAAAAGTCCAACAAACCCGATCCCAAAAGGATTTCCAAACATGTCTTAACTCAAATTGAAGCTCATGGTGGCACAAAATAACCTCACGAACAAGAGCCGAGCCTAGTCCTGTTTTATTAGTATTATAATTTTTTATAAGTTTAATATAGTATGCAAATTTAATTTCGTATATATTATGTATATTTGATTATATTATAATATAAATATAAAAATCATTGTTAATTTTACATTTATACAAAAAATATATAAAATATATATAAAAAAATACATCCCACTAGAAAGGCTGCACACGTGTAAAATCCTGAATAATTGGGCCCAGCGCAACTTGAAATTTTGAAAATTGGGCATTGGATACTATAAATCGGCCCAATAGGTCGGATCCATCCAGCCCAGGCAGCATATGTCTCATATAAGTAGGTACATAAAACAACAGGTTAAACCCTCAACTTGAGCGACAATCAGAGTTAATAGGGAAGACAAAAGCGCACAAATTATGAACTGGTCTTGCAACATTCATCTAAGCTGCAACTAAAATGGTCCGGTGTAGATGAAACTAAAATGGTTAAACGCTCGTGGTCCATGTCACACAAGAAATAACATGAGTATATATGCTCAAGAAAAACTGGATATTTTGGAGTTGAAAAATGTTGACAGGGATTTCTAGAAGCCGCCATAGATAAAAATTTGTCCAAGAATATCAGATCCGGAAAATTCGATCTGTACGTCGAAGAAAAAATGGATAAAAAACGAACGCTTAATCGAAGATAGTTATTGTGATACCATGAAAGTTGATATGGAAGTGATAAACTTTTCAATTATATTGTATATTGAATTACAGTTTGGTACACATATATACGCCTCATAACACAAGTACCAATATGCACTTGCATACATTTAGTGGACAGAAACACATATTGGACCTAAATACTATGTTGGGCTTTTAGTGTTATTTATAAACTCAAATTCACTCAATTCTGTGTCTGTTCTGTTATTTAAACCCTAACGACTTACTAGCGCACCGGGATGAGAGTCGCAACCGTGGCGGATTGAAAGGGGCGGGCACCCCTAAACTTTAAAAATTTGTCAAATATTCTTATGAATTAAAAAAAAAAGTACAAAATGACATAATATTTTAAAGAGTGAGTGTCAAAAAAAAAAAAAATTTACCCCATCCACAAACTCCTGGATCCGCCACTCGTCGCAACCCATTTTCAAAGCGGTCAAATTGGTATACTTGAACATTTGATCTGAATAAACCTCGATCAACAGCTGCCTTTCATCAAATATAGCACACAATTACCACAACAATCGGCCAAATGGGTAGAAGTTGAAAGGAGAAAGACACAACCCCCTGACAAGGTTCTAGACACTCCCTGATTAAGCCCACTACTTGAAGTAAAGCTCAAGAAGCTTCTTGAATGTTTCAATGACACTTGTAAAAGGGTCAAACTCCACAGAGCGCTGGAGTTCGAGATCAGGAAATTGGTTAGTTAGAGTCTGTTGCATCCCAGGCATTGACATCATAGCAGTCAATTGACTGTTCGACATCACTTGGCAATCTTGAGGGGTGTCCTTTATCTTGCTAGCATCATAGCCATAGTTTGCCAAGTAGTCTCTGTACTTCTCTATGAATGCAGGCCCTGGGTTCGGTGTCCTCGAATAAATCTGAAGAGCATCGATAAAACAATTTTGATGAAATAAATCTGATTCTTAGGGAAGGGAACACATGAACAGTTGACTAGTAATCACTTCCACAACAATTTAGGCGAGGTTCAGGTGGTAGCTGGACCGAATCAGCTGAATTTAGCATAGTAACACTAACTGAATGTTTACCTGAATGAAACTTTTGTCTTTTGCACCAGATACCAGAGCAAAGTTATCATAATCTGTAGCTATAACATCATATGGCTCCTTGGGAATAAAAGGTAAGGTAGGAAACCTTAGGTAGCATTTCTCTCTTATCATCTCTTGCCTTTCTAGATTAGTTTCAGTTTTCTCTAGATCTTCTCTCGACAGACACTGGACCTTTCCTCTGATACCAGTGATGTACCCGTCAGGACTGCCATGGACACAAAACGTATCCACCTGGATAGAAGATGCCTCCATATTGAACGTATATACACCCTGAAAAATCAAACTCTAATTATTAGTGATTCTGAAATAGAGTCAAGTAGTTTGTGATGTCAGGATATTAACTGATTCACAGTATGATACAATTTCATCCTCGTTATTCTTCCCATGTCACCTGAGTGCAATGGCAATCTTCTTGCCCTTGACCAGCAAAACCACGTTTAAGAGAGGCAACTTCGAACCATCTACCAGAGTACCTTACTGGGTCAAAGTCCTTGGCTGTCATACCTTTTTTCATCATCATCATCATCAACCTCCCTTTGGATTCTTCACTTGTGTCAACAATGGGAAGAGGGGGGAGATTATTGGCGGCAATGGCTAGTTGGCAAATATTGTCATGATGGGTGATAGACACGGCAAACACCTAGTTCAGAAATATGATCAAAGCAACTTGTAAATCCATAAACTGATGTCAGGAAAAACAAATCCTTCTTTCTTAGTTATCAATGCAATTAAGCGCTTGTTTGCAAAAAAATGTTTCACTATTTCTCCGATTCACCGGGTATGTTCATCCAGCTAAATATTGCAGTCAAAAGAAATCAAAGGGAATCCAGCTTAGGATGTGTAAGTATAACCAAAAAAACCCATAATCTTTAGTTGAAACCAAAGGAGCACTAACCGGATCACTTGGAGAGAATAGAATACATGAAGTAGCAAGCCCAGAGACTATGTGTCTTGCTATGGCTTTGTGCAACTCTGGCTGCTCAAGGGAACATTTGAACTTCAACTTTGCTTGTTTATTACTGATTGAAATTGGGGCATAATTAAGCTTCTTCTGGTAAAATAGAGCGAAAAGATTGGGTATTCAAATGGATAATGCAAAAGGCCAAACAGTCAATCACCACAATTGATACCACTTGAAACACTCAAAGCACTGCTATGATAAGTGTATAATTTTCCGGACAAGACATGTATCACAGAAATGAAGACATACAAAATAGGAGTGCACTGTGTCATGAATAGAGCCAGCCATTGGCATTGCGTGCATATAAACTTGAAGGATGGGACCAGATCGGAGAGCATTGCTACTGTTAGCAAGCAAGAAAACAACCTGAACTGTCTGTCTAATTCACATTACAATTAGATAGACCTATCATTCATGTAGTTTCAAAAAAATAATGCAATTCTACATGCTGATAAAATTCCAAGGGACCGAATTTCCAATGTTATACAGGGACAATGGATAAATACATAAAAGGAATCCATGAACACGCAATTAGAGTTGGAACAAGCAAAACATTGAGCACAATTAGTTGAAGTCAAATTGAACGGACTACATGGTAATCGGAATGATCTTGCCACAAATTGGTTGAACAAAATCACATTGGGAATGAAAGACCTTTCACCAGATTAAGGTACGGAAGTCGGAAGTGATACGTACCTCGAAACTAGAGAGAACGGGCGTCGAAGATGAACTGAAGCTTGCAATGGCGACAGAATTGTGCTCATTTTTCTGGAGATCCTTCGTTGTGGTGCTCAGCTTTGTTCCGTAACTAAACCTTTACTCTTCTCGACCATCAAGTCACTATAGACAAGTCGAAAATCCAAATGGGAGGTTCCCTCAGAGAAGAATGATGTGGTAGCATGCTTTTGTACGCTTCGTTTAAAGGCAAAATATCCAAGGTGTTTTTTTTCAAAAAAAAAAAAATGTATATCTTCGGAAAATTTATCGTGAGGTTTCCAGTTCTATCATTCTCATTATAGCTTTATTTTGCTTATATATAATTTTTCAACAGTTACTTTTACCTTTACCGTATGGCACACATATGAAAAGATCTTAAAGGGAGGAGACTTATGTGTCATATCCAAGAAATATAGCACGGTCCAAACATAATGGATGAAACTCCATGGTGTTCATAACCGGTTAACCGGAATGTCGGTTAGTCAAATTTGATAACTGTAACCAGTTCATTTAGAAGCAGTTAACCGGAACCGGTTAACTGCCGGTTGCGGTGCGGTTTACCGGTTAACCAAAATGATATAGATTTATGTGTTTTTCTTATAATTAGTAAACAATGTGCAGTTTTACCGGTTTTGGTGCGATATTGTATCGATTAACTGCCGATTATAATAAGATTTTTATTGATTTTGGTATAATTCTAACCATTAACTATATAATTGTTTATTTATTTTGGTAAATCTACTATTAACCATATAGATTTATACTTATACTCAAAAAATTAAAAAAAATTAATAAATTAATCGCTTAAACGGTTTTTTCGGTTAACCGGATTCGTCAAAATCAATAACCGTACCGAAACCGGAACGAGAAACTGAACAACCGAACCAGCAAACGACTTCGGATAACCGGGTTTCCGGTTTCAGTTTCACCGGTTCCGATTTGGCGGTACTGGTTTTTCATGAACACCCCTAACTTTCCCCTAACTTTGGGTGGTCATAGGCTTTCGCACGATCCACTTTAACTAATGTTGTACCGTTTCTTGTGTTGAACCTTCTCATGGTTTGGGAATCTCTTGCCGAACTACCACATTATAACAACCTGCTTAAAGAAAAAACTAATTTACTTGGGATCCCACTTTAGGTAGCAAGACCTTGAGCCTATTCACAATAACCTTGGACATTAGCTTATATGTATCATTATAAGGGGAGATATGTTGAACTGACTTATCTGTCTTACAGAAGGATAGCTAGGGGATAAGAGATAGGGAAACTACTCTAGTTAATTAAGTAGCCATTGGGTGTGAATTTTTTCCATTGAAAGTCTTCCAATGGTCATTTTTCAAAAGTTGTGAAGAAAGTTAAAGCAAAGGTGACAAGCTAGAAAGACAAATCTTTATCCTTCATAGGGAAACTACTCTAGTTAAATAAGTGGCCATGAATGTACCTATGTTTTCTCTGTAGGCTCAACCTTTGCCAACACATGTATGGAACAGGATCAGTAGGTGTGCATGTCAATAGTAGCGGACCCAAAAATTTTGTTTATGGAGGCTAAATTTTTTCGACACTATCATTCTTTAAAACATTATGTTATTTTGTATTTTTCAAAAATTATAAGGGCATTTAACTAATTTCAAAAGTTTCGGGGAACTGGAACCCCCTAGCGCCCCCTCTAGATCCGCCACTGCAGGTCAAATGTTATCATTTATTGTTTCTATTATAGCGGGATGACTGACTGTACTAACGGTCCCAAATGATCTCCCATAATTGAAGGGGTTTTTTGTGAAAATGATGTGTCTTGTCATTTTCCTATCTTACTCGTTTATATTGTTGATCCTAGGCGAAAGGGTTAATGTTTGATGCACACATAATTCTTTTAAAAGTGGTTTTCGATTTAAGTAAAGATAAAACAGAGGTGATAGTAAACTTCTTATTGTGAAGAGTGAAGACTAAAAGTAATGTTCATGTTTTAGCTTCAACAGCAGGGTAAAAGCCAACGAAGATGACGATCATCTTCGTTCCAAGAGAAACATTTGTTGAACGGTTTCACAAGTAATCGATCCGTGTGAACTGATTCGGTTATTATCCCTCTAGTGCGTTGGTTGATGTAGTTGCTCAGATTTTATACTGATTACTATGTTTTGCCACTGGTTCTTCATGGTTTGACGTTTGAGATGTTATAGGGTGCAAGGTTTAATTAATGCTCATGTTATTGCCGCACATGGGAAGTAACATGACGACATTGCTTCCTATGAATTTCCATTTAAACATTAACCTAAAAAATTGAATAGACAAGGGCGAAACTAACAAATATTACAGCTACGATCTACACCTGTAATGTGCACTTTTTCTGAGAATGACCCAACATGCGACATCTACCACACTGAACAACCCTTTTTGGCCTCTTCAAACTTTCCACGCGAGGAACCTTCTTCTTGGCCTCCCTGGAGGTCGTCGAGTCTTTGGAGGCTTTATAAACAAAATATCCAACTTCGCACTACCCACACCCGCACTACCACCATCAGTAATTAGTCCAGGTTCTGTCCACTGACTCCGGTCAGGAATTGGGTTATTATTATGAGAATAAGTTTCCCTGTAGCTGGAGACTGTGAAACAATGCTCTGCAAACAAATGAGCATTTTGCCCACAAGAGATCAGAGCAGCAGCTGCATGGGCACACGGTATGCCATACAGCTGCCACCTACGGCAAGAGCAAACCCTCGCTCTTATGTCCACAATGTTTGTTCTCTCGGTGGGACACGATCTCGAACTCGACTTCATTTGCTCGAAGGACTTGATAGCAATGGGCATCTGATATTGCCTCCATGATCTTTTTTTCAGCTGATGGAACAAGAATTGAAGTCCAGCTCATGCTCATGTTTTGCCGTTCCTCAAAGCAACAAGTATTTTGCACCTAATCTGCTCCATCATTTGCACTATTGGCAATTCATGGCACTCAACAGCCCAGTTGTACAACAGTTCTGTTACTCCAATGGTGAAGTGGCCGTACCTTACCCCTTCGAAATAGGTCACAGCCCAGAGTTGAGGAGGAGGGAACTGCTCGAACCAGTTAATCACATCATGCGATATCTCCATCATCTCAGCGATTTTGCTCTCAAATTCAGCAGGGGTAAGCGCATAAAACAGCATTCCAGAAGATATTACAAGCTTAGAGTTCTTGAAAGTATCGCGGAAATTTTCACTCACATAGCGGAGGCAGAAACCATGAGAAGCAGATGGGAAATGGGTTTCAACTGCTTCAACCACACCCTTCTGTCTTTCAGATAGTATTGTCAGTCTTGGCATGTTTTCAGTATTCATACCAAGAAGCTTTCTTAGTTCTGATATAAACCACATCCAGTTCTCATCACTTTCTATATCCACTACTGCAATTGCCAGGGGAAACAAGGTATCATCAGCATCAATAGCAGCAGCACACAACAGAGTCCCCAAGTACTTTCCTTTTAGATGTGCTTTATCAAGTTCCAATAGGGGCCTACAAGCATTAATAAAGCCGTAGATTGTTGCCCGGTAGAAATAAATAGACGTTGGAAGCAATTGTCCTGCCCCGTCGTGCAGACTGAAGCAATACTCCCTGGATTAGTCTGTCTAATTTGATCACAGTAGGCAGGAGAAGGCGATACCCATCCTCATATGTTCCATGGAGAGCAGCCATGCTTCTCTCCTTCCCTCTCCAAGCTTGCATATATGACACAGCAACACCATGCTGGTCACGAATATCCTGCAATATTTCTTTAGGTTTATACTGCGGGTTTTCTCTTACTCTTGCTTCAACTGATCTGGCAACCCATCCAACTGAAGCTTGTTGATGATGGAGATCTCTAACCCCTTCACATGTATGCTCCGCATGAAGAGTTCTTACAGAGAATGTTGACACTCCAGGGCATTTAGCCACATGGACCCTCCAAGGGCAACCTTCTTTAGAGCACTTGGCTATGAACCGACTGCGATCAGATTTTACAATTCGCAGCTCAAAATGAGAAGCTATGGCTATGTCTTTTAGGGTTCTACGACAGACTTCCACATCAGCAAACTCTTGTCCTACCACAAGAGAGTAATCTGCTAACTCGAGGGATGGATCTAGCAAGGCAAGTGAATGATCAGCCATATATTATATAAGCAGGCAACTACTCCACTCATGCCAGGGACGTGAAAGCTGCTGCGTCTGGGATACTTGAGAAACTTCTCTCCGGAGACTCGAGTGAAATAAAATCTGTGAAACAAGAAAGCAATACCTAAATAAACAACCAGAAATAGATACAAGATTTCACAGACAGAACCTCAGACCATTGTTTCTATTAGGCATCAAACAGGTGAGAAATGGTTCTTTAGCATTTTAACTCCCTAATGCTAACTGGACTAGCGTGTGGTAGTACCATAATGTATAAGCTCTAACACCTAACCTGTAAAGAAAATGGAATCTTCAGCATGACACTAACTTCATTGCCAAACAAACCATTTAAAGATTCATAATCATCATGTTTTCCCACAGTACAGAAATATTGGAAGCTTGGCATCACTTTTTGACATTTATTAGGATGATCATCCATAATCGTCGCCCCGCCCAGCAGAAGTATAAAATCTAAAGCAAAAATGTTTAATGGGAGGAACAAAAAATAGTGAACTGTCACAACTTTTCTCGAAATTCCAACATCCCCAAGGACCTTGACAAGTAGAGAATGACATGACTATGAAGTAAGACTCTTTATACATTATCAAGACAGAAGTATAATTTCGAGAGATATTTAGGAATTGATATGAGAATAAGATAAAAAGCCCTAAACAGAACGCAAAAACATAAGAGAAAAGGAAAAAACGTTTCCACCGCTAACAGTACAGAAGAAATTCGAGGTGGCGATTTGGAGAAGTAGCAAAGCGATAGGCAGAAGAGGTGGAGCACTTCAAGGCAATGCGACTGCTCTGTTGGGAATATTGTTTCCGAGATTGAATCCTCCTCCTACCCGAAGAGAGGGAACGATAGACAAGGGAAGGGACGAGATATCATAAATTAGGGCTGCAAATGAGGGTAAAATTGTCAATTAGCCTTTCTCCGAAGTCCAGATAGTTGACGGGGACAGGATGTTATTCGGTTTGAAACGGGACGGGCCGGAGTTAGGGGTCGCCACTGGGCCGCGGTGGCCCGGAATGATCGAGTTCGGTCAAAGATTGGTCAAGCTCCATTGACTAGGAGTCGGCACGGATCTAGGATCGGTTCATGTGAAATAGTAGGTCAATCCAATCTCACTATTTAAAAGATTGGTAGTAGCAGTCTGATATTACCTCGGCACAGCATAGATTAGCCTGTTTTAGACCGGTTAAGGATTGGCCGAGGGTCGAAATTTGATAGGTGTTTGTTTCAGACACGGTTACGGAATGAAATTGGAATGGAAATGGTGATGAAAGGAAAAAAATTCTATTTGATTTTCGGGGTAGAGAATCAAGATAGAGAGTTTTGGGTAATCTTATTTTCTTTCCCTTTCCTGAAAATAGAAAAACTGTCAAACAAACGCGCCGTATATTTCTTTTATGACTATTCAGTTACCCAAAAACAAACTCCGCCGTATATTTCTTTTAACTATTTTACTATTTTACAACTACAAACAATTATATTTTTTAATATGAAATCTAAAGATAATAAAAGTATATTTTCTTCATAATATATACGACTATAATATTTTTTGAGTTATTTTATAATATAACTGAATAGTCATAATTACACAAAAAACTAACATGAAAAAGAAATCCTATTATAAAAATAAATCATTGAATGGTGCAGCCCACGACCGGTTTAAGACCGGTACCGATCACTTTGAAAAAAAAATGAATCGGATCATCCCCATAACAATTATTAGTGGTCCACAAGTAGTACATGCTCTAGAAACTGCAACCGATTGAGACTAGGACCAAGATCAGGAGTCAGGACCGCCTACACTTGGCCAGCTGGCCGAAGTGCTTTCACCCAAAATAGAAGAATATCATGTAATGCAAAATGCATAAAATTTTCATTAATATCCATTTATGCTTTGATTTTACTTAATTTTGACTTTTTTAAATTAAGGGAAAATACACAATATGCCACTAAAATGTTTCATAATTCACGACATACCTCTTTCTGAAACTTGTCCCTCATATGCCACGAAAATGTTTTGAAATTCACAAATGAAACGATTTGATAACAAACAATATTTGTGCCCTAAAAATGACTATATTGCCCCTAACGATTTTTTAAAAAACTTTTTAATTTTTTTAATTTTTAAACGTTAGTGGTTTTTATAACGACTCTTTTTTAAAAAAATTTAAAAGTTCACAATATACCCATATTTTTACAAAAAGCTTACAAAATACCCCTATTTTTACATAAAAGTTCACAATATGCCCCTGTTTTTAAAAAAAAGTTCACAATATGCCCTATTGTTTGCAAAAAAGTTCACAATATGCCTCGATCTACTATCATAGGAGAACTTCAAGTTCAACATTAGTCTTCGATTTTGCCTTAGTTTCACTCTCCTCAACCTAAGATCCAAATGTCTTAAAGTTGGGTAGTAAGAGGGTATATAAAAGTGCCGAAGCATTTTGGGAAAATTTTACTCTCGTCCATGCCCCGGGCCCTGGTGGTTCTAGAAACTAAGAATGTGAACCATAGAAGAGGGTCATCTGCATATGAAGAAACTGCCTTTCCCATGGTGCATATAGGTGTGCTAAACATGGCTGTTTGTGCCACACAAACCCTGAGTTCTTTGCATTTGTACACTTACTCATGTGGTGGTATGGTTCAACTCCATCTCCTTAGGTACTCATTCTTATGCTTCATTTAGCTTAATATATCCTCCTTGAGATGTTACCTATTCGGCGACACAAAATACATTACTATTTATACAACTATGGTCTCAAAGCAAATTATAAAAATAAATGAATTTCAAAGGATAAATGGGTAAAAAGAGTTAGAAAACATTTAATATAAAGCATATTCCTTCAACATAAGTAAGAAATCTACTTGTCACACCTCATACGGTTGGCGATGAACCGACTGAATTTCCAAACCAACTCCGCCTGGAACATATCCCACGTCCATTCCGATTGACTTACACGACATACTTCCCGTAGAAGCATGCTCCACCGACGATAAACGGGACTAAGTCCCTTGAAGCATGTCCAGCTTCGTCATTCTATCTAACCTACACTTTACATGGTAATCTCACCTAAGGCTCATAACCAACCTTAACCATATCCTCAAAGCATCAAACATAAGGCTAAAGACGAACAAACAACATAACCCAAGTCCGTAAAGAAACATAACAACATAAGAGTATGGGCAAATCAACAAATGGGGATAAGACCACACCCCAAACCTAGACTGTATGAGTCGCACCTCAGCTCAAGCAACTTGTGACCCTTTAAGTTAACCATCATGAAGGTGATCCTGGTGGCCTCCCTGCTTTGCCCCAGTTGTCCTTTTCATTACTTGATTCCTCGCACAACGCTGAACCGATATCATGCAACTTCGTTGTCCTCTTCCTCTCGAATTTGTGCAAAAATTAAAGCAAGAGAAGTAGTTCTTGTGATAACTACTCCCAGAATTTGATGGCCGTCTTCCTTGACAGCCACACACAATAAAGACTCAAAAGTAACATGCATCTGCTTCGAAAGCCAGAAGAGGTTGGGGAAACCACCTTCATCAGCTCAATTCCCAATCTTTAAATTGACATGCAAGCCATTCAAATGATACGCTAACACCTCGAAAATAATATGCAATTTTGGATCTATAAACAAAAAAAAGAAAATCGCTCCTTGATTATGAGCAGAGCATCCAGATATGAGGACCAAACCAGTACCAACTTCATTTTTGTCAAGACAACACAACAAACACAAAAAACGAAGAAAACAAGAAAAGGTAGAGATAAAAAAGATAAAGAGGGCCAAAAGAGGAAGGAGCCAGAACACTACCACTAAAAAAGGAAGCTTAAATTGGACGAAGAACTAACATAGGACTAGTAGCTAGGAAAAACCCGAAGACATATCACTCTCAAATTAAAGCGTTCATGGATGAGATGAAGAAAACCATAAAGAAGTCTAGAAAAGACTAGAAGGAAAAAGAGATTGCAGAAAAGAAAGAAGTGATCATTTCCTCCCTCACCTGGCGCAACCGCTAAGCTGGCCTTAAAAAATAAACAGTGAAAGTGCATGGGCTAGCACTCTCACATGTGCAACGCAACACCACTATATCGGGAATGGTGACTTGTGAGTAATTTATAAGCAACATCGACTCTCCACTATGCGAGTGTGATAGGATCAGCCTAACTTTCCCTAATAATCCTCCTTAGAGGCCAATAGTCACACTATAAAAGTATCGATGCCCCCTCCCTTACCATCTATTTATACAATATTATAATACTACAATTACCATAGAGTCCCTCACCTAAACAATAATCCCTTCTATACCTTAGTTTTAACATCACTCCCCCCCAAAACAACCTTGTCTTCAAGGTTGGAAAAAGAAAGAAATCTGCCGCGAGAAGGGGATGAAGCATCTTTGATGCAGCGGTAGTAGCTTGTTCAACGATTTGCTTGCCATTGCAGTCTTTGTAGAGTAGACAACAACTGATCACGTACAAAAACCTTATCAAGCAACCTATTGTTTGTGTAAGACCAAGGAACTCCGGAAGGGTCCATGGAGATATTAGAGGCGACAAAATTCTCAACTTGGCAGAACAGCATAGCAAGAGTCTTCCAACTTCTGCAGACCAGAGGAAACCTAGTCCACCCATTCTTTTTCCCAGGTTCAGGGTCATTCTTTTCTCTGTTTTTTATACTTAATCCTTTTCCTTCTCTCTTTCTTCCTTCGATTGAACTTTCTCAGCCTCCACCTTCTTTTAGTTTCCCAGAACCCCAAAAGACTTAAGTGGTGACATTCATTTCTTTTAATATGCTCCTTCTTCTTCTTCCCTTTACGTTCATTTTTCCTCATTCTGGTCTTGACATCAGTCATGGTGATAAGTGTCACCAAACCAGAATGGTTTGAATCCTCAAAAGCTTCCTTTGATACTTCTCTATTTTCTGTAATCATGAGCCGCAACCCCGTGTTATGACACCTGTGTGTTTGGCTCCATTTCTCCTCGCACCGGAAGCACAATTCCTGGGTGCGACAGGGGTTAGTCTCTGCTGCCGAAATCTTCCTGACACTTAGGCTACAGAGAGAAGTAGAGCTCGCCGACGATTTCCTTGAATCTACAGAAACAACGGTGCTAGGAGCCGAGTTAGTAATGTCCCACAAAGGTTTCGAGCTCCCCGAGAAGTGCGACTGCAAATCTGGCCCAGCTTTAGGAATTGTCAACCCCACCGAACGATTTCCCCCATTGGAATTTGATCTATCCTTACCAAACGACAAGCTAAGGTTGTGAATTGGTCCTTCTGTCCACTAGTGATCTCTCTCCTCAATTTTCCTTGATACCTTCGTTAGTTCTTGTAAATCTTTGGTCTCGTAAAGCTCCAACTCTCCTCTAATCGCATCCTTCAGACCATTATGGAAGATGCTATGCAAAACTTCATAAGGAATGTTCTTGAGGTGCATTAAAAAACTCAAACCGAGAGTGATACTCAACCACCGAAGTTTCTCGTCTTAGCGCGCAGATGCTTTCCAACCAATTTTCACTCTAAGAAGAACCAAACTGCTCAATCAAACAGCGATAAACTCAATCCATGAGGGAAGCCCGATGTAGTTCTTGAGCCAACTGAACCAAATTAGGGTCGTGTCCTTGAAACATACACTAGCCGTACAAACACGATCCCCGACCGCAATCTCACTCAAAGCAAAATAGTGCTCTACTTCAAGGATCCATGCATCCTCGCGAGTCTACTCCAATAAAGACAAGTAGCAATAGCTATGATTTTTAATCTCCCTCCTCTTGCCGCTGTTGTCTCCTCCTACATCGCCCAAACACCGTGAATTAGGCCGCCTGAAATTGTCACCCTCTCCCTTCGGTGATCTTGCCGCTCCTTGACCACCAAATTCCTCACTGTCATTGCAAGATTATCTAGTTTAACGGTAAAGAAAACAACTCTGATACTTATGATCAGCCTATCAACGCCTCCTCGTAATTTCCTTAATGTGTGATCCGCTGAGATTAATCCTATGTTTGTAGTTGATACATATGGTTTACGGTATCCCATATATTATGGGACTTAATTAGTGCGTGCATTGGTCGGCGGTGGAAAAAGGGCTAGTGGAATGGCAAGGTGAATCCTGTTGAATTGGCGCGTATGGCTTACAATTTTGACAAGGGTTCCATTATTCTGGATAAACTTCCTGCTCTACCATTTTAGTTGCCGTTTTGAGACGGTATTCGTCTAACTTAAAGCTCCTACAACGAAAATAAAGAGCAGTTCAGGCTGCCAATATGGAAAGAACACGCATAATTTACTGATCTGGGTAGTATGGCAGATCAATCTCATGTACATAACTATACAACAAAATCAAGGCCAAAACTGCATCATTTTCAAGCAACCTTAGAAGCTATTTCACACTAAAATTTAAAGGAAAAACATTACGTGTTCCAACTTAACCATTCTACATTTCACCGATCTGCTGCTTCAGGCCATACCTCAAACCCTTCAATTATAAGCCCACCTTTTCAATTGCCACGCATAACCCCCAGGATTAAATTTCAAAGGAAAAACAATGCATGTTCCAACTTGACCCTTCTCTTTCGAAGCAATTCACTTATCTGCTGCTTCCGGCCTCACCTCAAACCCTTCAATTATAAGCCCACTTTTCCAATTGCCACGTTCAACCTCCAGGACGGACAACTCCACCTCATCCTCACCAATATCATTGAAGAAGGTGCCCACCTTCATTTCCAGCCATCCATCTCCTCTACGTTTTGGATACCTCTGATCACCGCCTTCATCCAGCTCGTTCATGTTCTCAAGTCCAGCAAGAGGCATCCTAGCCCAATTAAATAATGCAGCCCTCCTAGGCACAATCTGCCGTCTTTGACTATGCTCTTCCTGTGTTTCAAAAAATGTATTTCTAGTCTCAGTTTTTCCTCCTGGGAGCCCAATGGATGCCTCCGCATGCCAGTCCAGTCCATGGGCCTCCTGGGTCAACCTAAAGACTAGATATGCGCAGTAGCTTGTTTTTGGGGTTAGCAGAGAGGCCTTGATTCTCCCTCGGATTTCAAGCCAGCAAACAGTAATAAGCTCTGCAACATCTGGAAACCTGGAAGATGGCACAACCAAACGTGTGTATCAGATTTTAATGACCCAACTAAATCAAATTAAGTAGTTCTATGTAAAGATGACGGGTTGTTTGTCAATGCGATCTTGGCAAGGTTCAGTCTGCGAATGGAATTGATATGAAATGACACCGTTTGTCTTTACTGTAATATGTTTCCATACTGTTTTTAACCTCTGCTGATACCCGAATGAGACATAGTCAGAAAGGAACCAACCTGGATTCAGGGATGGAAGTCCATCTCCAGTATCTGGGTGTGTCGCTCCAAGTTATGGAAAGTGATCTTGCAGAAATCATGCAGCATTTTTTCCCGGTAGACTTCTCCAGCCAAAAGCACTAGTTTGATGCCAACATAAATAAGGGTCAGATAACAATCGATTTGACACCACAAAGACTAATGATTGCTAGCATATTGGCATTTTCCTATACTATACCGACAGACACATTTCTTATACAATTCAAACTCATTCCAAGTGGGCTATATAGCACGAACGTGTGTTCTATCATCAGAACAAAGAATGAGCACAATTCCACAATATTAAAAACCAAATGAATAGCACATCACTGGCGAGGGCAAAAGCCAAAAGTTGAGTAGCAGAAACCTGTGCCGTAGTTGGTAAAAAAACAGAACTTTTGTGAATGAATATGAAAAGTAATCAGCCAAGCCCCGGCTGAACAGAAACTAATCGACTAAACTCAATTAAGGTCCAGATGTGAATCATTTGGAGTTTCAATCATGATTTCTCGTTGACCATAAGATAATTAACATCGAAAATTGAACAGAACTTCGACAAACGAAACAAATCCGGAGCAGTTATACTGTCCAAAGGAGCGAAGCAAGCAACCGTTACCTTGGTGGAGCCATCAATCAGTAGTGGTTGATCAGCAAGGCGGATAGAGCTTCTTCTTGGAAGGAGTTTGAAGCAATAGAGAGTCTCCCTCCTCAGATCGAGAGGCGATGAAGCGGTAATCTGGAGGCAGAAAACGCTCCCAAACGGGATCCGACTCGGCCGCCGACCTGAACATTCTCGACACCGCCTCAAGACGGCACGCGTCTTGGGGAGTAGTAAAGCCGATGATAGCCGCTACACAGCCCTCCGGCAAGATGTAGAAATCGACCGTACCGAATGTCCGAGCCTCGAACTCCATGTTGGCCATCTCTCTCCCTCTCAAAGTACTCTCGCCGTATCTTCTGTTTCCCCTGGCGTGATGTTGTCTTACTGCACGGAATCCTTTTTCCTTCCAGAAAAGAGCTTCACGGTCTAAGCGCCGCGTTGTGAGAGACGATGGTGTGGTGTCTTCGAGATCGGCGACGATAGCGAAAGCGTGGTCGTGTGGCATTTAAATAGATGGTATCAGACCACTTGGCAGTCAGATGATAGCTTAGCTGTTAAGGTTGTTTTTTTTTCTTTCAAAAAAGACAGGTTGCATCATTTTTTATTATTTATACCATTACCTATGTACATTTAACCTTTTTGTCTAGAAAAGTTCCTTTCTGCAATAATAAATTGCTTTTTTTACAACCTGGAATAATCACTTAAGAATGATGGCATCAGGTTCCTAGCAATGAATACCACATTTCTTTTGTTTAGAACAAATACTGGCTCTATTTATTAGATAGACATTATTTTTCAAAGAAGTTTTCGATATTTTTTTATAGGATGAGTGGTAATTCTGCTATTTGAGAATAAAAAATTATTGTGGTTTTTTAGCTGAAATTATTTTAAAATAAAATTTTGGCTATTGGAATAAAATTAAAATATAGTTTGGTCTAGTTTTTGGTTACATGGTTCCGAATATATTATATCTTTAAACTCTGTGTTTTGGCTTTTGTAATTCTAACTGACGAACAACTGAATGTCTCTCATTCTTTTTTGTGTCAGCGCCTCTGCAGAGATTAATCACACTGAAACTATCATATCTCACACCAGATTGTAGATGAGGCTGAATTCCAGAACCGGTAATATACTCGAACTTATCTTCTCTCTACGATTTACTTTGTATGGGTAGGTAAAGTAATACAGATTTCTCTACGCCACTCGTCATTCTCTTCTTTGTGTTTGCGCCTAACTGGCGAACAACTGAACAAATTTCCCTACTCCTCTCTTCATTATCTTCTTAGTGTTTGCGCCTCTGTAGAGATTAATCAATGGAGCTACTCATCTCTCACCCCAATATGAAGACAACACTGAATTCCAGAACGCTAATATACTCAAACTTAGCTTCTCTCCGACGATTATAATATTATAATTTTTTGATTTCTTCTGTTGCACTTGTGAACCGAACCATAAGCACTGTATACAGTAGTAATTTTGCAACCCTAACTGGCGAACAAATGAACAAGGAACATACATGCTTTGCGCCTCTCTTCATTCTCTTCTTTTCATAACTCGGTTCTTTTTATAATTTGGTTCTGAAAACTGAATTAATTTTTTTATTTTTTGATCGATTCCTGGTTCCGACCTTAACAAAATTTTGGTTATTCGGTTTGTGGTTATTTTGGTTCTCAAACTAAAATTCAGTTTTTCGGTTATAATTGAACAAACACCGAAAGCTGAATTTTTTTCCTAAGTTGGGTGTTGGGTAGAGCCGAACAACTGAATGCTCACCCCTAATTGTTCAGAAGTTGGCCACTTGTGCAAAGGAATTGGCCGAATGGAAAAGTTGGTCCGTATTCGACAATGGTTAAGAAAAAAATTGAGCTTACCAGGTGACTCGTAGCTTTCCCTCTCCAGGATCTTCTAATAATAGGAAGATACTCCTCATGGAAATTGAATTTCTCGCCTTTAAGGAAGAGCTATGGTGGAAGAAAAGGTCAAGAGATGTTTGGTAAAAAGAGGGGGACACAAACACTAGTTGTTTTTTTCATGCAAAGGCCTCGGCTATAAGAAGATCAACGTACATTTTGGCCTTTTTGATCAAATCAAGGGATGCATTACTCTTGGCATAACATTGAGTTTATTGCTAAATCTCATTTCCAATCTATTTTCTCTATCACCTTGTTTGATGGTAGTTCCTTTCGGTTGTGGAAGATAAATTGTCATTAGTTTATCAGTGATTTATCTGCTTCTTATGCTAATCAAGAGGTAGTAACTGCAGCCAAACAATCAGGTTCTGAAATAGAACCAGGGCCAGATGGTTTTAATGGCATGATTTACAAGACTTATTGGCATTTTGTCGGTCTCAGGTTATAGATTCTGCTTTGCTCATTCTTAGAGGAGATATATAGTTCCACATTCTTTGAATAAGTATTTCATATCCCTAATTCCCAAAATTTATGGTGTTGAATTCAATTGATAAGTTAAGGCCAATTGCTCTTTGTAACTTTGTTTACAAAATAACTTTAAAAGTGCTTGCATACAGAATTCATGGCATCCTTCCTCACATTATATCAGCTAACCAATCAGGGTTTGCTAAAGGGAGGCTTTTCACTGACAATGTTATTATTGCTGGTGAGACTCATCACTTCCTTAGTAAAAACCAAGCTACTGAAGGGTTTGTTTCTCTCAGGATAGATCTTAGCAAGGCTTATGATCGGTTAGAGTGGAAGTTCTTGGAAGTTGTCCTCTTCATTATGGGATTCCCCTTAAACTAGTTAGCTCCAGTCATGAACTATGTAAAGTCTGTCAGTTGCTCAATTCTCATCTGTGGCACCCCTGGCCTCCTTCAAGCAATCTAGGGGAATAAGAAAGAAGATCATCTCTCCCCCTTCTTGTTCATCCTAGCTCATGATCATGAAGCCATCTTGTGTGCTTTAAACAAAGAAGATTCTAGGGGAGACTACAATGGTATCAAAATCACCCCTCATAGTCCCTCTATTACCCACTTGGCCTTTGCTAATGATGCGATTTTTTTTTTGTACAACCAGCTCCACAAATGTCTCTTGCTTTAAGACCTTCTCTCAAATTTCCTCTCCTCTTCAGGTCACCAAATAACCTAGATAAATCTAATTATTTTTAGTAAAAAGTTGTCTTCCTTAATTAAGCACCAACTAGCAAACATATTAGAGATCCAAGAAGTTCCATCTTTCTCCAAATATCATGGACTCCCCTTTAAAATTGGTAAAAACAAATACTGATCTTTTTACTTATCTCCTCTATCCAGCCTAAAAAAAGAAATCTTTACAAGTCAAAACCAATGGCTGAAGCAGGAAGGTCTATCATGATTATGAGTGTGGTTCAAGCCATACCAAACTTCACTATGTCATTCTTCTCGCTCCCGAAAAATATTGTGTCTAAACTCAATTCTTCTTTCTTCACCTTTTGGTGGGGTGGTATAACTTGTGAGAAGCGAATGCACTAAATGAAGTGGTATAGAGTGTGTGATCAGGTGGAGAAAGGTGGGTTAGGTTTTAGAGAGATTAAGAAATTCAACAAAAGCTCTACTAGCTAAACAGTTGCGGAGAAGCTTAGACCAACCCTACTCCCTGGTTGCTAACTCACTCAAACATATTTATTTTCCAAACTATTACATCATAGATCTCAGCCCAGTGTCAAAAGGTAGCCCAATCTGGAAGTCTATCTTCTCAACTTTGGATCTGTTTAAGTTGGGCACCATAAAAGAGATAGGGAATGCCGACCTATGCGCTTCTCTCCAATCATACTGAGCATGACAATTCTTCTTCTCACAACTCAATCACTTCCATTTGCAAGACAATCATCACCAGTGCATGTTGTCCTAGAGTCAAGTTAAACCTTAGGAAATTCCTCAAGGGTATCATACCTTGCCGGGATAATCTAGCAAGGATACTAGGGGGTGACTCAGATTGTTTCTTATGCAAATCAGGGATACAATATCCCATTGCTTCTTTCACTGTTGCATTGTTATGGAGATTTTGGACTTTATTATTGACACCAAAAGTGTTCCTCATTCTAGGTATGACACCCTGATTGATTGGTTTAATAGTATGGCTAGGAGATGCAATGCTACCAAGCTTTCTCTTATAAATAATAACTTGTGGGTTACATATGCTGCTAGGAGAAAAGTTAAACACAACAAGGACCTAACTTGGTGGAAATTTGTTGAAGAAAAGAAATCTTTTATAGTAACACAAACAGTAATAGAATTGTTATTTACGGAAGATCTTATTGGTCTCTGCTACGCCTACTTATAATAAGCGTTTTGGCCAAGTGTATGTTATGAGGGGTTAATTTGTAATTGTACTGCTCCTATCCTAGTTGTCTTTTTGTTAGTACTTTATGTTAGTAGTTTAGCAACTTGATCTCTATTATGAGTCAGTTACGGAGTTGTAGACTACTTAAGATAGAAGTTTATGAGTTGGAAAGTATCTTGAGAAATAATAGAAGTACCTCACTCTGAGGCTTTGGGAGGTTGATGTCCTTGAATTGCATCAATTTGATATCAAAGCACTTTCCTGGTGGCGTGAATCACGTACATGGTGGTGACGAGAAGCGCTAAATAATCACCAATGGAGTTGTTGGAGAAAGAACAATCAGTGATCAAGGGAAGACTTGAAGACATCAACGACAAGGTTGATAACCTTTCTGCTGCTGTCATCCGCACTCCGAAGGATATCGAGGGAATGTCGACACTCAGCCTTACTGAGGCGATCGCCGCAAGACAACGTTGCGAGTCATCAAAATAACTCGAGTAGACTTCCTGGGAATCAAGTGTGGAAAAGCAATCACCGAGTACAAGACTAGAAAACTGGAGCAACCGGTTTTTTCTGCGATGAACCTCGTGAATGGTTGTGCAAAGCGAACGATACTTCACGCTTTGCGGTATAGGAGAAGATAAGAAGGTTCATTTGGCGGGAAATATACATGGAGGGCGTGGCTCTTCACAGGTATAAATGGTACGAGAATTACATCGGACTACCTTCTTGGAAGGAGTTCCACGAGATCTTGATCCATCGATTTTGCCCATTAGTTGGTGGTGATTGGCTGGACGTGTTATGCAACCTGCGACAGGAGACTTAAGTGGAAGAGTATCGTAGACAATTCAAATTTCATACCGCTCATTAATCTGATGTCCCAAATGCTATATTGAAAGGGATTTTCAGAAGCGGATTGAAGGAGGAAGTCAGGAAGGACTTAGTCTTGTTTGAGATTAGCGATTTGGAGAGTCTTATGCGCGCGACTAAGAAGATTGAGGAGAGGAATAATTTTGGGAACCCTAGAGGCGGCGAAGTGAAATCGAATTAGGAAAATTCCTCTCGAGCGAGTTCGAGCGCTGCTTCACACGGTGTGGAGTTTGCTTCCAAGAAACAACCGTGGTCGACTAACTCTACAGGTCAACCGTCGTGGTCGACTAACCCGCCTGGTCGGGTGGACCAAATTAGAAAGTTTTAATTCCTAATTTGTCCCCTCAATCTTCCACCACTTCAAGCACCGCTTTAACTACTGTGAATCGTTTCAGGTGCATTCCAGAGGAGGAAATGCAGCGACAACGGTCACAGGGATTATGTTTTCGTTGTGGTGACAAGGGGAATGCCACTCACCGTTGCAAAATTGCTGGATTGCAACTTCTTTGATTGAAGGGGATGACGACAATGAGACTACTTTTAGATTAGTTCTGTCATAGAGGATATCTGTAATGTAGAAGATGGATTTAGGGCTGAAGTTTCACAATTATCCTCTGTTGGTTTCCCTTCTCAGAAAACAAGAAATTAGTGGGCCAATTGTCAAGTAAACCTGTTCTTATTCTGGTTGACAGTGGTGCTTCCCACAATTTTATTAGTGAAATTTTATCCAGGGATTTGAATTTAGAAGTGGATAAGTCTGTTAGATTTAATGTGACAATTGGGAATGGTGAAACAATCCCTAAGCTTGGAATTTGTAGAGCCTTGCGGTTGAGTTTATAGGGAGCGAAGTTTGTGGTTGATTGCTACCCTTTAAGCTAGCTGGTGTAGACATGATTCTAAGGTTCAGTTGGCTGGCTTCCTTGGGTGACACCCGTACTAATTGGAGCAAATTGTTGATCCAATTTAAGTGGGAGGGCTTGGAAGTGTAGTTGGTTAGAGATCCTACTAATTTGATTGCTGAAAGTGGACTTAAGTCTACTATGAAGGTTTTGAATGAAGGAGGTATTAGGTGGCTTTGTTACCTAGACAGTCCACAACAGCTCTCAGTTTTGGGTGATGATAATTCCTGTTTGTATAATAAGGAATTGCAGCTGGTGTTGGATGCATACCCTTATGTATTTTGCCTCTTGAAACATCACCTCCTAAATGCTTCCATGACCATCACATCCCTCTTAAACCTAATTCCATCCCTTCTAATATCAGACCTTACCGCTATCCTCATTATCAGAAAAATCAGATAGAAAAATTATTCAAGAATTATAGTCGGCAGGGTTTATTCGGCCGAGTAACAACCCCTTCTCTAGCCTGTTTTGTTGGCGAAGAAGAAATCTGGGAAATTGAGGTTTTGTGTGGATTATCGTGCCTTGTATGACATAACTATCCCGGAGAAATTTCCTTACCAACCATTGATGAACTATTGGATGAGTTGTTTGGAGCATGTGTGTTTTCCAAGCTGGACTTAAAATCTAGTTACCACCAGATTCGAGTTAAGGATGAAGATGTTTCCAAGACGGCGTTTAGAACTCATGAGGGACACTATGAGTTCTTAGTTATGCCCTTTGGACTTAAGAATACTCCAACATCATTTCAATAAACTAATGAACCACATCTTCAAGCCACTCATACGACATTCAGTTCTATTTTTTGATGATATTCTCGTCTACAGCAGGAGTGTGCAGGAGAGCATCGTGACCACTTAAAAGAGGTACTTTCTATTCTATCAGCCACTCAACTGTGAGTTAATTTGAAGAAGTGCAGTTTTCTTAAGTCCAATATAGACTAGTCGGGTCATACTATTTCTAGTGCTGGTGTCGAAGTCGACCCAGAAAAAATTTAATGCATGTTTCTTGGCATGTTCCTCACACAATGAAGGAGTTGCGTGCCTTTTTAGGACAACGGGGTACTATAGGTGGTTGTGAAGCATTATGGGATGATTGTTGCCCCTCTCACTGCACTACTGAAGAAGGATGCTTTCAGTTGGAACCAATCTGTCCAGGTGTGGCTTTTAAGCAGTTGAAAGTGGCTCTGTCCTCGTACCAGTCCTTGCCTCTCCTGATTTTAATACTCAGTTTGAAGTGGAGACATATGCTTCGAGCAAAGGCATTGGTGCAGTCCTTATGCAGCATGGACGGTCCTTAGCCTTTTTGAGCCAACCGTCTCTTCTAAGGCACTATTTAATCGGTGTATGAGAAGGAACTTATGGCGGTGGTTTTTGTATTCAAAAATGGAGGCACTATCTGTTGGGAGACACTTTGTGATTTGAACTGATCTGAAAATTTTGAAGTACCTTTGGGAACAAAGGCTGAGGTCCGAGGACCAGTATAAGTTGGTTACTAAACTCCTGGGATCGATTTGATTTTGAGATCTATTAAGACCCGGGAGGGAGAATGCGGCTGTGACGCTCTGTTCACGTTGAGGGAAGCTCCTCTTTATTTCTTATGTTATGTTCTGTTTGAGGGATGGGAAATGTTGATGATGAGATCAATCAAGATCCAGCTTTGAGAAAGATTGTGCAGGAATACTTGTCTTTACATGATAGCAATCCTGGTTATTTGTCTGAAACATGGTCACTTATTTTACAAAGACCAACTTGTTTAGCAAGTTCGTCTCATTTGGTGCCATGATTTCAAAGGATTTCATGAGACTCCCTCTGGTGGTCATTCTGGCTACTTGAGAACTTTCAAATGAATTTCTACACTAGTTTATGGAAAGGAATTAACAAAGACATAAAGGAGATGTAATCATTGCGGGGGTGCTAAGGGATGACCAAGGTAAGGGGTCCCAATTGGGTTTTCTACAAAAGATTTTCCAACACTATAAAGGGTGTAATTAGCTCATATCAAGACATACCGAATTGCTATGGAGCTTACCTTATCAGTCGGTAGACACTGCATTTGTTTTAATTCATCTAATGATCTTTTCGAGAAGGTTATTTCTAATATTGATTGGATTATGTTGGAGATATTGGTTTGGTATGTAATAGTATTAGACTTTTATCTTTTCTATTTCAAATTTTAGTGAAAGTAATGAATAGATTATGATGCTTCCCGATCAAAGTAGCGGTTAAGTTCACTTGGATATAGAATGGGGGGGGGGGGGGGGAGGATGTTCCCCAAAACATCCAAGCTGCTTGTCACCTAGACTTGGAATCACCTAATTAAGGCTCCCAGTTCTTCGTGCTGCTATTGTTATGTTTTGGCTACTATGTATTTAATTTTGGTAATGCGAAGGTAACAATTTATATATAAAAAGGATATTACATATGAAGTTTGTAACAAGAGTATATTTATTTCATTGACTTCATTTTAGTTGATAAACACTCGTTGAAAAAGATTTTGCAAGGGGCGTTCAATTTTATAGATTTATGGTTGATAAAGTTTCTGTTTGTTGACCAACTGTTTTGTCAATTGTCAGACTAGCTGTTAGAATAAAGTAGTTAAAATGGTCAGTCTCAAATAAAAAAGCTGAACGAATTACACTCATAAACGAACCCAAAGTCATAATCACGTGTCAATAAAAATGCACAACAATCCATAATTATCTAGATTATTTAGAACATGGTATAAAAGTAAATGATCAAAATTAAACTCATACAAATAACTAGTTCAAGGTATATACAAAAGGTAAGAGCTTCGAAGCTTCATCTTGTGCTTGAAAAGCTTAAGAAAACTTTTCAAACATGGTGGATAGAGAGAGAGAAATCATATGAGAATACACAACAGATCGAGAAGAACTCCTGTCTCAAGAGGCGGTAGACAGTGTTTTTCCTTAAGTGGTTATCCATTTCCTAAAACTCCAAACCTTCTAAGCTTTTCAAAGACAAAACTCTGAAATTCTATTTACAAAATCGTATGGAATTAGTGTCTAAGTTGTATGTTCAATCTCCTAAAAGAGGATTCAATGTATAGACAGAGAATGGAATCGGTTGATAGACAATAATAGAGTTATTGTGTGTGTTACATGGGAGTTCGGCACATGGACACGACACGTTGAAGCATGTAAACCTCCTTGAAAAATAATATAGCTTTTGGTTGTTAGATAAGATAAATATTTTTCTCACACGTCCGAATCACGACCGACACTGAGTCAGGAATCGGTCACGACATTTGATTTCAACAAGAGGCATTCGTAGTTCGGGGCACATGTTCGAGGGCACTGACACCTTGGTTTGACGGACAATTTGGTCAAACACGCGGATTGATTGTGGTACCAACATTAGGGAGCTTCTGACCTCCTACCCTTAGGACTTGGGCACTTGTCTATGAGTAGTGACATGACTTACGCTCGAACTCTTCTGACCTGAATCGTGACTTGAAAACATATGATAAAACCTAAAGATTTTCCTACATAACAACCAACATTGGTGTAAATTGACGCATATTATGGAAATCACAATGGAAATAAGAAAGATCAGGGCCATAAGATCTTTATTAAGCACATTATCTATATCCTAAATCATAATAAATTACATGAATCAATATTATGACCAATATTGAATCTTGAGGACCAATGAGAAGAACTGTGAGGAAAATGAAGATGGGTAGTGCTCCATGATGAGATCAAAGAGACATGCCACTTCCGAAGTAAAACCTGACCCTAACAATTAAGACGTAAGACTAATTAGTGCAGGCAACCTTGCTCCTTAGCAATGTCTACTTCAATATTTTAAGAAAGAGTCATCTCTATAAAAACTTTTGGATTTGTGGGTAATCATGGACATAAGTTTGAACACTATTGGAGCACCTTTTTTGTTTAATAATTATGGTAGTCGGTGAGTTTTGAACCTGAATTGGTTCAAGGATATCACCAGAGCTGCTCAAAACCAATTCGGTCTGGAAAAAGTACAGCGGGCTGTTCAGGCTGGCTTGAACAAAAAGGTGACAAAAAAATAATCAGATCGGGCCGTGACACATTTCCAAGCCCACGGGCTAAGCCCCACCCAACCCAACTATTAATATTTTTTTAAAATATATAATATAAAACATATTAAATTTACTTTTATATAACAAATATTAAATTATATATATAAATTTGTAGATATAACATATAAATATTAATTAATTCATATATTATGTAAAAAATTAATTTAAAATAATACAGTGGACTTGGTGGGCCATGTACTGTGGAGCTGGAAAAACCAGGCCTAGCCCAACCTGGCCCGAAAATATGAAAACCAGGCCCAGTCATAAAGAGCAAGCCTGATAGGCCTAAAAAAATCTTTTAGGCCGCTCGCCCACCCGATTGATCACCTCTAGATATCACTTCACCCCTTTCACTATCGACCAAGCCACCGGGGTTGGTCACTATTGGGGCACCTAGTCCACCATATTCCACAATGTCAATGTTCTTTTATAAGTTGATCCTATTGTCTCCATCCACTAGTAGAAAAAGGCCTATTTCAGCAGTTCCAATGGGCCCTATTTCGGCGGTTGTGAACCGCCGAAATGAGCACCGCCGAAATAGGTGTACCTATCTCGGCGGTTCTTAGAGACAACCGCCGAGATAGACCTGGGATTGACCGATGCTGAGTTTGACCATGAGTCTATCTCGGCGGTTGTTCTCTAAGAACCGCCGAGATAGACTCATGGTCAAACTCATCGGTCAATCCCATGGGTCTATCTCGGCGGTTGCTCTAAGAACCGCCGAGATAGGGTATTTTTTTTTGTTTTTTTCCATCCCAGCTTATATATATATATATATCACCGCATTTGTTCAATGAACCTGTAATAAAGCTTCATCCATACAGGGAGCTCCAGCACACATTTAAAAAGTTATAAAAGCTCCCAATTAATACCAACGACGCACCACAATTTGAGAGTTAACAAAACCAATGCAATTACACTTATTACACACTTTCATTACAAATAAAAACACATTACAATTCAAATCTACCATTACACCATCCACAAGTGTACAGAGTTACAATTACATACTCAAAAAGTTCACAAAACATCTTCATGATCATCAATTCATTAAACTTGTGCAGACGAACTCCGACCATTCCTCAAGCATCTCAACAATTTGAGCATCATCATACTGACCACCTTTGAACACTTCTTCGTAAGCCTTGAAAAAAAATGAACATTAATCTAAAACGTACAAGTCTAACAACATGTAAAGAGCATAACTGAAACTTTCAAAGAATGTTACCTTGTCTAACGAGTGCTCTGGTAAAAGGTTCGCGCTCCTACTATGTCACTCATGAATCTCATGACATAGTATCCACATTCTGAACCCCCAGGCTGCACCGGACACTATACAAACACACATATTGACAGTTATAAACAAGTTTAAACATTATACACAAATTTATCAATTAATAGAGTACCTTGACAGTGTTCCAAGGGATGTCTTCATTGTTTATTCTGGAGAGATAATGCAGCTCTCATGGAACTATATACATCAGCAATATATATAGTTTTAAGCATCAGTAGCAAGTTATGAAACAGTTAATGTTAAGTAATAATAATTGTTGTTTACGATAACAAACTAATTACCCCAGTATTGCGGTGGAGATCTTCGGTCTCTTGGCACCTTACCAAGTGAGTCAAATTGCAAGATTCGTGGGTGCTTCAACATCACCAGCACAAGCAATGACCAATGTCGACTGTCCACAAATTACACAATGTGTTGAAATCATTAAGCAACTAACACAAACTATATGTTTTAGATAATACTAAGAGAAATAGTCAAATATCATACCCTGAATGATATGGCAGCATAATAAATGACTTGTTAGAACATTCAAAGAGGGCATTCGTCATATATTGCATAAGGCCTTCCATATCACTTGTCATCTGGACTTCACTGCACATAGCAGGACACAGGAATCCAATCTGTGATCTTCATAGACATTGATCGCCTTATCATGCACCCACCTATGAGGCAATATCATTAGTCATTAACTTTTTATTCAAACATCTAATTCATCACCAATCAATGAATTCAAAATATAAAAGGTAGAAGTCACTCACATGGCGGCTGACTTGATAATCGACACATTCAACCAATCCCTCCTGAAGCACTCCTCGAAGTCGGACATATACATCCCAAATCGATGTATATCTTCTCCTTGAACTATATAGTGAAATATCCGCTCGGGATCTTCCACAGTGAGGGAATCACAATCAGGTGGTAGCAGCAACAACGATGAATGCAGAATCTGCATATTAGTCGACAAGCCGGCCAATATTCTTTTCTCCACCAAAGCAGGTCTAAGCACAAAATTTGTGGATGCCTTTGATTGCACAGGTGCAGCAATTCTTTTTCCTTTGCCCTTATCAGTCTTCGGTCGGCTCATATCCTATGATATTAGTCTAATTAAGTATATGGATGCAAGGTGGTACACCAATAGTTTTATAGCAACGGTTAAGAGTAATACCTGCCCAGGGAGTCTGACCAATCGTACAGGCCACTGCACTGTCGCAGTTTGTGCGAACGCAAGGTAGGTCTTTGTGGGATCGGCACCGGTAAACCGACGTCAGCATGCTCTGCAACAAATTCGTCCAGAAGCACTCGTGCATGGTAATGTCGGAGTGGTTCACCGTGCACAATATCACTTGGAAGAGAGGGGAAAAGTTTTCCCCATGCACCATGACCTCTTCTACTCCAATTTGTAAAAACAGATGGCACTCAGTGGGTGCCTGAGTGTTATGTGGAACTTGTTTAGATAAAAATTGAGAATTCTCTATGATGATATTAGTGATCAAGTGAAAAATCTAATCGTCATGTACTCAATTGAAATGTTAGTCTAACCTTTAGAGATGCATAGGGAAACGGATCAGCCGAGTGGACACTACTTCTCACTACCGGTGCACTCTGCTGCTGAATGGGTGACTGATCTGGTGGTCGAGAAACCTCTTGGCTTTCATGCTGCTGTGGCTGAAGCCTTGACATAGCCTGAGCGATCCTCTCGTCGACGCTGAGTAATCCTCTGCTCCATCTCAGCCAACGCTCTCAGGTGCTCCTCGTAGCTAATCGACTTCCCTGTGCATTCTGGACCCGGGTACGCCAAATGCCTGGCGGATACCAACGTGCCCACCAAACCCAATGGCACGACCTGGATGATCCTTCTTACCAAGAGCGCGTGTAAGAGGATCATCATTCCTCTGTGAGGTCCAGGTGCCCTGGGTGAGCTGAGAGCTTAATTCACCCTAATACAACACACAAATACAGTTATTAGTTTAACATAAGTTCATATACAAATGAAATGAACAGTTTGACTAAAATGAAATGATATCACTTACCATTTGAGCAATAACTGCTCTCGTGGCTTCATCGTATTGAGGATTTTCGGGAGTAGAGTTCTTCGGAATGTGGCTTAACTCCCACACTTTCATTCTTCTGCCACTGGCATCCAATGAGCCATCCGTGGGCAGATATCCCTTTTGCTCCCATTCTGGTACCCTTTGAGCAATACTTTTTCCACCTAAGTGGTGAGGGTACAGATTCTTCTTAGCATTTGCTTGTTGTTGCGCACGGAGAGCCTGCATAAATTAATGGGATCATGTTAAGTGAAATTGAACACAAAAAACATAAGAAATTAAGATTAATTTATGTATGTATGACAATAAAGTGCACCTGGAACTCCGGTGTGTGACGCCTCTCAACAAATTGTACCCATTGCTCTTCTGTTATGCCCTCGTAAACCTCCCATGGTGGTCTCTCACCGTCTCCACCATGATCTGGATCATCTGGATCTTCTGGAGTAGGCATCTTGTAGATGACTTGTCAGCCAACTTATTCTTGTGGTCCCGGAACTGTTTCGACATCGCTGATAGCACATCCTTTTTAAGTGCGGGATCCACGGAGAAACGAGACTACGTACATGATCATTCAGTTAGTAAAGTAAACATAAATGTTCTATTATTTCACAAAAGATCATAGTAATAATGTAGAGATTTACCTGAAGACGCTGAAACATAGTATCCTTCAATGATTGAGGCACTTGCTTCCAGTTGTGGTTTATGTTGCAATATGACTTCACCAAATGGCTACCGTAAGCGGTGAAGTCATTCTTCCAATTTCCATGGGGTTGGTTGAACTGATTGAAGTCCACCGGTTTTGTAGGAGGGCCCTTGTTAGCCTTCAGCCCACGTGTTGCACCTCTCTTCTTTTGCTTCTTCGCCTCTGGTGGGACAACTGACTCCTCTTCGGTCTGCTGTGAAGGGCCAGCCTCAGTCTCGTGTACTGCTAACTGGTCCTTCTTCTTCTTTCCTCCTCTTGTGACCCTTACTTGGTCTATTCTGCTGTGGCTCAGGTTCTCCAGTCAGAGAAGCCGTCCAATGGGGTCATCCATAGGGTGATCATCCACTGCAAAAAAAAATATAAAGCATTTTCATCAGAAACTCATAACATAAATACTATGATGCATAACAATAACAGTTAAGATGACATTACAGTCTACATTCTACTAACAACATTACCTGACACGTACAAAAACATAAATCATTTCATATTTTCTACCCAAACACCCTCATCATGGTCTGATCGTGCGTAGAGCAAATCGTTTTCGGTATCATCAATCGAATCCGGTAATCCAGTAGGAAACAAGGATGTTTCCTCTACAGTCCCATTTTCATCGTTATCCTCATTTTCATTTTCGATTACAACCGGCCTTCTTCCTGGAAGAACAACAGACCATCTGCAGTCTTTCGGATCCTCAACATACCACACTTGTTCGCAATCCTTTCCCAGAACAAATTGATCATCATTATAACCGTGTAACCGTGAAAGATCAACCATGGTAAGCCCTCCATCATTTTGGTACCCGCGTCGGTTGTCCACCCACTTGCACCGGAACAACAGAAAGGAATCAATGTCATAGTCTAGTTCCCAGATGTCCTCGATGACACCATAATACCAATTACTAACTGGTTGAGATCGGTTACCGCTGTGGTACTCAGTGGCAGCAGCTTCAATTTTTACCCCACTATTCTGGTTTATCGATTTGGCATCTTGGCGTGCAGTGTAGTATGTATACCCACTAATATCATACCCCTCAAATGATGTAATATTAGTTTCAGGTCCGATTGCCAAACATCTGATCTCTTCGCTTACAGCTTCTGGATCTGATGATGCTAATGTCAACACATGATCTTTGAACCATTGGATAAAAACTCGGTTTTGTTCCTTTGTCAGCCAAATGTGGTTTTCAAAGGATTTTGATGCCTTAACTCAACCATATGGGTTTCCAAATAAGGTTCAACAACCTCAAGATGTTGTAAGACAAACAAATGTGCTTGATGAATAAGTAGACGCGAAACTTGCACGATCTTTCTACCAATAACACCTTTACCCTTAAACCTGCCATAGTGTCGTGGTTTTGGGATACCAATAGACTCTGCCTCACTCAAATAATCGGTCACAAATTCCGTGACTTCCTCAGTCACTGTTGCTTCAACAATGCTCCCCTCTGGTCGATACCTATTCTTCATTCTACTTTTCAGAATACCCATGTACCGTTCAAAAGGGTACATGTACCAAGAAAAAAAAAAAAAACAAGAACTGTAATATACGACCACAGAACTGTATCTCTCGAACGATGTGCACAATTAGATGCACCATTATATCAAAGAAAGATGGTGGGAAATACATCTCAAGTTGACATAATGTGATAACAATTTCACGTTGTAGATCATCTAGAGAGGTTACGTCAATTGCCTTGGAGCAAACAGCGTTGAAAAAGAAACATAACCGAGTTAAAGCATTTCTGACATCAGATGGCAATATCCCTCGAATTGCGACCGGAAGAAGATGTAACATCAGTACATGATAATCGTGAGATTTCATGCCTAAAAGTTTTAAATCCTTCATCGATACAATGTTCTTCCAGTTTGAAGAGTACCCAGACGGTACTTTTACCGAGTGCAGACATTTGCAGAAACTAATCTTTTCAGCCTTTGAGAGCGTGTAGCATGCAGGAGGTAGGTAGATTCGTTTCCCATTCTCTTGTGGGTGTAACTCCTTTCGTATACCCATGGTTTGCATGTCCTTTCTGATTTTCAATCCGTCTTTTGTTTTGCCGGGTATATTGAGTAAAGTCCCACTCACTGCCTCACCAACGTTCTTCACAATGTGCATGATGTCTAAGCAGTGTCTCACAGAAAGATGACGCCAATAAGGTAGTTCCCAAAAGATAGAACACTTTTTCCAAATGTTTTTCGCCGGTTTTGATGTGTTTCCAAATACATTTGCAATGTCCTTAACCTTTTCGTACACTTCCTCAGAGCTCAGAGGTAGACGGGCCACACGAGTTTCGGCTTGACCATTGAACAACTTTCTCTTCGTTACTCGATAAGGGTGATCTTCGGGAGAAGACGTCGATGACACATATAAACATTCTTCCCACAATGTTTTAAACGGTCCGAACAAGTGTCTTCCTCGCATATGGGACATGCAAATGTTCCTTTAACCGTGTAACCGGACAAGTTCCCATACGCAGGGAAGTCATTGACGGTACAGAACAACAAAGCCTTGAGCGTGAAATTCTCTCTTGCATAAGCATCATATACCACGGTCCCCTCATTCCACAATAGCTTCAGATCGTCGATCAGAGGGGCAAGGTACACATCAATGCTATTACCTGGCTGCTTGGGACCAGATATCAGGAGAGATAACATGATGTACTTTCGTTTCATACACAACCATGAGGGCAAATTGTAGATCACTAGCAGAACAGGCCATGTACTGTGTTGACTACTCAATGTGCCGTACGGGTTCATTCCATCAGTACATAACCCAAGCCTCAGATTCCTATCTTCATGTCCGAAATGTTCTTTGTACCGTCTATTGATGTTTCTCCACTGAGGCCCATCTGCTGGATGTCTTAGTTTCTCATCACTCTTTCTACCCTCCGCATGCCATCGTAAGTTCTTTGCATCTTTCGGATTCGCAAACAACCGTTTGAATCTGGGTATAATCGGCAAATACCAAACTAGTTTTGCTGGAGGGCTTTTTTTCTGAACGGAGGAGTACTCACCATCTTTATGCTTATACCGGGACAACGAACATTTCGGGCAATTGTCCAGATGTTCGTATTCACCCCTGTACAACACACAGTTGTTTGGACACGCGTGAATTTTTTTGTACTCTACTCCCATTGGACACACCCATTTCTTTGCCTCATACGTGGTGGTAGGGAGACCGTTCTCATCCGGTAGCATATCATGAATCAGCTCGAGGAATGCCGTGAAACCTTTGTCACTCAATCCATATCTTCCCTTCAGGTTGAACAAATTCAATATAGCTGTCAATTTCGTGTACTTAGTGCAAGTAGGATACAACGCCGTTTTGGATGCGTCCAACAACCTTTGATACTCATCCGGCCGGTCGACAAAATTATCCTCAACGTTATTAAGCATCTCGTCCATTTGCTCATCATGATAAGTCGACTCACTGTCAACATTGACTTCGGAAGCGCTTGGGAGTTCTGACTCGTTAATAGTATCGAATGTCTGCTCGGTTCTTGAGTTACACCGATCGTGACTGTAGGAAGATGAAGCATTATCTTCAACAGGTTCTCCATGAAAAATCCATTTTTTATAATGCGGCATGAAACCACGGGTCTTCACATGCAATTGTACGACGTTGATGCTTGAATAATGTCTAACCACACCACAATCAACACAAGGACATGGAATTTTCTCCGCCTTTGTCCTGTCCTTGTGTTGCACTGCAGCTTTGCAAAACTCTTTCAGCATTTTGTCAAAATGTTCCCCTCTATCACCATACATCCAGTCACGCTCCATACTATATGTGCAACAGATCAAAGGTGTGAGTTAGAGCCTTTGTAGAATATGGTCTGTATTAAGTTGCACATGTTTATTTCTTAATGGAGCATGACTGGGATGATTGTCAATTAGTCTAGCCTAACTCTAAGGTTGCAAACACAAAATAAACTAGCATTTTAAATTTAACAAATTGTTGCACTTCTAAAACAGAAAACGGTTTTTAAAACAATATTACGAATACTTTTTCTACAAAAAATTCGACATGACCTTTGCATAATTGTACACATCCCGTGCTTATTATTCAGCACTCACCAAAGTCATCACAACCACAAACATTCCAACAATGGCAGCAACCAACAATTAAAATAAATCAATTCTTTACTAGCTAACTGAAAACCAATTGCAAATTCAGATCATCAAACCAACATTTTCAATTCTACTGTATAAGTTCAAACCGGTTTAGAGATTAAAACAGAATCGAGAGTTAAAATACGTACTTGTTTTTTAAGGATTTATGGAGAGGGGAGACTGGTGCCTGAGAGGTAAGCTTCTGTGCGAGAGATCGATGCAGCAATACCACTTCTGATATGTCTATGCATGGAAGCAACAAAAAATAAATTACAAAAGAAATGCATCAACAAATATGGAATGAAGCTAAATTATGTACTAGCACTTATATTTAAATACATAATGCATTAACAAAAATAAGGTTTAGTTACTTACTTGTGCACAGAGGAGGAAAGTGCAACAGTAATGGAAGAAGGCGGGAAACAAGAGAGGTGATTCACGGACTTGAATGTAGTGAGACCTGATAAAAAAATTAGATATTGTTAGACATATACACATACATCAAACAATATTAATTACGAAGAGATTTAAAAAAAATCGGCATGACTTTTGCATAATTTTACCTATCCCATGCTTATTATTAAGCATTCACCAACCATTCATCAACACAAATTTCCATCACAAATCAAACTAATACCAACTTTATCCATCAAACCAAATTTTAATAATTTGTGGAAATCAAATACAAAGTAAAAAAAGACACAACCATGCCTATTATTAAGCATTCACCAATTATTCAACAACACAAATTTCTATCATAAACCAAACTAATATATACCAAATTTATTCATCAAACGAAATTCCAATAATTTGTGCAAATCAAATACAAAGTACAAAAGAGAAAAATGATAAGTTAGATTATATTACCGGTTCGAAAATGAATTGTTCTCCGCTCCGCTTTCAATCTACCATCAAATGGTAAAGAAGCTTCTTAAGTATTTATCTGTAGAGACACAAATACGTATAGACACAAGAGAAACTCAGTAGTTGTGTTTGTTCCTTATATGCAGTTAGGTTGCAAATTTATAGTGAGTGAAGAGAATGAAGAGTTAAATTAAAAAAAATTTACCGGTTCCTAAATGAATTGTTTTCAGCCCCTCTTCTCAATCGGGCGTGCGAGACGCGTGTAGCAATACCAATCTCTACAGAGGCAACGCAGACGCAAAATAAATATGAATTGAGGGCGCAACATGTTATCCATGTTTAACATGTTATCCATAATTTTCAATATACCTCTTATGCATCACACTCTTGTATTAACGATAATATAATATCATAATCAAATATGTAAATTATAAACATTATCGTTAGCTCATTCAAACAAGCACAATAAGAATTTTTTTTAGTATAACTCTAATACAATCTACAGAGAGTGGGGAACTTAGTGTCAAAGATGATAACTCATCAACTCGACTACATTGTTTATGAAGACAAGGAGAAACTCTTAATTGCTTAACTTATATTACTTGTTCGAACAAGTAAACTTACATTTGTGTGCAATTAGATAAACAAAATATACATGCCATTTTCATTGCATAAGGAAAAAATAATTTAAAGATCCCCACCGCACTTTTACTATTAAATAAACAATACAATATTTAAAATCCTTTTCTTGAAAACAAATTTAGTTATGAAATTTTTCTGATTTATGTGTTGCTTATTTATGCAAAAATAACTAGCAGAGATCTCACTCACCAATGTATATTTACTTATGAAATGTGAATTAACAAGTAATTTTAAGTGGACAAATAAGCTAACCTAACTATACTTAAACAAATAATGCTCAAACATTGTTCCACCCCATATATAAGCATAATAAATCTAGCCCAAATACGCTAACCTAACTATACTTAAAAGAAGGGCCAAAAACAGCAAAAAAATTCACTCGGACATTTCGTCAAACACCTTGTGTGCATACATAAATTTATTAGTTTAACAACCAAATCTTGCAAAGATTTCACACACACAATAAATATCAGCATCCACAATCACAATGTGACAACAATCTATCAATTTTAACAACACATTAACAATTAATTAAACAAAACCGAAACTTAAAGTTAGGGTTTATACTCACCTAGCGCCTCTGTTGCTGGGCGGGAGACGGCGGCGACGACACCGACGCGACGACCACTGACGGCGCGACGTCCGGCGAAGGCGAGAGGAGGAGGAGGGCGGGCGACGACAGTGTGGTGGCCGTGGCGTCGGTTCGCAAGTCGCCGCGGAGAACAGAGAGAGAGGGGTTAATTAGGGGCTAATGAAATTGTAATTGTGTCGAGGCGGGCTGGGGGGTTAATTAAAACGACCTATTTCGGCGGTTCTTTGTTAGGAACCGCCGAAATAGACCCTCTGAAATAATAAAAAAAATAAACCTATTTCGGCGGTTCCTAACAAAGAACCGCCGAAATAGGTCGTTTTAATTAAAAAAAAAGAAAAAGAAACACCTATTTCGGCGGTTTCGTAGAAGGAACCGCCGAAATAGGTCTCTTTTATTTTTTTATTATTAAATAGGGCCTATTTCGGCGGTTCTTTGTTAGGAACCGCCGAAATAGACCCCTTCTTTACAGACCGCATACATCTCGGGCCCCTATTTCGGCGGTTTTATCTACAACCGCCGAAATAGGGGCGCCGAAATAGACGTTTTTTGTACTAGTGTCTTATTGATAACCCGTATCATGCAATTATGTTTTACATAAGGTGACTGAACACTTACTTTCGCTGCAATTGCCCTTTTAATTATTTACATTGTATGATTTTGTTGTGTAAAGAGTATCCTAGCAAGATAGCTTCATTGCTTCATGTTACCAATATTTTCCTAGCCATTTTTTTTTGAAAAACACACTTACCTTGAAGATTATAAGATGAGATATTTTCAGTTCTCCTCCTTCATAAGTTCAAAATCAATAGAAAGCAAAACAGGAAAATAAACTTAACCTACAACTTCCAAGTTACGAAGAACAAGGGCATCTTGCCCTATTTGGTTTGTCTAGAAACTATGGCAAGGTTTACGAACTAGAACTCGTAAGAGGTAAAGATGACAAAAAGTAAAAAAAAAAAGGCCTAGACTTGTAAAATTACCACTGTAAAAGTGGTATGTGACAAGAGTTAGCCCGAAGACTGTCTCCAAAGATGGGAAGAGTTGCATACTGTGGAAACGATTCAATGTTTTCAGCTTAAAGTATAGTGAACTCACCATTAATCTATAATATTTTAGGGTTACAGGTAAAGTAGGATAAAAAGCGGACTAATTACAAAAATAAAGGTTCAAGTTCCCATCCCTTAAAGAGTAGTTGTGTGGTTTTAATAGGTATAAAGGAATACACGAGGCCAAAAAGTAGGTAAAAGGTAAATATAAGATAATTGATAAACAAAGAATTTACCTATCCTTCTATACTTAATTCGTCTATTGATTTAGAAGATATTTTGTTGACTTTTCCCACTTAAGTGCTTTATTATGTAAAATGTGAAGAATGTCCCTTATGTGTGGTTTTGTGCTTAAACATGTGAAAATGCACAAGAAAAGGACTTCAATGCACAAACGATGTACTCGGGTGCGTAGGAGAAGTCTTGAGCAAATAATATTGTACAACCGTTCATTTAGATTCAAAGGTTGTTCAAATTTTTGTATTGATTGTTCATATTGATGAAAAAATTACCGTGTTATTATAAAGGTTGTTCAACTTTAAAGGATGGTTGTTCAAATAATTGTGAAGGTTATTCGAGGATGTACATAAATATCGTACAACCAGTTGTATGATGGTCGGCTTGGAAGTCTTGAAGTCTGTATCAAGTGCTAAGGATCAAATATGGAACAAAAGGGAATGAACTCTTCTAGTGAATCTGGAGTTGATCTGGGTCTTTGTCTAGACCAACTCCGAGACATAGCTACTGAACAAAACCGCATTTGGTTGGGGAATGTGTCCTAACAATCATACCTGAACCAGACTCATGGAGAAGCTATTGCCTTTTTCACGGTTTGGTCCGAGACTTCTTCTTAGACAAAGTCTTTGACCCAAGATTTCGAGGGTCATCTGGGTATTTCAGAGCTCGGCCTAAGTATATTCCTAGTACACATACCCGGACTCGAGAGTCAATGCAATTAGAGGACGCCACGTATGTTGTTCGGAGAATATGTCCCGGACACAAACCTGGAACCACCGCCTTTTAGTGCCCGAACGCATGTTTAGGAAGGGGAATCGAAAATAGAAAATAATTATCTTACACAACTGTATTTGAAGAGCAATTAGAGAGCATCAAATTAATGGGAGCAACCGTGAGGCCAGGGTTTCAGCTTAACCTTCGGGGTAGATTGTCATTGGTTCCACATCCGATGTGATGGCGTTTTTTTATTCTCGATTGTTGTTTCTATTTCTTACATATTCATGTCTAAGTAATCTTTATAACACTTTGGGCAAGATGTAGCCCTAGATCTCTGTTTTGTATCTTTCTGACAACAGTTTGATTATTAATTTTACTAAAGTTCATTCCTTAGCGTATTGATGTTCTTTAATTCATGGCCGGAGTTGAGAACGCTTATTAGATCATGTTTACAAGCGAGAGCTGCGATATTATTTAGAGTAAGAATAGGATCAAACCGGTTAACAAACACTTCTAGAAAATTAATGGGTTAATTTTCCCTAATTCAGGAGTTAGTTAATAAGCGGTTGGAAACTAGGAACAGTGCAATGAGAGTTGTCTCCAACAATTGAAAATTAGGATTCTTTTGACAGGAGAATGTGTTAGGATTAGTGAACTCAGGGATTTACTAGTTTCTCAACATGTTAGGAAGGTATAATCAGAGTGAAAGAGGAAAACCAAAGTCTAAAGTGTTGCTTTTTTAATTCGTTAAAAAGATCACATTTTTATTGTTTTGCTTTATCAATTCTACAATCAAAACCCAAATTCATTGTTATTTGTTTTTTTTTGTTAGTTAGTTATTTAGTGAAGACTGAACTAGAAACTGTGTCCCTTGGTTGATACCTAGGGAACAGTGGCGGATCCAAAGGGGGGCCGGGGGGGCACCGGCCCCCCCGAAACTTTGAAAATTTGTCAAATGCTCTTATAAATTTTTGAAAAATACAAATGACATAATATTTTAAAGAGTGACAGTGCCAAAAAAATTTTGCCCCCCCGAGATAAATTTTCTGGATCCGCCACTGCTAGGGAATACTCTAGGATAAAGTTTCCTACAATCAACCCGTACACTGTCGTTAGGTTTAAACCCGTATAAGAATACACTATGAGTCAAACGTAAATGGGGAATCAGAATGAGGTTTCAATTCCAAGAAAAATACAGTGCAAACGCAACATGAAACACTATCATTAAACATATCTTAATCATCACAGTAACATGGGACATATATGTTCACACAAGATTGCAAATTTTACAGCTCATTAACTTCGGAAACAATATCGTTACTCTTTGTTATTGGAAAAGGGAAGGCAAACAGATAAGGATTGAACATGGACAAAAGAAGGTTTGGGAAAATAAGTGATCAGAATACCATGACAAGGGAACACCATGTTACATCCCAAATATGCACACCAAAACCATTAAGTTTTTTAGATAAACACGAGAACTATTAATTTCCACATTCTTTGCTCTCCACAAGGTCATAACTTTATCAATGACAACACAACTCAAATTTTTAAGAAAATTTAATGTTCACTCACTGTTCCACATTGGCTTTTCACTTTAAGATAATTGACTTTGGTTTGCTACATGAGGGTTAACCCTTCTCACCTAGAGACATTGGTTTCAGTGCACTTTGCTTCATCAGGCCTCAACTCGATCCCTTCACTATAAGCCCGCTTTTCCAGTTCAAATGCTTTATTTCTGTCACTGACAACTCAACCTCATCTTTCTCCAGTGTCACTGAAGAACGAACCTATCTTCATCTCCAACCAACCATCATCTCTACTCTTTGGATATGTATCTCAATCTCTTGATTTGTGCTCCTAGTCCGAGACCTGTGTTGGTGGTGGTCCTTGAACTCAAACGATACCTTCCGCGTGCTAATTTTCCTTCCATTGATTACCACAGATGCCTCTGTATGCCATCAAGTCCATTGGTGGCTGGGGCTAATCTGTAGACCAGATAGGCCCAGTAGTTTTTGTTGTGGTAACAATGATGTCTTGAGTTTCCCTCGAATTTCAAGCCAGCAAACATGTAGAAGCTCACCACATCTGGAAACCTGAAAGAAGGTGATTACGACATTTTTTGCAAACAAATTGTATTAGAATCGAAGTGTTGCACTGATTGATGTTGGTTTCTACCATTATCAACGCAATATTAGTCATGTAAAATTCTATAACTGAGTGTAAAATGCATGTAATGTGTTACTCAAGTTTTTTCCTCTCTCACATTCTTGATTCGCTTTGAGGATTGTGAAATCAAAAGAGTAATGACCTTGATTCGGGGACGGAAATCCACCTCCAATATCTGGTGTACAAGTCCATGTAATGGAAAGTGATCTAGCAGAAATCATAAAACATTTCTTCCCATTGGATTTGTCAATCCAAAAGCTCTGGTTGATGATGCAACATATATAAGAGATGGGTTAGATAATAACTTCTAACACAACAATCAATGACTAATGAGTGTAGTCTTCAAGACTGACGGGTTAAAACAGCAGCACATTACTTACATGAAAACAGTGTAGAATCTACAAATAGATAGCACATGGATGAGCACAACATTATCAAGTTGCAAGTAATATTTTTCTTCTCTTTTTAATTGAAAGTTATCAAGCCGATTAACCTCAAAATGAAGTTTTAAGTAAATGATATGGGTAAATAAACAAAAGGAACACCAAAATAACTATAAATATTAGCCGGTACATGAAAAACAAACTCCGTACAAATTGTTCAGACAACAATGTTCTTAGATATTCAATTTGTCCAGGTCAACTGAACTCGGATCAGAACGTTGACCTCCAAACTTGTACGGATTTTCAATCGTCCAAGATAAATCTTACTGTCGATCGTTTAGTCAGGAAATCATCGATTGCCTTATACATCAAATATTAATCAAACTCCAACTATTAGACGAATTCACAAGCATTCAAGAACCAAGGCGGTATCATTACCTGGTTGACCCGTCGATTAGCAGCGGAGAATCAGCTAGGCGGAGATAAAGCTGCTTCTTTGAACGATATTCAAGTAAGAGAGAGTCTCCATCATCAGATTGAGCGATAATGGTCGGTAATCCGGAGGCAAAAACCGTTCCCAAACCGGGTCAGACTCCGCTGCTGACTGGACCATCTTAGATACCGTTGCGAGACGACAAGCGTCGCCGGGCGTGGTGAAACCTGATACATGCTACGCAGTCCTCTGGCAACACGGAAAACTCATTTATGTCAACGGTCGAGGACATATCAAACAAGTTTGGTTACACCTCTTAATTTCTTTAACCTCCCTCCGCCTGTGTCTTGTGGTGGGTTCTTAAGACTTATAGTAGATAAAAGATGAATCAGAGTGGGGAGATGTGAGACCATCGAGCTGGGGTTTTTATGACCAGTTGCAACCAATTAGCGTTGATGTGCCAGAAGAGGGGGGTTGCTTACGTGATGGATCAAATGTCAAACATAAGTAAACTTAGACGCTAAGGTTTTAAATTTCAAAGAAAGACTGATGTACATAGATATTTTAATTTCATCGTCTCTGTTTGAATGTTAGTTCTCAAATACTATGTTTTTCTTCAATGTTCGTTCTAAGTTGTGTAAGAAAATATTATTTCTAATATTCTATAACCAGCGCAGCATTGTTTACATTGGGCAATCATATAGCCTCTATTTATTTACAGTTTACCTTGAAGAAAATTCCTCAATGCTAAATCCAGAAATAGTATTCATTATCACTTGGCCGCCTTTGATTTTTTCCCATTTTCATCTTCAACAGCAGCAGGATCACTTGACTCCCACCTCTTCCATTAATCCTCCGCATTTTCATATTTAGCAACCGCACGACTGCACTCTCCTAACTCCACTGAAAAAGAAGATTTCCTTTTTCTTTCGATTGTTTTTACACCAGTGTTTTCTGTCCCCTGTTCTCTGACAACATTGTACCTATTCTCATCCCGCTTTGACGTTTAGGCAACGATTGTTCATAACTGAGAAATAGCGCGAAGAAAGGTTCTTGAATTCAATAGAGAGCATAAAGAGAAAACGTTTTTTATATACTAGAGACTGGAGACTAAAGCTGCTAAAAGATAAACTGACGTGACACTAGTAATAGATTCCCAATACCCCTCAATCAGTAGGCTATAAAATAGACAAAGATAGCAATATAAAGATCAGGAATCTAATTTGTGCGAACCAGCTGAAAGTCTTGAATAGCAACACCATACTGTCGTCCAGATATAATTTTCGTCAAAGGATCAGCCAGTTGTCTCTTGGATGGAACTGACTGACAGAAATGAGACCTTGTTGTATCTTTTCATGCACATAGTAACAATCTAGCTCTATATGCTTAGTTCCCTCATGAAAAACAGGAGTTTTAGCAATATATATAGCAGCTAGATTGTCACACTTCACCGGGATAGGCTGGACATTTTCAACTCCTAATTCACACAATACGAGAGAGCCAAGCCAGCTTAGATGTGATCCTGCACATGGATCTGTATTCTGCTTCAGCAGAAGACAAAGCCACAATCTGTTGCTTTTTAGATTTCCAGGATAAAGGGGCGCCACCTAACAGTATAAAATACCTACTTACTAAGCGTCTGGTGGATGGGCATGCAGCCCAATCTGCATCACAGTAGCCCAATAAATCAAAAGAAATTCCATTCCTAAGAAATAACCAATCTGCCCCAAGTCTTTAATCTGAAACTCCTGATGCAACTGCTCTTTGACTGAAGCGATTTCCTTTAAGTCATTACCAGTCATTAAAATGTCATCTACATAGACTACAATGTAAGTACATTGTCCCCTTTTAACTTTACTCAACAGAGAATAATCATTTAATGATTGTTCATAACCTAAGAATTTAAGAAATCAGAGAGACGTGCGTACCATTGCCCGAACGCCTGCTTCAGTCCATATAAGGACTTATTTAACTTGCAAACCTGTGGATCACCTGGTTGGAGATAACCCTGAGGTGGTACCATAAACTCCTCATGTAAATGTCCAGTAGAAAAGCATTATTAATATCAAACTGAATACATCCCACTCTCTTTTGACAGCCACAGTTAACAAGGCTCTCACTGTTGTCATTTTAACCACCAGTGAAAAAGTCTCTTCATAATCTATCCCCTCCTTCTGTGTAAAGCCCTGGCAACTAGCCGTGCTTTATACCTTTCCACTGATCCATCTGTCTTTAATTTTACTTTGAATACCCACTTACTCCCTATAGGTTTCTTATGGGAAGGTTTAGAAACCAAAGTCCAAGTATCATTGGCTTCTAGGGCTGAAATCTCTTTGCTCATAGCCTCTAACCAAACTGGTTGTTTGCAAGCTTGAGCTTATGTATTCGGTTCTATGAAAATCTCAGGCGCTTGAGTATTGACAGAAAGGCAGTGCACAGGTGTTTATCAGTTACGATTACAAAGGGGCTGAGACTGAGCGATAACATAGTCTGTCAAAAAACTTGGTAAATGATGATTCCTGGTGGATCTTTGAACAGGTAAAGCTGGGGTGGATGCTTCAGACTCTGTGAAGATGATACAGGAGACTGATTTCAGTAGCAGGAGAGTCTGAAATATGTGTTTCAGATTGACCACGACAGGTTGAAAATTAGGAGAAGGTTCTGTACTTCTTGGAAAAACAAAATCTTCTCCATAGCTGTAACGATGTTGCTGATCAAATAAAGTAATGTCTCACGTTACAGGTTAGGGAGTTCAGGAATTAAATGCAATAGATCATCAATGAGAAAATCAGGTAAAACTCTTGAATGAAAAATTTCTTCATAGAAATTTACATCTCTACTGATGAAAATTTTCCTGCTTGTTAAATCCAAGAGTTTGTAACCTTTCTGCGCAATTGCCTGACCCAAGTAAATGCAAGCCAAACCTTGTGAGCTGAATTTATGTTCATGTTTACCTAGGATCTTGGCATAACACAAACATCCCAACGATAGCAGAAGATATAATCAGGCTTGGAACCAAATAAACCTCATGAGAACTCCTGAACTGAAGGACTCTTGGAGGCATACGATTTACAAGATGAGTATCATGTAAAATGTATCACCCCAATAAGACATAGGAACATTTCTTTTGAAAAACAAAGAACCGGGCTGTTTCAAGCAAGATCCTATGTTTCCTTTCCATACCCCGTTCTGCTGAGGGGTGTAATGACAGCTCAGTTGATGAACTATTCCTTTGTTTTTAAGAAATTCTTTCCCTTCTATACTGCCACCAAGCTCTTTAGCATTATCTGAACGAACTCCTTTTACCACTGAATTGAATTGAGTTTGCACCATAGCAATGAACTGTTTCAAAACTAGAAAAGCATCATTCTTTTTCGTATCAGTTGAACCCATGTACTCCTACTGAAATCATCAACAATTGTGACAAAATGAAGAAAACCATCATGTGTTTTCATATGAAAAGGTCCCCAAGATCCACATGTATCAATTCAAAGACAGCCATGGTTTTAATAAAACTCAAAGTAAAAGGTAGTCTTTGAGTTTTTGCCTTTTTACAACTATGACATACAAAATCATGGACAAACTGAGATCTGTCCAGAACACCAAAGGACTTGATTTATATCTACTGGCATGTGACCTAAACGGTGATGCCACTAATCTAGAGTGGAAGAACAACATACAAACATATAGACTAGATTAGTAGCTCTATTATCAGCTTTATTGTGGTATGAAGACTGCTTTAACTCGTTCTTGAAAAACTGAGGCAATCGGCTTGCTGTAGAATATACAACTTATCTTTAAGCACTTCAACAACCTCATTTTTCTCATGGGAACGGTCCTGTATAATACAGTTACTCACACCAAAAGAGAACTGTATTAAACTGAGTGTTAAATCTGTTAATAGATTAAACTGAAACCTGTAACATAGAGAACATCGACAATTCTGCAATTTGGACTGATCTCAACATCACCTTGAATGCAGACTGTTTGTAAACGACCATTAAGCATCTTAATGTTCCTCTTATTTCCAGACTTCAGGATTAATCAAAAGACTAACATCACGGCAGATGTGGTTTGAGGCTCCAGAATCAGTTATCCAATTTCTGCTATAATTGAGTTTCTATCAAGAACATTAAGACAGAAAGTGTAGTTTAAATCTGTGTAATACCCCTATCCCACATCGGGATATGAGTATATTGTGAGTTCTTATATGCAAACATATGGGTCGACTACAACAACATGCCTTCCACTTTTAAGCCTAAGTGAGGATTGAGGGCCAAAAGTAGCTAGTTTTCAAGCCTGGATGGTTTAAGAGCTAGGTTGTTGGAGTTTACCCATATGGGGTGTTACAAATGGTATCAGAGCGGACTCGGGACCATGTCGGGATGGGCACATGCACCTACTAAGAAGGTCCATGGGACTTGGATATTAGGCTTGCGACGAGGACGTCGTGTTCTTTGAATGGGGGAGCTTGCGACGAGGACGTCGCGTTCTTGAATGGGGGAGTATGTAATACCCCCATCCCACATTGGGATATGAGTAGTATTGTGAGTTCTTTATATGCAAACATATGGGTTGACTACAACAACAGACCTTCCACTTTTGACCCAAGTGAGGATTGAGGGCCTAAAGTGGCTAGTTTTCAAGCCTGGATGGTTTAAGAGCTAGGTTGTTGGACAGTTACCCATATGGGGTGTTATAATCTTACCTGCAAAACTACACAAAGAGGTAGAAACATCTTTGTTGCTCTGCTGGTTAAACCAAGTTGGCAGAACTCTAATTGGGATTGTGAAAATTCTCTGCTCTAGGTTGTTTACTCTCACGATTATCAGACCATCAGTGGCGCAAGCATTGACATAAATTTTTCTGTTCTTTCCGAGCTTAACAATCCAGGCCTGCACCAGACTATCACATCGCTCCCAGAGATCTCTTTTAGCGCGGGGTCCTCCTCCGGTTTTACGAGATTTCCGTTTATAAAGCCTAGCTTGCACTTAGCTCTAAGCGACAGGCAAACAACTTTCTTCCAAGTAAAGAAATTAGATCCGCTAAACTTACTAGCAATGATCATACCAGGGTGGTCAGAAGGATGAAGATACAAAGGATATGTAAGATCCCGTACATTCTTGCTCCCAATATTGGATGACGCAGCGTTCATCGTCAGCAACTGAGTAAGATTTCATAGTAATTCTGTCATATCTTCCGTCATGACGAATGAGGGGAAAAATGAAGTTAGAACAATTGATTCATAAAACAGTAGAAGAAGCAAGCTGCAAAAATGATCGATTATGCCGCTCTGATACCATCTTGATTTTTCAGACGAACGATTGTTCATAACTGAGAAAGAGCGTGAAGAAAGGGTTCTTGAATTCAATAGAGAGCATTAATTCTATAGTGTCTTGTTACAAAGAAAGTAAAGAGAGAAAGTGTTTTATATACTAGAGACTGAAGACTAAAGCTACTAAAAGATAAAACTGACGTGACACTAGTAATAGATTCCAATACCCCATGTATCTCAGCAAATTCTAAATAGGTATTTCCTGCTATCTCGCAAGCAGCTCGAAACAACTTTTCCGATGACCTTTCATCAATTTTTTTCGGTCTTATGAAATCAACAGAAAGATAGCCAGAGTCACATGCAGCAGTGGACAAAGGTAACGAGGAACCAGGTGCATGGGTCTTGGAGGCACACAGGTGGGGTGAGGGATGGTCTTGTAGTACATGCAAGTGACTTTGCGAGATGGTTTGTTTTAATCATCAAGGCCTAGAGGTTTCTTGGTTTTACGGTCGTATACAGAGAAGCATACTGGACAGTAGGCACAAGGGTTGAGCTTTAGAACGCAGGAAGTACAGAAGCGGTGCTCCACCTCCCCATTGTGTTTTATACTGTAAAGCACATAATATTCTTGGTTGCAGTGGCTGCAAATCAACGAGCGGGTGTATCATCGGTGTTTGGATTCATGGCGATGAGCTTTTGACAGAGAGAGAGCGGGAGAAATCTTTCAAGCTTCTTCTTTTCTTGAATTCCTATCTCGATTGCTTTTGACTGAGAGGGTGGGATAAATCTTTGGAGGCTTTTGTAAATGTATATTTACTGAAGGTTTTTGATGTGGCAAAATTACCAGAGCAATGCTTGCCTATATTATCTCAACAACCTCTACAGTCAGCTTTGGGTAGAAGATCTTAACAGAATATTTACTCAATAATCAGAAGAAGTAAAATCAGAGGCGCCAACATTATACTAGGAAACAGTTTAGAGATATTTTAGGATCTTTTAGTTTGTATTTATATTAGTTTTAGATTAAGTTTTTTGTAGATATTCAGGAAGTTGTTATCTGCCTCCAAGTAGTATAAATGTACAGCAGAAACATCAGAAAAGGTAGAGCATCTACCGTAAAATGAGTCTTTGAGAGAGAAAGAGAGTTGTTGATAGTAATCAACGTTTTGTCTAGAATTAGACATGAGAGTGATTGTTCAAAGTGTTGAACAGATCAAGTGAGGATTTTTCAAGTTATCAATAATAAGATTGGTAGTGGAGTTTTTCTTCTAAACACTTTCTATCTCGTTCTTCATTTCTGCTCTCTGTCAGTCTCGTACTGAGGCTTCTGATTTTATATATTACGAACTTACAAGTGGTATCAGAGCAGGTTTACCCAATATAGAGGTTAACACTTCTGGGTAGATCGTGAAAGATGAGTTTGTATTATGTAAAAGCACCAAGGTTGACAAAATTCAATTATTCTAAGTGGTGTGAACAGATGGATGCTCAGTTGATGTCCGTGGATTACAAGGTTTAGAAAGTGGAGGTGCAAGATGATTACAAACCTACTGTCATTGTTGAAGGTGTGAGACAGAACAAACCTGAGGATCAATGGACAGAAGCGGATGAAAATCTTTTAAGCAAAAATAAACAAGTGATGAGAATACACATTACAAGGGAACCCATGTTACATCCTAAATATGCACACCACACCATTAATGTTCTTTGAGATAAACACCAGAACCATTAATTTCTACATTCTTTGCTCTCTACAAGGTCATAACTTTATCACTTTAGATATTTGACTGCGGTTTGCTACATTAGAGTTAACCCTTACCTAGAGACATTGATTTCAGTGCACTATGCTTCATCTGGCCTCAACTCGATCCCTTCAACTATAAGCCCACTTTTCCAGTTCAAATGTTTTATTTTTATCACTGATAACTCAACCCCATCTTCTCCAGTGCACTAAATATCGAGTCTATCTTCATCTCCAATCAACCATCATCTCTACTCTTTGGATATCTATCATCAATCTCTTGATTCATGAACCTAGTTATCTTGGTCTGAGACCTGTGTTGGTGGTCCTTGAGCTCAAGCAATACCTTCCGCGTGCTAATTTTCTTTCCATTGATTACCATAGATGCCTCTGTATGCCCATCTAGTCCATGGGTGCTCGGGGTTAATCTGTAGACCAAATAGGCCCAGTGTTAGTTGTTGAGGATAATAATGATGTCTTGAGTTTCCCTTGAATTTTAAGCCAGCAAACATGTAGAAGCTCAGCCACATCTGGAAACCTGAAAGAAGGTGATTATGACATTTTTTTTGCAAACAAATTGCATTAGAATTGAAGTGTTGCATTGATTGATGTTGGTTTCTACCATTATCAGCATAATATAGTCACGTAAATTCCATAACCGAGTATATAATGCATGTAATGTGTTACTCAAGTATTTTCCTCTCTCACATTTTGAGTCACTTTGAGGATTGTGAAATCAAAAGAGTAATGACCTTGATTCGGGGACAAAAATCCACCTCCAATATCTGGGCGTACAAGTCCATGTAATGGAAAGTGATCTAGCAGAAATCATAAAACATTTCTTCCCATTGGACTTGTCAAGCCAAAAGCTCTGGTTGTTGATGCAACATATATAAGAAATGGGTTAGATAATAACTTCTAACACAACAATCAATGACTAATAAGTGTAGTCTTCAAGACCGATGGGTTAAAATAGCAATATTGAGCACATCACATACAACAGTAAAAATAGCAACTACACCCATTCGAAAAGAAGTAGTTCTTTTAAACATGAAAGCTGTGTAAATATACAAATAGATAGCACATAGATGCACAACATTAGCAGGTATATGAAGAACAAACTCTGTACAAATTGTTCAGACAACAATGTTCTAAGGGCATCCACAATAGGGGTTTTTAACACGGTTACATATGTGAAATGTTCTACAATGGTGTGGATTCCACCCATTTTCTCTCCCAGGTTCTTAAATAAGAACCCCACTTTTTATGACACATTGGACCCACCTATGTGTATCTCTCTTTCATATTTTATCTCACATCTAAATAGTGATAGTTTATTGGTTGTTCATTAAGAGAGAGGATTAAGAAACTTAAATATTGTAGTGAATAGAGTTTCTTAAGTAATAAAATATAATTTTTAGATGACATGACACCTACAAATGTGTTAAGAAACTTAAAACCATTGTAGAGTGCCCTAAGATATTCAATCTGTCCAGGTCAACTGAACTCGGATCAGAGTTCTCAATGTTGACCTCCAAACATGTACAGATTTTCGTCGAAGATAAACCTTTACTTACTAATCCATTATCAATTGTTCTGCCAGGAAATCATCGATTGCCTTTCTACACCAAATATTAATCAAAACTCCAACTATTAGACAACTTCGCAAGCATTCAAGAACCAAAGGCGGCATCATTACCTTGGTTGACCCGTCGATTAGCAGCGAAGAATCAGCTAGGTAGAGATAAAGCTGCTTCTTTGAAGGATATTCAAGTAAGAGAGAGTCTCCATCATCAGATTGAGCTAAAAGATGAGAGAAAATGTAATATGAAAGACTTCATTGTATTAGATTGATGATGTTCTCGGTTTGCACAGTAGTGTATTTATATCAGAAACTATAGCATGCAATGGCCAAGACTAACATGGGCCTTATTTACAATATAAGAACTGGGCCCAATATAACTACTAGGCTTTTACCCTCCCGCGGTCTGAACTTTCTGCTAACGGAAGTTGAGACCGAAAATTGTTGAAGAGCAGCACATTCAGCGCCTTGGTGAGAAGATCAGCGAGCTGATCGCTAGAGGGAATATGGCACACCCACAAAGTTCCACACAACACTTTCTCTCAAACAAAGTAGAAGTCCACCTCGACATGCTTCATGCGCCCGTGAAAGATGGGATTTTTCGCCAGGGTAAGTAACTCCGATGTTGTCGCAAAGCATGGTTGTTGGTGTTTTGATTTCATGACCTAATTCACGAAGTAACTGGAGAATCCAGATGGATTTGACTGTTGCTGTAGCTAGGGCTAGAAATTCTGCCTCAGTTGAGGACTTAGCCACGGTTTTTTGTTTTTTTGAGCTCCAGGAAATCAAATGTTGACCGAGAAACACACAGAACCCAATGGTAGAGCGGCGGTCGAGCATGGACCTAGCCCAGTCAGAGTCGATAAACACTGTGAGAGATCCGTAAGAAGCAGTGGGATAGAAAACCCCAAGAGAACGATTACTGTTCAGGTAACGAAGAATTCTCTTTACTGCAACCCAGTGTATTTCTGGCGGAGCATGCATGTGCTAACAGACGCGGTTGACCGCGAATTGTATGTCTGGCCGTGTTATAGCTAGGTATTGGAGAGATCCAAATATACTTTGTATTTTGTGGTGTCTATAAATGGGGTGAATCTGTGTTATTAAGAGAAATGATAGGAGACATGGGTGTGGGGCTAGGTTTGGATTGTAGCATATTTGCACATTTTAAGATACTGGTGATATACTTTTCCTGAGATAGCATAAGACCTTTTGAGGAGCGAGTAATAGATATACCTATAAAGTAGTGTAAGTCTCCTAGGTCTTAGATTGGGAACCTCTGTTGTAGACAAACTTTTAACTTAGCCAGGAGTGAAACAGAGGACCCTGTTAATAGAATATCATCAACATAAAAGTATATAAACTGTGTCGCCATCCTGTTTGAAAACAAACAGAGTTGAGTCTGTCTTTGAAGATATAAAACCCAACTCCAAAAGATAAGAACTCAGAGTAGAAAACCATGCCCTTGGTGACTTCCGTAGGCCATATAAAGCTTTCCTTAACTTGCAAACGTGTGTAGGAAAGTAAGGATTCACAAATCCAGGAGGTTGTTTAACATAAACATCCTCCTCTATTTCACCATTCAAAAAAGCATTCTGAATGTCCAGCTGCTGAAGTGGCCAGCCATAGGAAGTTGCCTTAACAACCGGACTATAGGTCTCAAAATAATCAACTCCTTCTATTTTTTTGAAACCCTGAGCCACTAACCGTGCCTTCCTTCGTTCTATAGAACCATCTGCTCTGTATTTTGTCTTCAAAATCCATTTAACTCCAAAACATTGATATTTGGAGTAGTGGGAACCAGTTCCCATGTGCCCGTGTGTAGAAGAGCCTCATACTCCCTCTGGATGGCCTCTTGCCATTCAGGGAATTTCTTAGCCTTAGTAAAAGTAGGCTCATCTGGTACCTCGGAATCAGAGGTACAAGGTGTAGAAGTATGTCCACACCATGGAACAATGCCATCAGTCCTTACAAGAGGCTGATGTTTGTTATTCTTCCCCTGGTAACCATAGGATGTGTAGGAACAATAGGAACAGGATCATTAGAGGGAGTAGAAGGGGCTGGGACAGAATCTTGTGGAGTGGAAGCTGAGGATGGGGCAGTGGGTGAGGTTAAGGGTGATATATTTGGTGAAGATGAGATGGAGGGTGAGGGTGAGGGTGGGGATGATATATTGGTGGGGGTAAGGCAGTATTTGGTGGGGGTAAGGCAGTATTTGGGATCAAAAGAGGAACAACCTTAGAAGAAGGAAGGGGTATAATAGGAGGTTTGGATGAGGGTGTAGAATAAGGAAATTCTTCCTCATTAAAAATCACATCTCTGCTCACATAAGTTTTCTGAGTGTTAGGAAAAAAACACAAGTATCCCTGATGTTTAGGTGAGTAACCCAAAAAGACATAAAGCTCTGAGCAGAAAGCCAACTTATGAGAGTTATGAGGCCTCAAATTAGGCCAGCATGCACAGCCAAAAACCCTTAGGACAGAGAAATCAGGAGGTCTGCCATGGAGAAGTTCAAATGGTGTTTGTATGAAATGATTTTTGTGGGAGTTTTGTTGAGAAGATACACAGCAGTTTGAACTGAATAGGAACAGAAAGTAAATGGCAACCATGAGTGTGATAGAAGAGTCAAGGCTTTATCTAGAACAAAATGGTTTCTGACTTCAATAGCCCTATTTTGTTGGTGTGAGTAAGGACAGGAAAATCGGTGGTTAATGCCATAAGTTTTTATCAATGTTTTGAGAGCAAGAAACTCTCCTCCACCATCTGTCTGAATGTTCTTTACCTTTGAATCGAACTGATTCATAACCAACTTCAAAAAAACTTCAAAGATTTTACACACCTCAGATTTAGCATTCATTGGAAAAAGCCAAATGTATTTAGACATGTAATCAAAAAAGTAAAAAATACTTGTATCCATCCCTAGATGTAACATAGGCTGCCCCCATACATCTAAGTACAATAGTTCCAAAATCCTAGTGGAAACAAAATCTCTTAAATAGTGAGGAAAGGCATGATGCTTGCCTTGACAACATGCATTACAAAATTGTTTATAACTAGAACAAGAAGAAGGTAGATTGTAGTCACTAATGACTTTATTTGTGATGGTTTGAGAGGGATGGCCAAGTCTATAATGCCATGTGGTGGAACTGGTCTTGACTCTAGGAAGCAATTTTGTGGTGCTGACAGAAAAGTGAGGCTGATCAGGAAAGACATAGACTCCATCCTTAACCATGCCTTGAACCAAAACCTTCTTAGATGCTAGATCCTTTAAGACAAAGTAATCAGCAAAAAAATCAAAGTAAGTACTGTTATCCTTACAGAATTGGCTAACAGAGATTAGGTTTTTGTTTAGAAGAGGAGAGTGATATAGATTCTTAAGAATAAAATCACCAGAGGAGTGACAAATAGAACCTGATCCCTGATGAGAGATAGGAATAGAGGATCCATCTCCTAGAGACACTAAATCATCTCCAACATAGTCAGATGCTCCCAAATTCATCCGTGCCATCTCACCAGTAAAATGATGATGGTGCTGTATCAGGCAACCACTCATTCGTTGAGGTAGAACCAGTAGCATGTGCAGCAAAAGATGTAGATGTAGGAGCCTGATAAGTTTGACTGAATCTGTGAAAACAGATACTAGCAACATGTCCTCTTTTTTGATAGATTTGGCACACAGGATGAGTATCCTGTTGTCCATCAAAGTATTGAGAACCACGGCCTGAGTTAGATCCACCTCTTCCAGTTGTACTGTTGTCTTTGCCACCTCTTTCACCATTGTTTCTATTTCCATTTCCAGAGTAAGATCCACCTCTTCCTCTTCCTGAATTTTGCTTGTACTTAGTGTTTCCCCCAGTGAAATTAGTTTCAGTGGCATTTAAACAAATACCTTCTGTCCCTTTAACATCAGACTGTTTCAAAACATCTTCATACATCAGAAGATAGTTATAGATTTGTTGAGGTGTACAAGCTTTAGGTCGTGTAATGATATTTGTTGTGAGAGGGTCATAATCTTTAGGTAGGCCACGAAGAAGATAAGATTAGAATTCATAATGTGTAACTCTATGACCAACCACTGCAAGAGATGAAACTAAGTTTTTGGCTCTGTTGAAATAAGCAGTAACATCTTCTTCTGGCTTTTTAGTGAGGCTAGCAATTTGGAGGTGAAGCTGGCCAAGATGTGCAGCTGTTTGAGCAGAGAAAGAAGCATGTAAATCGGTCCAAATTTCAGAAGAGGTTTCTAGATCCAGAACTTGACAAGCTATAGGTTCAGAGAGTGAAATAAGTAGAATTGACACAAGGAGTTGATCCTGTTGTCTCCATTTCAAATAAGCTGGATTCGGAGATCCATTGAGCATAGCTTCAGGACATGTGTGTGATCCATCCAGAAATTTGTATAGATCATTCCCTCTAAGAAATGGGAGTAACATACCTTTCCACAATCTAAAATTAGACTGAGTAAGCTTGACTAAATTCGCTGCAGTAGATAAGATTGACTGATTGCTCTGTGTTGTGATATTTGCAGATGATGAAGCTGGTGTGGAAACTGGTTTGGGAATTGGTGTTGAAGATTCTGTATCGGTTTGAGAAGTAGTAGAGAGATCGTCAGCCATGGGAGTGAGATTTGAAGAAGATACGATGGGGAAGAAAAGAAGAGTAGATCTAGATCTAGATCTTAGTTGTTTTTCCAGGCATATAGCTCTGATACCATAAAAGATGAGAGCAAATGTAATATGAAAGACTTCATTGTATTAGATTGATGATGTTCTCGGTTTACACAGTAGTGTATTTATAACAGAAACTATAGCATGTAATGGCCAAGACTAACATGGGCCTTATTTACAATATAAGAACTGGGTCCAATATAACTATTAGACTTTTATGAGCGATAAGGTGTTGGTAATCCGGAGGCAAAAACCGTTCCCAAAGCGGGTCAGACTCCGCCACTGACTAGACCAACTTAGATACCGTTGCTACACGGCAAGCGTCGCCGGGCGTGGTGAAACCGGTGATACATGCTACGCAGTCCTCTGGCAACACGGTATACTCATTTATGTCAACGGTCGAGGACATATCAAACAAGTTTGGTTACACCTCTCTTAATTTCTTTAACCTCCCTCCGCCTGTGTCTTTGTGGTGGGTTCTTAGAGTTACACATTATTTAATCATGATATATAAATATTAGTCAATGTTATTTAACTTAAATAATTAGTATATATGCATGGTAGAAGTTTTATGTTTCACATTATTTATTACTTTATATGAATTACACATGTTATTATGATATATAAATATTAGTAAATATTATTTTCATTAAATAGTAGGTAATATGTGTTATAGACATTATTATTATGTTACATATTAATAGTTATATGAATATGAATACATATGTGATTTACATAAATTCAACATTTGTGTAACACATTTTGTTTAGTACTTACGTTAATGTCATCATATATTTATGATAAATAAATTTTCGGCCACATTAATTATTTTAACGTGATGTATTTTACAATAGTGTTATCAACGTATTGCTAAATTGAACTATAGTATTTATAACATTTTAATATACATATAAAATAACCTATTAATCTAATTCTACGTTCAGCTGTTGAAATAAGCTCAGCTACGGCAAACACATTATCAAATTATTTAGAATAAGTTCATGTCATTTTAAACTAATTATATCAGCTTTCAGCTAATTATATCAGTCATCAGCTATTGTTAGACCATAGGCCAGGCCCACTCGGCCCATCTACAGTATTCTAGAATACTCTCAGAATCAGTTTGTTATTAGTACACAATGTCCCTTTTACCCCTAAAGCACTTGTATAAATATATCGTCCCACTGTAGTGATCGATGCAATACACAATGAATATTATTACATTCCATTCTCTCTCTCGTATCATATCATAGTTTCTATAGCTATCAACTATCAACTATCAGCTACTTCACAAACAGGGCCATAGTAGTACAAAAGATGAATCAGAGTGGGGGATGTGAGATGATCGAGCTGGGTTTTTTTACCAGTAGCGGTAGCAACCAATTAGCGTTGATGCCATATGTAAAAGGGGTTGCTTACGTGATGGATAAAAATGTCAAACAGAAGTAAACTTAGACGCTAAGGCTTTTAAAATTTCAAAGACAGATTGATGTACATAGATATTTTATTATCTTTGCTATGTTTTTCATCGTCTCAGTTTGAATGTTAGTTGGTCAAATATGTTTTTTCTTCAATGTTCGTTCTAAGTTGTGTAAGAAAATATTATATTCTATAACCAGCGCATGGGATGTGCATCCTTGGCACAAAGGTATAGAATTAGACATCTATATACGAAGCTCAAGACATTTGGACATCTACATTCAAGTCTCAAGAGTCAAGAGAAAAAGTAATGGTACGGGGATGACGATGGAACATAGAAATGATATAAATTTGATAGAAACTTGATACAAGGAAAGATAAAAGAATTGATAGAATTTTGATAAAGAAGAAGAGATTGTTTTGTATTTCAGATGTTGTGTTGTTGTTCATGACAAACTCCCCTATTTAGATTCAAGGGAAGACAAAACTCATATCTTCACGTATATATGCGCACTTGATAGAATAAAACTCTAATAATAAATGAAGACTCTACATATACTTGAGTAATAAATTGATAAAACTTAAGAAACTGATGACACTACTAGAGTAATAAATTGACGAAACTTAAGAAACCGACGAAACTGTTGAAACTTAAGAAACTGAATAAACTAACGAAATTGATGAAACTTAAGAACACACATTACTCTAATACCCCCGCAAGCCGCTAGTGATCTGAATCGCTAAGGCTTGGACTATCTTCACTTCCCATGCCCATTCTATTGAGATGCTCACGGTATCAAGTACCAGGAAGGGCTTTTGTCATCATATCAGCAAGCTAAGAAGTAGAGGGAGTATAAGAAACATCAACAAGCCCTTGCTAGATATTATCACGAACAAGTGACAATCAAGCTCAATATATTTTATACGCTCATGAAAAACTGGATTATGAGCAATATAACAGCCAACCGTTTATCACATTTCACTGGTATGGGTGTAATGTTGGTGACACCAAGCTCGTGGAGAAGTCGGCTAAGCCAGGTAAGCTCGACGGTGACATGACGAAGAGAGTGATATTCTGCTTCTATGCTAGAGAGCAACACAGTCCCTTGTTTCTTAGTTTTCTAAGAGATTAAACTCCTTCCTAGGAAGATATAATATCCAGATACAGATCTCCTCGTGTCTAGGCAAGCCACTAAATTAGAATCACAATAGGCAACCAAATCCAATGGAGCGGTAGAGCCCTGACGAAGAATAATCCCATAAGACAATGTACCCTTTACATAGCGTAAAGTATGCAAAGCAGCTTGCATATGAACATCCGTAGGCTGCTACATAAACTGACTAAGTACTTGAACGACAAAGCAAAGATCAGGCCGAGTGTTAGACAAATAATTCATTTCCCAACTAGCCGCCGATAAACAAAAGGGTCATCTAATGGTGTGTGATAAGTGTGAAATTTATATAGTTTTATAGGTGCTTGGTCATTATATTATGTAACTTTTTACGCACCTTCTCACACTTATCCTATGCTTTTTGTAACTCTTACTTTGGGTAGAAACTAATTCCAATTTATATGATAAAATCAGGAAATAATGACAGAAATGCATAGGTCTCCTCACGAGCTTTCCAACGCAACAAACGGGGACCAAAACAGACTTATAACGAAGAATTTGGGGCCGATTCAAGATTGGAGTACACTCGTGTGTGTATATATATAATACAAACACGCGCAGACACAATAGGTGTGTCCGCCTGATAACTCGCGGACTAGACACGGGCGTCCGCCTCGCGGACAGGACAGAGGCGTCCGCCTCATAAGTGGCGGACAAGAGTGCAACAACCGCATGTTAAAGTGGCGGACATCAGAGAAGCAACCGCATGTTAAAGTGGCGGACATCAGAGAAACTACCGCCTGTTTTTAGGCGGTTAAGCAGGCGGAACAAATAGGCACTACCGCCTCTTATCTCGCGGACGTGACAGAGCGTACCGCTAGTTATCTAGCGGACAAGAGATAGAACACCCCGAGGCGGACAAGAGCATTTCAGCGCATTTCGACACCGAACAGTTTTCTTCTCCGATGGGCGCCGCATTCGAACTGCAACCTCATTAATTGCAGACGGTCGCCCACCTTAATTTCTGCACGCGTGACGCCGGCTCAATCAATTAAATCTATCCGAAATCGATTGCACTGCCCGATGAAATCTCTGACAGCAATTTTTCCAGATCTGCGTACCAACTTCACCGCCCTTGACTTCTGCACCGTTCACTTCCTTGTCTGCATCCCGTTCCACGTATCTATAAATAGAGCTGCAAATCACTCTGCTCAAATCGTCCATTAATCGTCCATCATCCAGTCATTCACCCACGATCCAGTCATTCACGCACCTATCAGTCGATTCATTCACTCCATTCACTTCATCAAAAATCGCTCCACTCCATTCACAAACCCATTCACAAAATCACCCGACACCATACTACTCCATCGCCCCCACCTTCACCTTTCCCATTTCACAAACAATTCACTTACGTACACATCCATTTACAATTCACAAATCATTCGACCACCACCACAAAACTCACGCCCCACCATTCTCCGTATATTATCATCTACCTCAAATCTATTCCGGTCTGTCAGATTAACGGAGCAGCTTCGGAGTCAGCGAAACAGATGATTTCTTTTACTCTCATCTCTGCTCATTTATTTAATATGTCCGGCTAGATTATTTATACTCTGGGGGATGGTTATTATTAGTTTGTTTTAATTGTGCACTTTATTTTACCGGTTTAAGTTAATTATAATTTGATACGATTAATGTTATTATCTCGCATTTTAATAAATTACATGAGTTTATTAAATTGCTTTACGAAATCTATTTTGATCAGATCCGTGATAAATAGATAGGTCATATTAATTGTTATGTCTGTGGAAAAATTTATTCTGATTGAATAAATGTAGTATTTCAGATGCAAAATTTTATTCCTTTTAACTAAGCCGTTTACATGTGTTTTGCCTGAGTTTATATCAAACCTTGCATGTTCTGGTAAACGAGGTCATTAGAATTTAGGATTTAAATCTAAAGACTATAAAAGGAATTTTGCCAAATTATTCTTAATTAAACCGGTAGAATAGCATAATTAATCAAACGAGTAAAACCTGAACCCAGAGTCCGTTCTTCCATATTCACAACCACTTTTAATATTCTGTTATTTTAATTATTAGCTGTTATTTAAATTCTTGTTGTCTTTATTATAATTCACAGTTTAGAACAAAACAAAATTCCCCCTCAATTTATAACCTTTGCTAAGTCTAGATAATTATCACATAGTCCCACGGTTCGATACCTGGTTCCCATAAACTCTACTACAATAACCAGGATTTTTGCAACCTGACGGTTTTCTGATTTATTATTCTCTAAGATTATTTCTTGGTATTTAATAGGTCAAATTTATCGTTTGCAAATTGGCGCCGTTGCCGGGGACTAGACTCCTGTCTAGTCCTTAGCTTGGGTTATTATTAATTAAAAAAAAAATTATTATTATTATTACTATTATTATTGTATCTATCTATTTTTTTATTTTTTACTCTACTTTTAAATTTTTGTGGAATCTATTTTTCTTTTTTGCAGACTGTTGATGGTGTACACTCGTTCTTGGTCAGACACTCATCTCGATTGGGACAGAATCCTTGACCCGGAAATCGAACGTACCGCTCAGCTAGCCAGACGCCAACAGAGGTTCCAAAGAGAAATACAAATGGCAACTCCTACAAACGGTAGCCAAGCAATGAAGCAATTTAGCAGACCAGCAGCCATTCCAAGAAGAAGCCCAGTAGCTCTTCCTACGCTACCACCTGAATTAATGAAGGAATGGAAGGATCTGAAGCCATCACATCAGAACAAGGTCATACGAGAGATGCCCTCAGGCACATTTGACGGTTCCAACCCCAACGACGCCCTAGATCACGTAAACCGATTCCTAATCAATATTGATCAAATTGGGTGCTCAGATAGTCTCCTGGAGTATGCTAGAATGAGTTATTTCCTAGCAGCCTCACCGGTGAAGCAATGAAATGGTTCTACTGTCTTCCCTCTGGTATTATCACTAGTTGGGAGGAGATGACAACCAGGTTCTATGAAAAATATTATCCTATTTCTAGAACTAGGAATTTGGTTGCTGCTTTACTTGCTTTTAAACAGGGAGGTACTGAGACTATCTGTGAAGCATGGGATCGTTTTAAAGAGATGCTCCGACAGTGTCCTCATCACGGACAAGATCTCACGTGTATTGCTATGACATTCTTTAATGGTTGCAGCATATACATCAAGCCGAAGTTAGATCAGCTTTGGGAGGAAACATCCTCAACCGATCCGGCAATGATTTCATGGCGGCCATGGAGACGTACATAGAAGAAGTTCGTCAGTGGGGCACCGAAGGTGGCAGAACTATGACTATGGGTGCCAAAGGTGCAAGAATATAGATCCTTGGATGGAGCAGATGGCAGAGTCACAAGCTCAACAATCCACACTGGTAAGCTCACTAGGTAAAAGATTTGACGATTTTCTAATTAATGGTCAGCCTTCTCAGCAGGTAAAAAGGATAGCTTCTTCATCCTCATCTGAGCCTCTGTGCTCTCATTGTGGTGGTGACCACTCGTTTGAAGTATGTCCTTATCTGGAGGAGATACGGGTCGCTGAAGAAGCCAACTTTGTAGGACAAGGGAATTACCAACAACCCTGGAACCGAAATCAACATCCAAATCTCAGGTATGGTAATCCCAATAATGCTTTAAATTCTAATCTTTTACAAAGTAATGCGCAGGGTCCCCCAGGCTTCTCGAGGCAACCATACAACCAAGGCCGTCCTCAGATGCAGATGGGACAGGGCCAGAATTCCTACCAGCCACCTGCCAAGTCAGCTTCTGATGAAAAGATGGAGAAGCTCCAAGATATAATTACTTCCATGGCTACCAACCAGAAGGAACAACAAACTCTCAACCAATCCCTGATGGATAGCCAGAGAAATCTGGAGCAGCAGATGAACCAGCTGCTTAACAACCAGCATCAAAGGCAGCCAGGCTCATTTCCATCACAATCTCAGCAGAATCCAAGAGAGACGGCCAAGGCCTTGAGGATCTGCAATTGTGGTGCATCTTCAGAGATCCAACCTGAGGATGAGCTCAGTGCAGCCGTGATGTTAAGAAGTGGCAAGCAGCTGGGAGATAATCAACAACAAGTGACAGCCCAACAAACTGGTGAAAAGATCACCCCTTCTAATGAATCACCAGAGCCTTCGGTCCCACCAGTGGTAGTTTCTGAGGAGACACAGGCTCCAATTAATTCTTCCCCTTCTCCATCTTCGATTCAAATTGATATACCTTCTTCTACTCCTAAGCGAATAGAGCTTCCATTTCCAAACAGGATGAAAAAGAAGTGTTTAGATGAGCAGTTCAATAATTCTTAAGCATATTTAGAAACTGACTATTGAATTCCTTTAATTGATGCTCTTCAGGAGATGCCTAACTATGCAAAATTTTTGAAGGATCTCGTGACAAAGAGGAAGAAGAAGCAGGACAAGGAGACTGTCCACCTTACAGAAGAGTGCTCTACGGCGTTACTTCGAGCACTTCCCCCAAAACAGAAGGATCCAGGCACTCCTATTGTTCCCTGCTTTATCGGAGATATAGATTGTGGAAGTGGCCTGTGTGACCTGGGTGCAAGCATCAACATCATGCCATATGCAACCTTCTTGAAGGTAAAAGGAGGAGAGCTTCACCCAGTCCCTTTTAAACTCCAGCTAGCCGACAGATCCGAGATAAAACCGATGGGAATTGTGCGAGATCTTGTAGTGGGAGTTGACCGCTTCATCTTTCCTGCGGATTTTGTTGTTTTAAACATAGATGATGATGTGGAGGTCCCACTCATTTTGGGTCGTCCTTTTCTAAGTACTGCCAAGGCGGTCATTGACGTGCATGATGGCAGAATCACCTTGAGGTACGGAGATGAGAAGATAGAGTTTGATATGAAAAAGATGATGAAGTTAAGTTCTACTTCAGCTCATTCAGTTATGTCGGTAAGTATGCAAGATGAGGATGGCGAGGTATGTGAACTTTCTACTGATGATGAGATTTATTCTATACTTTCTTCTACTTTTTCAGATTTTGAACCTTTAGAACATGTTCTTATATCTTCTGTTGAGGATAAAACTCTTAATATGGATGTTAATACAGCTCTAGCACATGTAGAGAGAGGAAAACCAGGTTTTCAAGCCTATCGCCCTCCTTTGGAGAGACTTGATAAAGAAATCCAAAGACCTGTTCCTTCTATAGAGCAACCTCCAGTACTTGAGCTTAAGGAGCTCCCCTCTAATCTCAAGTACTGCTTTTTAGCTAATGATAATTTTGCCTGTCATTGTTTCATCTTCTTTGACTTCTGGGCAAGAAAGCAGGTTACTTGAAGTCTGAGAAGACATAAGAGAGCCATCGGATGGACTCTAGCTGATATCAAAGGCATCAACCCGGCCTTCTGTACACATCGTATCTATATGGAGGAAGACTACAAACCTGTCAGACAACCCCAGCGTCGGCTCAACCCTAACATGAAGGAAGTTGTCAAGACAGAGGTGTTGAAGCTTCTGGACGCTGGGATCATTTACCCTATATCGGACAGCACATGGGTAAGTCCTGTACAGGTAGTTCCTAAGAAAGGAGGTTTTGAAGCTGTTATAAACGACAAAGGTGAGTCCATTCCCCAACGAAAGATCACTGGATGGCGTATGTGTATAGATTATAGGCGTTTGAATTCAGCCACCAGGAAAGATCATTTCCCACTCCCCTTTATTGATCAAATGCTAGAGAGATTGGCTGGGCAGGAATATTACTGTTTTTTAGATGGTTTTTCAGGGTACTTTCAAATTCCTATTGCACCTGAGGACCAGGACAAGACTACCTTTACTTGTCCATTTGGTACCTTTGCATACAAAAGAATGCCCTTTGGTTTATGCAATGCCCCTGCCACTTTCCAGCGATGCATGCAGGCCATCTTTGCAGACTTCATTGAGCAGAGTATAGAGGTATTTATGGACGATTTTTCTGTCTATGGCTCTGATTTTGATGTTTGTCTAGCACAGCTTGATCTTATCCTTGGACGGTGCGAAGAGACCAACCTAGTTCTCAACTGGGAGAAATGCCATTTTATGGTAAAGGATGGGATAGTGCTCGGCCACAAGGTGTCTGCTAAAGGGATTGAGGTTGACAAAGCAAAAGTCGAAGTGATAGAGAAGCTACCAGCTCCCACTTGTGTAAAGGAAGTAAGATCGTTTCTTGGGCATGCTGGTTTCTATCGAAGGTTTATTCAAGACTTCTCTAAAATTGCTAAACCTTTGACTGATTGCTAATGAAAGATGTTTCATTTATATTTTCTGAAGATTGTATTTCTGCTTTTAATTTAATTAAGCAAAAATTGGTAGCTGCCCCTATCGTTGTTTCTCCTGACTGGTCATCGCCATTTGAAATAATGTGTGATGCTAGTGACTTTGCAGTAGGTGCAGCCCTGTGCCAAAAGAAAGATAAGGTGTTAAGAGTTATTGCTTATGCCAGCAAAACTCTAGATGATGCCCAGAGAAACTACACAACAACTGAGAAAGAGCTCCTAGCAGTGGTCTTCTCCTTAGATAGATTTCGATCATATTTATGGGGAAGTAAAGTGATTATCCACACTGACCACTCTGCTCTTAAATATTTGTTTGCCAAGAAAGAGGCCAAGCCTCGCTTGCTACGTTGGATTCTTCTTTTACAGGAATTCGATATAGAAGTGAGGGACAAGAGTGGTAAACTGAATGTTGTTGCTGACCATCTCTCTAGGATGGTAACTCCTGACGACGGTATTCCTATTAATGAATTTTTTCCCGATGAAGCCGTCTTCAGTTTGAAAAAGGTGCAAGAGCCATGGTATGCTGATATGGCTAATTTTCTTGTTTCTGGAGTTGTTCCTCATGATTTATCATATGCTCAGAAAAAGAAATTCCTTTCTGACTCACGCCATTATATCTGGGAAGACCCTCACTTGTTTCGAGTGTGTGCAGATAGCTTAATTCGCAGGTGTCTCCCTGATGATGAGGTACCTAGTGTTCTGGAGTTTTGTCACTCCAGAGAAGCTGGAGGCCATCATGGATCCCATCGGACGGCAGCCAAGGTTTTGGAGTCCGGATTCTATTGGCCCACACTCCATAAAGACTGCCAAACCTTTGTGGCTAGTTGTGATAGCTGTCAGCGCATGGGCAATACTTCAAGGCGACATGAGATGCCTCAGCAAAGCATTTTGGAAGTCGAACTTTTTGACTGTTGGGGTATCGATTTTATGGGGCCATTTCCCTCTTCACAAGGTTATCAATACATTCTGGTGGCAGTGGACTATGTGTCCAAGTGGGTTGAAGCCATACCATGCCAGAATGCTGATTCAAAGACCGTGATCAAGTTTATCAAAAAGCACATCTTCACTCGCTTCGGAGTTCCACGAGCAATTATCAGTGATGGGGGATCACATTTTTGCAACCGTTCATTCGATGCCTTGTTGGCTAAGTACGGAGTACGTCATAAGGTTGCACTACCATATCACCCACAAACAAATGGACAAGCTGAAGTATCCAATCGAGAGTTGAAGTGGATTCTCCAGAAGACAGTAAACTCTTCAAGAAGGACTGGTCTCTACGGTTAGATGACGCTCTCTGGGCCTACAGGACAGCATTCAAGACACCCATCGGGATGTCTCCTTTTAGGCTGGTATATGGGAAATCTTGCCATCTACCTGTTGAGTTGGAGCATAAGGCGTACTGGGCACTTAAGGCCCTGAACTTTGACATACTTGCTGCTGGTGAGAAACGCAAATTTCAGCTTTCAGAGCTTGAAGAACTAAGAGATAAAGCTTACAACAGTGCTCGAATCTACAAGGACGCACCAAGAAACTCCACGATCAAATGATCAAGAAACGTGACTTCAAAGTTGGAGATTGGGTGCTCCTCTACAATTCTAGATTGAAGATCTTTCCAGGAAAGCTTAAATCTCATTGGGCAGGACCATTTAAGGTGGTAGGGGTTACTTCATTTGGAGCCTACGAACTGGAAAACAAGAAGGGTGAAACCTTCAAAGTTAATGGGGCCCGTCTGAAAAGGTATACTTGTCCTGCTGATGTTTCTACTAACTTGCTTGGAGTTTCTTTTGTCCAGGTACAGCAGGATCTTCTTCCCCTGTTTCGGAGTCGGCGCCACCTAAAAAGACGTCTCTACCATGGCGATTGAAGCATAAGTTCCGAAAGCTGCGCAACTTAGTTCTAGGAAGTTGTGGGACCCCTTCCCCTCCCACTCCTCTTCCTCTTCTAATTAATCGGACTTATGAGTCTAGCTTGAGACTATAAAACAGAGCAGCTTGGTGGGAGGCAACCCACCACTTATTTTCAATTACAGGAAGAATTCTCTACCTATCTTTTTTTAACTTACATTTACTTTACAGTTTTCTGTGTAAAATTATAATAAAAAAAAAAAAAATGTTATTAGTCTATTTCTTATTTTCTCATTAAGGAGTGGCAGCACATGAGGCAGTAATAACTTGAGTTCTTCTGGCTGTATAGAATTCTTTACAGGAAATTTACGCGATTCTACAGCTGAACTCAAGTGTGGGGTGGACCGTGCAACACACCGTGAACGGACTCTGGGGAGTATTCTAAATCCTTTTCACTCTTTACTGTTACACATACTCCCCTCTGAACTACTATATGTCTTACTTTTGTTTCCCGTTGGATTGCTTGCACAATATTAATCTTCCACAGCAATGAGGACATTGCTTCACTCTAAGTGTGGGGTGGGGTAACCTCCTTCGTAGCTTATCTTTTGTTATCTTTGAGCTCTTTTCTCTTGCATTTGTTTGACTCCTGCTGTGTTGCTCAACTTGGAAGGAAGCCATAGAGGAGGAATAATTGGTTAGCTGATAATGGGGTGCAAAATTTTTAAATTTTTCTGGTTTTAATTGATTAAAAATGAAGTCTATGTTCTATTGATACTAAAATGATTGAGAATACTCACCATCTGAACCCTGTTTTTAGCCTTGAGCCTTGGAATGTCTGGATTGAAATGGTTGGAAAAAGAACAAGGCAAGGTACTCCGCTGATCCTAAGCATGCTTAATTTTAATTCTGATCCAAAGTCAGGCCTCGTCCACTTGGTTATTAAGTCCTTTGGGGTGCCTCATCACCTAGCTACCTAAGGTCCTTGTGATCTGGGATAGTTGACCCAAAGCCGTTACATGGGTGGAGAGAAAAGTCTGTGGTGAAAGAACTTAAAAGCGCTTAAATTAAAAAATGTGCAATCATTGTGCTAAATGAAAATAATCTTCTCTATGGATCAAGAGTATGTGGCATTGAAAGGTATGATGGAATAAGATCTTACTTCATGCCCCTTGTCGTTCTAACGGTTTGAGAATGTAAAGGTGGATTGGCTCATTGCTAAAGGCGAGGTTCTTATGGTTTTGTTTCTCTATTATTAGCTTTGAATGACTTCTTGTTTTATGAAAAAAAAAAATGCCCCTGTATTGGTAAAACTAGTAATCTTTCTTCTGTGTCCTTCCTTTTGAGTTGAGTTTCATTCGCTTGACTTGAACTCGTGTTTGAGAGTTTTGCTTGAGGACAAGCAAAGAGCTAAGTGTGGGGTGATTTGATAAGTGTGAAATTTATATAGTTTTATAGGTGCTTGGTCATTATATATGTAACTTTTTACGCACCTTCTCACACTTATCCTATGCTTTTTGTAACTCTTACTTTGGGTAGGAACTAATTCCAATTTATATGATAAAATCAGGAAATAATGACAGAAATGCATAGTTCTCCTCACGAGCTTTCCAACGCAACAAACGGGGACCAAAACGGACTTATAACGAAGAATTGGGGCCGATTCAAGATTGGAGTACACTGTGTGTATATATATAATACAAACGCGCGCAGACACAATAGGTGTGTCCGCCTGATAACTCGCGGACTAGACACATGCCACCGCGAGGCGGACAAGAGATCACCGCCTGGCGGACAGGACAGAGGCGTCCGCCTCATAAGTGGCGGACAAGAGTGCAACAACCGCATGTTAAAGTGGCGGACATCAGAGAAGCTACCGCATGTCAAGGAGGCGGAACCCAGAGGTCACTACCGCCTGTTTTTAGGCGGTTAAGCAGGCGGAACAAATAGGCACTACCGCCTCTTATCTCGGACGTGACAGAGCGTACCGCTAGTTATCTAGCGGACAGAGAGATAGAAGACCCGAGGCGGACAAGAGATTTCAGCGCATTTCGACACCGAACAGTTTTCTTCTCCGATGGGCGCCGCATTCGAACTGCATCTCATTAATTGCAGACGGTCGCCCACCTTAATTTCTGCACGCGTGACGCCGGCTCAATCAATTAAATCTATCCGAAATCGATTGCACTGCCCGATGAAATCTCTGACAGCAATTTTTCCAGATCTGCGTACCAACTTCACCGCCCTTGACTTCTGCACCGTTCACTTCCTTGTCTGCATCACATTGCACGTATCTATAAATAGAGCTGCAAATCACTCTGCTCAAAGTCCATTAATCGTCCATCATCGAGTCATTCCCCACGATCCAGTCATTCACGCACCTATCAGTCGATCCATTCACTCCATTCACTTCATCAAAAATGTCCACTCCATTCACAAACCATTCACAAAATCACCCGACACCATACTACTCATCGCCCCCACCTTCACCTTTTCCATTTCACAAACAATTCACTTACGTACACATCCATTACAATTCACAAATCATTCGACCACCACCACAAAAACTCACGCCCCACCATTCTCCGTATATTATCATCTACCTCAAATCTATTCCGGTCTGTCAGATTAACGGAGCAGCTTCGGAGTCAGCGAAACAGATGATTTCTTTTACTCTCCTCTGCTCATTTATTTAATATGTCCGGCTAGATTAATTATACTCTGGGAGATGGTTATTATTAGTTTGTTTTAATTGTGCACTTTATTTTACCGGTTTAAGTTAATTATAATTTGATACGATTAATGTTATTATCTCGCTTTTAATAAATTACATGAGTTTATTAAATTGCTTTACGAAATCTATTTTGATCAGATCCGTGATAAATAGATAGGTCATATTAATTGTTATGTCTGTGGAAAATTTATTCTGATTGAATAAATCTAGTATTTCAGATGCAAAATTATATTCCTTTTAACTAGCCGTTTACATGTGTTTTGCCTGAGTTTAATCAAACCTTGCATGTTCTGGTAAACGAGGTCATTAGAATTTAGGATTTAAATCTAAAGACTATAAAAGGAATTTGCCAAATTATTCTTAATTAAACCGGTAGAATAGCATAATTAATCAAACGAGTAAAACCTGAACCCAGAGCCCGTTCTTCCATATTCACAACCACTTTTATTATTCTGTTATTTTAATTATTAGCTGTTATTTAATTCTTGTTGTCTTTATTATAATTCACAGTTTAGAACAAAACAAAATTCCCCCTCAATTTATAACCTTTGCTAAGTCTAGATAATTATCACATAGTCCCACGGTTCGATACCTGGTTCCCATAAACTTACTACAATAACCAGGATTTTGCAACCTGACGGTTTTCTGATTTAATTTCTAAGATATTCTTGGTATTTAATAGGTCAAAATTTATCGTTGCCCCGGTTCTATGATACCAAATTCGCTAGCTAACATGCAGAATTCAGGGTTTTCGATTCTAGTTCGAGGTTAGGGTTTATTTCGGGTTTCAGATTCGAATTCTCACAAATTATCTCAATCTAACGCTTAATAGATGCAATTGGACATGGTTTTGACCGATAATGTAAAGGCGTAGCAAGATCGAATGAATTTGAAGAAAACTTACGGAATTGCACGAATCGAAAGAATCCGATTTCGGTTTCTAGAAAAACTCCCCCTTTACGAACTGACTGAGTAGCCAACTTTACAACACTATAAGTTTCGGTACAGATCGAGTTAGAACTTGTTCTTGGGCTTAATCTAAAGAGGAAACTTAAGTCTACACAATGATAGCAAGAACTAACTCTAATTTGCATTATACAGAAAGAAAAACTGACCCGAAAGTTACGAGTTTACCTTAGTTTTTCCTATGATTTATGTGATAGTGAATCGAGATTTTAGACGTCTCGCTCTCCCAATCGGTTATGAATCAGCCTTGGTCATCCACACAAAAGTGTAGGGGGATTAATGATCTACACAACGAGCTATAGAAATTGAATTTTGGTTGAAAGATGAGGAAGTTATGGCAAGACGAATCTTACCTGAAATCGAAGGAAACTGGAAATCTGCGTTTTCGATTTCGCAGGGTGGCTACTTTGGGTCGAATTTCCGGTTGATGTAGGATGATCTGGTTTAGTGTGAGTTATGGTTGTAAAGACGAAGTGTAGGAGAGGAAGACAACAAAGAAGACGGCACTCAGAAACTCTCAATGATGAGTGAGATATAGCCGTCTAAAGTTAGTGCAAAATCGCAAGTCTGTTCCGATTTTTAAGCTAAGTGTGGGTGGCCTGTGACCGATTGACACGTGGCAGGTTTTGAAATTTTGACTCTAAACTTCATTCGATCAAAGCTTTGGCTAGGATGATCCGTTTTTGACATTCTTTTATCGATCTTCATGGTTTTCCATAACCTATTTATTGGTATAGGTTTCATGGGCTCGTTGACCATTCTCAAAAAGTCAACCCTAGCAAGGTTGAGAAGCTTTAGGGTTTCTAGGATTTTATATGACTTTTATGCCTCAATCAATGTTCCAACACTTCCAAAATCTTTATAATATACTTGTAATGTTTAGAAATTTTTCAAGATTTATTGACTTATAAATCTATTATTAATTCATAATACTATATAATAATATATGGTAATCCAATATTTAATATTCTTTAGGATTAAATGGGAGAAATCCCATGATTTAATTTTCATAACTCCATATAAGGATATAATGATTATTATTTACAATTCCATACTATAATATTAATAATTAATGGTATTATTTACGGTTTTAATAAAAGAAATCCCCTAAATTAATTTAAATTAATTTAGGGGTATTTCAGCTATGGACCCGTCAGTCACTAAACATCTAAGGGACCCTGAGAGACAGAACTGAAGGGAACCCGAGGAACAAAACAGAAGCAAATCTAGTGCAGCATGCTACGGGACAGCCCGACCCGACTATCCAAGGCTTAGAAGCTAAACATCTAGGTCCTCAAAACAGAAGCGTTGCAAAACAGAGCAGAAGCCATAATTAGAACAAAATGGAAGGCAGAAGCTTATATTTCAAATAGATCAGAAGTCATAATAGAAAGTTGTATACCGACTAACAATTCGAAAGCTAAATAGAACACGGAAGCTCAAACGCTCATTCAGAGCAAGACAGAGTTCAAAAACTTAACGAAGACTTTCAAAATGATAATGCTCATAATCATAAGCCAAAACACATCAAAACAGACAGTACAGACTTGGAGAACACCACACCGTAAACGGTGATCAAAATGGAGCTCAGAAGAAGAAGTTAGGCAATAACATACACGTGTCCGATCATGCGTCCGACCTTGCATGTCCGGACACACACCACGAACGAAACCAACAAACGTCCGGACATCTTTCCGGACAAAGTTCAAGAAAAACTTACGAGGGTGTTTGGACTTGTGTCCAGGCTTGCAAGTTTGGACACAAGTCAAACTGCAAACCTAGAGACCGTTCTCGCACCCCGTCCGGACAACACACAGAGCAAAGCAAACTAGAGGCGTCTGAGGCCACGTCCAGACATACATGTCCGGACGCAAGTCTTGACACTACGAAAACAGTAGAAAACAATGTTGAATCAGAACCAAAACAACTCCACAATTCTCTATAGCTAATGCATAATCTTTCATAACAAAATAGCATTTGAAACACAGTTTCCGTGGGGTTTTAATGCATCGAAAACATGATTTATAAACGGATTGGAAACCTCACAATCAGAGAAGCACACAAGCATATACGGAAACATACAAAACTGGAAATACCCGTGGGCAAACACACACAACCGAATCCATCTACCACCTACGTCACATCTGAAGCAAAGAATCTCTACGAACTCTACGAAACACTCTCCTCGAATCTCCACTCGAACAACGGACCATCAAACTGATTCAACTAAACAATCGGAGTCAAAATTAGAAAAGGAGAGGAGGAACCCAACTAAGAACGAAACTTAAATCCACAACCCGAACCTGATGATCGACTGACACGCGAACGAAATCCACAAGCAAAACTCCAACAATTATTAATGAATGAAGAAGTGGAGAGGATTGAGCAAAGGGAGAAATTGAAAGAGAAGCAAAGCGGAATGGAGGAGAAACGAGAAAACCGACGAGGAAGGAGGAGGGAAATTGAAACAAAGTGAATTAGAATTCAATTCCTTAACTAATAAATAAATAACAAGGAAAGGACAAGTGTAACCTCCTTCCTCATCACCAACATAAGCAACTGGAATACTATCATAAGCATACTAATATAAGCTTAGAATGACACGAATCTTCACTAGGGCACAACACTATGGTTCGCGAAATGCAAAAGAACAACAGAGACGTCTGGAATTTTGATCTTGGAATGGAACAAGTCAAACATTATCTAGCAATAGGCAACCATAATAACGCACCACGAGTAATAATGAAGATCATTCACCAACACAAATAGCAAGGATGAAGTGAGTATTTTGTGGATGCTAGCGTAGACGAAAAGGGGTATGGGTTGAGAGTTGTATGCAAAGACAAGAAGATACTATCCTTGCGGTTGGAACCCCGGAAGAGAAAGTCACCTGGAAGCCGACTACAGCAAAGGCAAAGGCAATTGAACTAGGCCTAACTATAGCGTCTCAGATCAAAGCAAATGATATCCGAATACTTTCGGACAATCTCTTAAAATTAACTTTCTTAGGGACAAAGGAGACACGGGGATCTATGAAGAGATGATCCTTCAGGAAGTTAAAACAAAAGTCACATCGAGTTATAGTGTTGCTTGGTCATACATACCAAGGGATGAAAATATTAATGCTCATATTCTAGCCAACATATGTACAAGAGGATCTAAACTTGTATTTGGGTCAACAATTAATGTTTCAACTCTATTATGGTCATTCTAATATAATTTAAGATTTGACTTTCAATAAAAAAGATGGATACAATCTCAATATGTTGTACATGTATTATCAATATGTCATACATGTGTCAAGACGGACCTAGATGTTCAACACCAGCTTATTGAAATTGTTACTCATTTAGAAATTATTCGTCAACAGATTCTAGGATTAATTATAGTCTTCTTGGGTGTATACTAATGGCTTCTCAACCATGTTAATTTGAGATAGTTATTGCTACTATTTGTGCTTACCCTAGATTACATATAGTCCAAGTTCTTAAACTCTAATTAGGGGGAAAAAGAACAACTCTAAGGTTCAAATCGTCATTCTTTTAATTGTTTTGTGTCTTTCATCTTAATCTCTACTAGGGCTACTCCTTTGAATCCAAAGAAAAGCATGTAATGTTATCAAATTAAATGAAGGGCACGGTTATGGTTATAAGCGATTTTTCATAGGTTGTCGTACTAGCACAATAATGGGTTGTTTAATGATTAAAAAACTTGAAAATATTAGAAGCTCCTAAAGATCTGTTTAAAGAATATTAGAAGCTCCACCATTTTGTGAATATTTACTAAATATTCTTGAAACATTCACATGTCTAATTTTTTTAAAATGTTTTGTACGTATAGTTATATATTTTCATATTGATCAATGTTTTGTAGTATTAGAACACTTCCTAATCAAAATGGTTTAGGATTAAAACCTGACTCAAAATGATAGGCGTCCCATTTCTTTGGGGAATATGAAATAGCGGCACTGCATGCATTGTGGTTGTGGAGCTGTTCGAGGTATTTAACCTTCTATAGGAGCCGAATCAGCATTATTGGCTTACAATATCTGTTTTCACGTGTTAGTCACCTGCTCATGATTAAATCAATCAATTATTCTCCATGGCCTATGGCCCAATCGTTATAAACATTGAAATACCCCAAATATTTATTACCTTAATTAATAAGGGTTAATTTAAATCATGAGCAAGAATTGTTATATTATATAAAATATATCCAAAAGAAGACGCTAAACCATACATTAAATCTCTAAACAAAGAGAGAACATTAGTAAGGAAAAATCAACTCCTAAAATTAATTAAACATGTAACACATTAATACATGTGAAAAATACCATACACAATGTGGAAAGATTATGTAAATTATTTTATATAATCAAAACTAAATTTCTAGTGTGTTAACTACCTTAATACACTCATTTTAACAAGGAAATAATATATGCCATAATATGACACGTGAACTTAGCCTATGGTACAACAACTAAGTGTAACATTATAATGTTACCAAAAATTTAAACGTTTTCCCCCAAAACCAATGTCTAGCCGGCTGCAAGTACACAAAAACAGAGATAAAGCAATATTAGACAATAAAATAAAGAAAAAAAGCACAATCAAGTACAACAACTCTTACCTTCTACTAATAATCACTCCTTCACCTTTCCTTCTCCCATACTCTCGGCTGGCACATTTCCCTACTCCCTTCTCCCACGACAGCAACAAAGATCAGCCCTCCCTAAGCACACTTCATCTTGTACCTTAAGCTCAAGCACTTCATCAATGGTGGAACCGGTAAACAAGCTCCAAAAACCCTTATTTTTCTCTCATTTCTTGCGCCAACAGCAAGGCAATCTCCTCACCTATTTCTTATCTTCATTCAAGGCTCAAAACTCACTCTAGGAGGTCCATTTCGGTAACAACAAGCCAAGGAGCTAGAAGACTCCATTGATGCTCAAAGTAAGAAAATAACTTCAAAAACTCATCTCTTTCTACACTATAGTATATGCCTGAAAATTTCAATACTCTTACACCTTTTGTTGCCTCATCTTATACATGAAATGAAGGTGTCTGTGACTCCCTTACTTGAACTCAAAGGCTGCTCCAAAACATGTCATAAGGAGCTTGAATCCAAGGTAAAACCCGAAACATACAAGGAATTTTTGAGCCTCTCTTCTTCCTTGTCTTTCCTTGTACTAAAGCTCATTCTCTTACCCTATAGATGGCCGAGTTTTAGAGCAAAAAATCTCATCAAAATTGCAAGGTAAGATCCTCTCCATAAAGCTCAAAAATACATGTTTTAAATCTTTTAATTAACCACCTTGATTTAGTACTAACTAAAACCTTGTTCATGTTGTAAATGGGGGCCGAATGGGTGTGTTCTGCCCATGTATTACCGTGAGGGTGGAGTTTGGTTCCAAGGAGAAAAAATCAAGATTTTAATAGGTAAGCAACTAGTACATGTCTTAAGGGTTATGTTGAGGTTTAAGTTTAAAGTTAAGGTCAAAAAGTTAACCTAAGGTTATGATTTAATTAGTGCCGAAATTTGAAGGCTTGGAGTGGCTTCTTGGTGATTGAATTTAAGTAAGTACTCTTAAACACTTAATAATGTTTTTAAGCTAATTATTTGGAATAATAGAAAGGGGCCGAGAACATGTTATGTAGTGTGTGTTGATTAAATCCAAAAATGATGTATGAATTAGTGGTTGAGAGTATGGTTAACAAACTAAATGCTAGTGACTTGTTTAAGTCAAGTTTATATGTTAAAAAGAAATAAAATGACCTTAGGGAATTAATATACAAATTTGTACATAACCGAGAGGATGAGTGCTTGTATGTATGCTATTTAAATCCTAAATGTGTGTAGAAAATTGTAACACCCCAACTCATTAATCCAAACTCATCTCATAAACCTCCATATACATATATCAACATTGCAGCGAAATTCTTACCACAATTGGTGTTACTGTCGTTAGTCACCCACGTGACTAACTAGGCATACTAAATACTCCAAGATCTAGCTACGGTCTGATGGACCCAAATATACCGAACATTAATGTATACTAAATCTTAACCAAATACATATTCTTAGTACAAGTTTCTCACATCCTAATACATATACTACATCTCATACCATATACTAAACGAGTGTACATGCACAACTCGTGTAACAAAAGGAAAATAACCCGAAGTACTTTTACCCGATCCTACTCTCAGGACGGTCGTCTTCTGTCATTCACCTGCAAAATAATTATGGATGCCCCTAGGGGCTCAACACCTCTGCTGGTACAATTAACTTATATCCCCCAAGCTAACGGGGCTACGATGACTACTTGTCGATAGCATGCGGTTGATTATTAATACAACATAAATAAGAAGTACAATAAACACCACACCACATGTGAAACAATTATAGTTCAAACACATTGAACGTCTTAAAGCGTTCCTTAAGTAAGTGAGTTAGTTTTTAACTCCTTAAGTCAAGACTTATCTTATTCTCATATCCACACTATCTATGTACCATCCTTTCTTTAATTAGGATTGGTCGCTTCTTATCACAATGTTTATCTTGTCGGGTCAAAAGTAACCCTAGCCAATGAGCTATTAACTCCATTGGTTAAATAAACAACTTATCTTAAATTTGGGGTTTAGGAGATCCAGCCACACCATCTTAATCTGGCCTCCCACCGTGAACTGTAATCCAAGGTGGTCGAGTCTATATGTCAACTCTAGGCGACAAGTCATAGACGAGTCTCAAACAGTAGTCAGATCTGATTCAGATACCGACCCCTTTTTTGTTAACATGCATGACCGGAGTCAGTCCCGGATTCCTCACTCCCCCCAAGTTCCAGTTAGTACAAGTCTCAAAGACGAAGGTGTTTGTAACACCCCTACTACGCACATAACACTACTTGAAATCGCAGCAGAATTTAAACAACTAAACAGTAACTAAACGAATGGTGCTACAACGCCGTCAACCACCCACGTGGTTAACAAGGCTGAATAAATACAATTGTACCGGTCAGATGATCAGACTCCCGAGCATAGAACTAATAACCACATATATACATTAAACAAATACCGAGTCTTTACATACATCCTTCACTGTTAAACATCACCGTAACCCGTTCATCACCAATACATACCGCCACGGGAGCACAGGCGCATCCCGGGCCAACATCCAAAAATAACCAAAAGTGAACCTGCATCCTAGGATCTAAAGCCACTCCGCTTCTTCGATCCTCATCCTGCAGTATAAGAAATATGGATCCCCCGAGGGGGACAGCAACCCTTGGCTGGTATGGTTAACGCGCAGCCCATCGGCTACCGGGATACGCGCAACTAATTGTCATGAAACATGGCATTCATTTTATACATAACATAACATGTGGCATAGCATCAATAGTGCACAGCACAACATCACATACACAGTGGATCTTCGTTCCACAATAACAAACCACGACGGTCAAATAACATAAGAGCCTAGAGAATGATTCACCCTCATGTTAAGCTCGTTACACACACTCATTACCGTTCTGTTATTCGAACGAGTAACTTAAGTCACAGATGGTTCGGATATAGTGACCTGAACACACCACACAAACACATGTTCCCACTAAACCGATCATAAGTCAGAATAGGTAAGCTTTGGAGGAAGCTAGCGGGAGATCGAACGCCAAATTAAGGAGAACAATCTTAACAACATAAGAGTCGAATCTGATTCAGATATCTACTCTTAACTGACATGCATGACCGGACAACCGGATTCCTCACTTCCCAGTTAACACTTGTTAGAAGTTCATGGTGGAACTTAACAACCAGTACACAATAGGTGGTAAGTCATGTTAGACACACAAGGGAAATGAGTCAATCATAACATCACAATAATATGAACAACTGTAAACTCATTACATGTTTAGATCTTATAACGTCATAAACACACAGAAAAACATACAACACACAAGCCGGTGTAAACCGGTAGGCAACAGACTGCAAGAAACCATACCTTGGTCCTTGCCTCGATTCGTTTCCGCCTTGAGAGAATCCTAAACACATTAGTAACATCGGTTAATTAACGACTAATCCATCGTTAACTTGGTACTTCACATATCTCTTTATTTGATTTTCATACTTGTTATAACTCTTCACCATTTTAATTACCATTATAACACTCCTAACATGTCTTAATTAACCTCACACCATCTTTACTAGTTAATTACCGTTTTAGACATCATTTCCCCACTTAAAACAACAATTTTGGTCCATACAGTGGCCCGTCCGAACTTGTGTCCGAACCTCCAAGTTCGGACGCAAGCCGTGACTTTAGACAGAAAACAGACACACGTCCGAACTTATGTCCGGACTTCGGAAGTTCGGACGTGAGTCGAGAACAATCCTAGACAGAAATCCATGCGTCCGAACATGTGTCCGACTTCCCAAGTTCGGACACAGTTCGAGGATAATCCTAAGGAAGAATGGGTACGTCCGAACTAGTGTCCGGACTTCCCAAGTTCGGACACTGTTCGCGAGTGAGAATTCTTTTACCCAACAGAGCCTGTCCAAACTTCCATATCCAGACGGAAGTTCGGACAAGGCATATTACTCCTTTCTAAGCCTTTAAACACTTAACCAAATTTCTCCAAAGCCTCCAACACTTATAGTATCTTCTCCTTAGGTTTCTAAGTGGTATTCCTTCCTATTCTAATCATTATACCAAGATATTCTTCCACACAACATCATTACTTAAACATCATTTCTTACACAACTAAAACTCCTTATGTCATCCTTGAAATCCCTTTTTCTAAGCTTACACTTTCTCCTTATTTACCAAAGTTTGCCTAAGCCCTTACCTAAGTCCAAAATGACTTTGGTACATACTAAAACCTCAAGATAATGCCTAAGTCCTTATTACACTCTAGAACACTTCCTAGTTCATCAAAATTCCTTCAAAACATCTTGAACTCCTTATGCATTTCCTAAATTTTGACATAGGTTTCTCCTAGCATTTTGTTACACCAAAGCACATTGTTTTCACCATTAAACACCCAAGAGCACTAAGAACACCAAGAACACTCTCATACACAAAACTTCACTCATATAGCACTACATCACAATATAGTGCATAATTTAAATTGCATGGCACTTAGGCCCTTAAAATGCATGGCTCTTAGGCCCTTAAAGTGCTTAAATCATAAACACTGAATTTCCACAATATATATGCCTTTGACCTGCAAATACATACAACAAGACATATGTTCTTTTACTAGTCTCCTTGAGAAGATTTACTAGGTCATTCACCTTTTGCTCTTTAGGTAGTTTTAACAAGCATTATAAGCTCATTTCTCCTAAGGCATTAAAACAACATTAGGTTAGTATATTTACCTCTTTTCTAAACAACTTCTTTCTTGTTTCCTTATAAAACCGGTAAGGTATTTGATTCCTTGTCAAGTTCTAAACAACATACAAACATCATAATGAGTATTCAAGCTTTAAGCTTCATCTCATTGTAAACCCTAATTTACATTGTTTCAAAAACATTAATGTAGTTGTTTTACCTTGGTCTTTGAAGAGAGTTTGAATATCTATGAAGAGAGGACTCCACCTAGTCCATGAAAGGTTGGAATGAAGCTAAAACAAAGCCATATAAAGAGCACCTTCAATGGGTATTTTCGGTCACAACAAAAACATGAAGGTAATGAAGTTTTTATTTGAGATTCCTTACCTAGAAGCAAAGGAGAGTAATAATATGTAGAAATACAAGCTCAAGCTCCTTCAATGGTGGAACTCCATGGCACCGAAATGGTGGTCTTGGAATTTTAAGAAGATAGAAATGAAGAGCTTGATGAGAGGAAGAGATTGGTGGTGTTTGTTTTTGATTTGGACAAGTGAGCTAGATTTTACAAGAGGTCAAAGCTTGAGTTTAATGGTGGTGGTGAGTATTATCGTGAGAGAGCAGAAAGAAGGAAGGAGATGGAGTTTGGAACCGTGTGAAATGGAGGAAGAAATGAGAAGGTAAGTTGCTTTTAAAGATATTTGTTAATAAGTTAAGTAAATAGTACTTAACTTGTCATCTTTATTTAACTAATGAGCTAACAAGAGTGGTGAGTCACCACCCTTAAAAACCGGCCCCCAATAGTAATATGAGGGTATTTTTGTCTTTGTTGAACATTTAATTACTTAATACAACATATGTTACAAAATAGCTTATTAAAATCACTATTCATGAAAACAAGGCACATAGAAGTGAAATTTTTGATTTCCTATTGATATAGACATCCAAATGTGATATTATATAGTACACATATATATTTAAGAGTAATGATGGACATCTAGCCACTCAAAACTCATTTACAAGACAATTTTTCAAAAATGTGCTTTAAGACTCCTTAAAGCACATTTTGTGTTTAAACTTGTTTTCAAGCTTGGTTTTCTTTGGTAATTGATTTAATATGTTCATTAGTATATAAATGAGGTCTTGGTAAGTTCATTAGGTCTTACCCAAGCTTATTCCAAGCTTAGAGCACATTTAGCCCTTATTGACCTTAAGGTATTTAATTGTGTTTTTATGGTTACTAATGCTTCTAAGACTCTTTTTAGTCTAATACACCATATTTAGGTGTTTAAACAACATAACTAGGTTTGGGTATTTCAGTGTTAGTTAAACCTTGTTCGAGTATTAACCAACCAACAATTAGGGAGTGTATTCTTATCTCATTCCATTGTTCACTAAACTTAGTTAGTAACTCATCTCAAGGTCAAGCATGTTAGTATATTGCAAAACACACCAGAACACAATATACCGGTGCATACTTTATCTTTAGTTGGAACACATAAACAAATAGCACACAAGCTGAGGGACACCTCGTTAGCAAGCAGGCTACAAGAAAACCATACCGTTCACCACCGGTCGTTTCAGTTGCCTAATCTCCTTCGAGTCCCAATTCTCAAGTCCTAAAACATTCATCCAAATGGGTTGTTAATTACTTCGAATCAACCTAACTACTTAGCTACTAATGATCCCCAACTAATAACCACAAAGTCCTTGTAATTTTAACCTTAAACCTTAAATCATTTTTTCTTAACTAAATCTCTTAAGTCCTTATATGCTTATCTTTCTAATCACCATTACCCTCCTAATGGTGGACTACTATTGCCACACTTTCTTTTTTATAAGGCCGGCCGACCTTGCAAGGGAGGTCCCAAGGTCGTCAAAACCAGTGCACTTCCCTGTTTGAAAATTTCAACCAGACCGACCTTGCCAAGGTCGGTCCTAAGTCAAGTCGAAGACATTCCCGTTTGAAAATTCTAGCCCGACGACCTTGCCAAGGTCGGTCCTAAGGGAGGTTAATGTCAGAAAGCTTCCTGGATGGGTAATTCTAGCCCGACCGAACTTGCCAAGGTCGGTCCTAAGGTAGGTCGAAGTCAGACCCTTGTTTCTAAGTGCTTATTTCACTCCAAGCCTTCCATAAGTGTCCTAGTATGTTCTAACATCATTTGGCACTTTAATACACTCTTAAATCATCCACAAAACTCTTTAATCCACCCAAATCAAACTCCTTAACCATTTACTCAAATCTTACTTAATCCTTAACACATAATCTTAGTTTCTTACACTTCCAACATATGAACTTTGCCTAAAATCTCAACTAACCAAAGTGTTTCCTCTCAACCATTTTGACTACTTCTCAAGCTTTATCAATCTTCCTCATTCCTTAACTCAAACTTCTAAAGTTCTCAAGGTCATATTGCATCTCCATGCACAACTTTTTCTCCTTTACACTTACTACTCATCATTCCTAAACTTGTACTTACTTATGCATTTCTAGCCATCCTCTTAATACTTTAACATTATTCCTCACCCAACTACACAATCACTTAGCCTTATACACACCTTTACACCTCAACTTGACCATTCTAAATTCCTCTTAAACAGTTCCACCTCCTTTACTCAATTTACTCAACATTAGCATGGTTATACACTCTTATTCATTCCTTGTCATTCCCTTGACAAGCTACTAAATTCTCTTATAGTTTTCACCTCCATCACCCAAGTCCACTCATTACCATCAAGATTATGCACACTAGTTCATACCTAATCACCACAAGACACTACACATCCTTTCCTATAGATTTTTTTCTCAAGTCTTAACATTCCTCATACCATGATCTTGGTGTGTTTAATACATCCACCAACCTCTAATTCCTCCTAGATAACTCTAGGTCATTCTAATCCTCCAAAACACCTTAGCTTAGTCATTTATACCAAAATCTTCTTAAATGATTCCTAGTACTTTCTAGGTCCTAATATCTTCTAAAACACTTTTAACACCTAGTTTCTCAACCAAATTTGACATCGCTTCCCTACTATGTTATTATACCCAAAATCATAGTTTTCTCATTCAATCACGTCACACTCATCAAACCCTTTTCTCGTGACATCACTCACCCAATTTAAACCATTCTTAACAAACTCAATATAGTGCAAAAATCTTAAATTGCATAGCACTAAGGCTCTTAAATGACATGGCTCTTAGGCCCAAAAATGACATGGCTCTTAGGCCCTTAAATGACATGAATTTAAACAGTGAATTTCCCACATTTAAAGCTTTCAACCTTCAATTAAACAACATTCATCTCATAGCAATTACAATGCTCTTATAATCCATCTTATGCTTATCTTACTAACTCATTTTCCATTGGCTCCTTAGTCACAAGTTTGCAAGCTTGTTAAAATTCTTTTTCTTAGGTTATATAACCCATTATATAATGTAAGATCCTAGCTACATTTGGTATCTATCTAAATCCCATCCCTTAAAGCACTAAACCACCTTAAGGTAAGTAATTTACCTTGTTTTTCTCAAGCTTCTCTCACTTCCCCCTTGGTTTCTTGATTGATTCTCGGCCAAGTGTAACACCCCTACTATGCACTTAACAATAATCGAAATCACAACGGAATTAATAACTAAACAATAACTAAACGGTTCGGTGCTACAACGCCGTTAACCACCCACATGGTCAACAAGGCAGAATAAATACAAGCGTACCGGTCTGATGATCAGACTCCCGAGCATAGAAACTAATAACTCTTAATAATAAACATAATACCGAGTTTGTAACTACATCCATAACTGTAAACTGTACATCACAAACTGTCACTATGAACTGTCAACGACCGTCACTCTACTACAACGGTACCAAAAAATATATCGCCACGGGAGCAAAGGCGCATCCCGGGCTCAACCTCCAAAATAACCAAAAGTATTCCTGTAACCTAGGATCTATAGCCATTCCGCTTCCTCGATCCTCATCCTGCAGTAAGAGAAATATGGAGCCCGAGGGGGTCAGCAACCCTTGGCTGGTATGGTTAACGCGCAGCCCATCGGCTACCGGGATACGCGCAACTAATTGTCATGATGACATGGCATTCATTTTAAGCATAAAACATATAAATCATAGCAAGATTATTTGCATAACATCATCACACATAACATACAAGAACGTAACCTTTTAGGAAACGAACCAGCACAATTAGTTCCCATGGAGAGCCTAGAGAATATGCCAAACTCATGCTAAGCTCGTTACCGTCCTGTAGATTGAACGGTATAACTTAACACAAGGTGCCTCGGATATAGTGATCCAAGCACACGAACAAAACAAGTATGCCCCTATGGCCCGACGTGAGTCAGTAAAATAGCTTGGTTAAGCTAAAGGGAAGGTTAGAAACCAAATTGGAAAACAACCATAACATACAAAGAGAATTGAACCGGTTATGACATCGACTCCCATACTCACACGCGTGGCCGGAACAGACCGGACTCCTCACTCCCCCGTTAGCATTTGTTAGAAGTTCAACATCTAACTCAACAAACAATCACATACAAGTGGTTAAGTCTTGTTAGACACGCACAAGGGAATGGAGTCACACTTAACAATACAATAATATTTAACAAAACAAACTCATTACATGACTTAAGTCTTACAAGGTCATAAATACACAGAAAAACAAACAACACACAAGCCGGTGTAAACCGGTAGGCAACAGACTGTAAGAAAACCATACCTTGGTCCTTGCTTTGACTGGTTTCCACCTTTGGAGAATCCTATAGACATTACAGTAACGTCGATTAATTACATACTAGTCCGTTGTTAACTTATTACTTCACATATCTAGTTTATTTTATTTTCACACTTTTTATAACTTTTCACCATTTTAATTGTCATTATAACTCTCCTAACTGTCTTAAATAACCTCATATCATCATTACTAACTAATCACCATTTTTAGACAACTTTTTCTAACCTTAAACAAAATTTTTTTTGCCAAAATAGTGGCATGTCCGAACTTGTGTCCGAGCTTCCGAAGTTCGGACGCAAGTCGAGACTCAAAGGGTGAAGCCAGACGCATGTCCGAACTTGTGTCTGAGTTTCCAAAGTTCGGACATTGGTCGAGAGAAAATCAAAAGAAAATTTCAAGCGTCCGAACTTGTGTCCGAGCTTCCCGAAGTTCGGACGCAAGTCGAAGCTAAATCTGAGAAAAGAGACGGGTGTGTCCGAACATCAATGGTCGGACAGAAGTCCGGACACTGGCCGAGACTCAGGAAATTCTAACGCAACAGGGCATGTCCGAACGTCCATGTCCGGACGGAAGTTCGGACGTGCCAAAACACTCATTTTCTATAGCCTCAAACACTTACTCAATTCTTACCAAGATCCCTAACACCTATTATGTTTTATCCTTTGGTTTCAAATGGTGTTTCATGCCTATTGTAACCATTATACCAAGATATTTCCTCACTTCTTTTAACATCATCTCCCAAGCATCTTTTCTTACAAACCAATTCCTTATGTCATTCTTGAAATCCCTTTACAAGTTTATACTTTCTCCTTGTTTTACCAAAGTTTGCATAAGTCTCAACACAACTCCCAAAATGACTTTGGTGTATCCAAAACACCCATTTGTATTCTAAAACTTCCAAGATAATGTCTATGTCCTTATTGTACTCCAAAACACCTTAATACATTGTTTTCTTTCCTAATAAATTCCTAATCATTCCTAAGACTTCCTAGTTCACCAAAACTCCTTTAAACACTTATAACTTCTTGTACATCACCTAATTTTTGACATGGGTTCTACTAACATCTTATTATACCAAAACACATAGTTTTCACCATTAAACATTCAAGAACATCTAAAATCCATCAAGAACATTCTTGTACACAAAACTTCACCAAATTTACACTACATCACCATATAGTGCATAATTTAAATTGCTTGGCACTTAGGCCCTTAAATAAATAAATCTTAAACTGAATTTCCCACATTATATTTGCCTTTGACCTGCAAATACACCCAACAATACATATATCCTTAATAATCTCCTTGAGAGCATTTTACTAACTCATTTACCATTGGCTCTTTAAGTAGTTTTATAAACAATATAAGCTCATTTCTCCTAAGACACTAAACTATATTAGGTTAGCATATTTACCTCTTTTCCTCACAACTTCTTTCTTGTTTCCTTGATTAAAATCGGTAAGAATGTTTGATTGCTTGTCAACTTCTAAATAATATACAAGCAAGATAATGAGTATTCAAGCTTCAAGCTTAATCTCATTGTAAACCCTAGTTACATATATTATTTTAAAACATTAAGATGATTGTTTTACCTTGGAATGGAAAGAGAGTTTGGATAGGTAGCAAGAGAAGACTCCACCAAGCCCTTTGAAGATTGGAATCAAGCTAGAACAAGCAAGGTGAAGACACCATCAATGGTGATTTTCGGACAACATAAAAACATGAAGGAATGTTATTTTTCTTTGAGTTTCCTTACCTAGAAGCAAAGGAGAACAATAATATGTGAAAAGATGAGCTCAAGCTCCTCCCATGGAGATTCCTCTTGGCACCAAAATGGAGCCCTTGGAGTTTTGAAAGGATGAAGTTGAAGAGCTTGATGAGACAAAGAGAATGGTGGTCTTAGAATTTGATTTGGCAAAGAGAGCTAGGAATTACAAGGAATTGAAGATGGTATATGGTGGTGAGGCTGCTGCAACCGTGAATGAGAGAAAAGGAAGGTCGAAGACGGTGGACAGCAAGGGAAATGAGAGAATGAAGATAAGTATTTGCTTTTAGAAGATATTTGTAGTTAGTAAAGTAAATAGTACTTTATTTATCATTAGTTTATTTACTTGTTAAATACTAGCAAGAGTGGTGACTCACACCATGAAAACCGGCCCCCTTTAGTTACTTAGGGTGTTTTGGTCTTAGTTGACCAATTAAATTACTTATGATGACATATGTTATAAACTAGCTTATTTAGTTACTATTCATAAAACAAGGCACATAGATGTGAAATTTTGATTTCCCATTGATATAGACTTCCAAATGTGATACTAAGTAGTACACATATTAATTAAAGAGTAATGATGGACATTTAGCCATTCAAACTCATTTACAAGACAATTTTTCAAAAATGTGCTTTAAGACTCCTTAAAGCACATTTTGTGTTTTAACTTGTTTTCAAGCTTGGTTTTCTTTGGTATTTGGTTTTATATTCATTAACACCTAAATGAAGTCTTGATAAGCTTATTAGGTCTTAACCAAGCTTATCCCAAGCTTAGAGCACATTTTAGCCTTTATTGACCTTAAGGTATTTATTTGTATTTTCTATGGTTTAAATTGTTTACTAATGTTTCTAAGACTCTTTTTAGTCTTAATATACCATATTTTAATGTTTAAACAACACACTAAGGTTTGGGGTATTTCAATCTACCCCCCTTAAAAGAACTTTGTCCCCAAAGTTCATACTTCCCACATATCTCAAATATTAGAACACGGGAACACCTATAAACAATATTTCCATAACAACATTAAAATATACTTACATAGCACCGGACACAAGGTCCAAACCACATAACAACAACATCATTCAGACTCAACGGTCTGTAACATAACAAGGTAACAACATAACACATAACATAGACAATGTATTTAGATACATGTCGTACACATATAACCGAAACGGCTCTACCCCCCTTAAAATAGGGGTACGCCCCGTACCCTATACATACAAATACTAAGAAGTAAACAACGACGGGTACTTCGCCTTCATCTTATCTTCCAGCTCCCAAGTGGCCTCCTCAACGTCCTGGTTAGACCAGAGAACCTTCACCAGTCTCACAGACTTATGGCGAGTGTCTCGAGTCTTAGTATCCAGAATCCGTACGGAGTCTCCACTGATCGCATGGTCGGCTCTAAGGTTAGCCTTTCAGGCTGAAGTACATGAGACGGATGAGACATATATTTCTTCAATTGGGACACATGAAATACATCATGTACCTTGCCCAGCTCGGCGGGTAAATCAAGTCTGTAAGCTACCGGCCGATCCGCTCCGTCACAACATAAGGCCCCACATATTTCGGGCTCAACTTGCCTTTCTGGCCAAAACGAAACACTCCCTTCATGGGGGATACTCTCAGAAATACCTGATCGCCCACGGCGAACTCCAGGTCACATCTGCGCACATCGGCGTATGATTTCTGCCTATCCTGAGTGACTTCATGTTAGCCCGGATCTGTCGTACTTCTGCTTGAACTTGTTCCAGATACTCTGGTCCTATAATGACCGTCTCACTCGACTCATCCCAGCATAATGGCGTGCGGCATGGTCTACCGTATAATGCCTGGAAGGGAGACATCTTGATCGAAGCATGGTAACTGTTGTTGTAGCTAAACTCGATCAGATGTAACTTATCAATCCAGCTGGTCTGAAAATCAAGTGCACATGCACGTAACATATCCTAAGTGTCTGGATAGTGCGCTCACTCTGACCATCTGTCTGCGGGTGGAACGCTGTACTTAGCTTCAGCTCGGTACCAAGCGCTTCCCGTGTGGATTTCCAGTACCTGGAGAGGAATCTGGTATCCCTGTCAGACAATAGTCTTCGGTACCCCATGGTGCCGAACAATCTCTCTATCAAAGAGCTCTGCAAGTTTTGCCACTTTCCAGGTGTCCTTCATCGGTATGAATCGAGCCACCTTGGTCAGTCGGTCAACAACAACCCAAATCATATTCAGACCTCCCCTTGTAGGCGGAAGCCCTACTACGAAGTCCATAGAAATGTCATGGAACTTCCACTCAGGCACTGGCATTGGCTGTACCATACCACCAGGCCGTCGGTGCTCAAACTTGACCTTCTGACAAGTGAGACACCTCAACACATAATCATTCACATCCTTTTTCATTCCAGTCCACCAAAAATAACGTTTCATACCCTTATACATTTTTGAAGCTCCGGGGTGAATCGAAGTCGTAGAACAGTGGGATTCACTCAGTATGCGCTCCTTCAGCTCAGCGCTACTCCTCGGATACACAGTCGGCCATTGAGCCTAATCAGGTCATCATCGTGGAGTCGGAAGTCGTACTTCTGACCCTCGAATGTGCCATCAATAAGCTTTTGCCTGATCTCCAACATGTACTGATCCGTCATCTGAGCACTCCGCACCTCTTCAACCAAGCTAGTATGAGAGACTAGCGAATGGAGAGAGTGTGCTCGGCGACTCAATGCGTCAGCTACCACATTTGCCTTACCCTCTTTATACTGCAGATTGATGTCGTAGTCGTTTAGAAACTCGACCCACCTTCTTTGTCTCATGTTCAACTCCTTCTGAGTGAACAAGTACTTTAAACTCTTGTGGTCAGAATAAATTGTCACACTTACCCCATACAAATGATGTCGCCATATCTTCAATGCAAGACAATGGCACCCAATTCTAAGTCGTGGGTAGGGTAGTTCTCTTCATGCTTCTTCAGCTGTCGGGAGGCGTATGCTACGACCTTCCCGTGTTGCATCAACACACAACCCATACCTCTGCCTGATGCGTCGCAATAGACCTCAAAACCATCTGGACCGTCTGGTAAAGTCAGGACTGGTGCAGATGTCAGAGCATCCTTGAGACTCTAGAAAGAACTCTCGCAGTCATCTGTCCACTCGAATGGAGCATCCTTCTTCATCAAGGAAGTCATCGGCTTCGAGACACTGGAGAAGTCCTTCACAAACCTCCTATAATAACCTGCCAGACCGAGGAAGCTCTGATGTCGGTAACTGTCTTCGGCCTAGGCCAGGTGCGCACTGCATCAATCTTTGCCGGATCAACAGCGATCCCGGCTTCAGAAATCACATGACCAAGAAAGGATACTTGGTTCAACCAAAATTCACACTTTGAAAATTTAGCATACAACTGATTCTTTCTCAATGTTTGCAACACACTTCTCAGGTGGCTTTCGTGCTCACCCTTGGATTTCGAGTACACAAGTATATCGTCGATGAAGACTACCACTGACTTGTCCAACTGATCTTGGAACAAGCGGTTCATTAAGTCCATGAACTTAGCTGGTGCATTGGATAAACCAAACGGCATAACCGTAAACTCATAATGTCCATATCTGGTTCTGAATGCGGTCTTCTCAATGTCACTGTCACGGATGGCAATCTGATGGTATCCGGATCGTAGATCTATCTTGGAGAATACTGATGCTCCTTTCAACTGATCAAATAAGTCGTCGATGCGTGGTAAAGGGTAACGGTTCTTCACCGTAACTGCATTCAGCTCTCGATAGTCAATACACAGGCGGAGGCTACCGTCCTTTTCTTCACGAAGAGGACCGGCGCTCCCCATGGTGAAACGCTAGGGCGGATAAACCCCTTGTCGAGTAGGTCTCTCAGCTGCTCCTTGAGCTCAGTCATCTCTGCTGGAGCCATACGATAGGGCGCCTTCGCAATTGGTCCGGTGCCCGGACCAAATCAATCTCAAACTCACTTCCCGTGCTGGCGGCATGCCCGCAGTTCCTTAGGAAATACATCAGGAAACTCCGACACTACCGGCACATCTGGGCTAAACTCTGGGTCTCTCTCTATGTCCTGGACATAGCAGAGGTATACATCATTCCCTCGTCGTAGTTCACGATACATAGCCATGGCGGTGATGATCTGAGTCGAAGGCTCCCTGGGCCTCTGGCGGTAAGATATAGTAACCCCAGACGGACTCCGAAGAAGCAGACGATGCTCGGCACACAGGATTCTGCCCTTGTACCGCTCCAACCAGTTCATCCCGACAATCACATCAAAACCAAGTCCCTCGAACTCTATCAAGTCGATCGGAAACTCTTCATCTCTGATTCGTAACATCTCGGTGGTAGCGGGTACACCTGATCCGCTCTTTCGACGGGAGAGTGACTAGAAAATCTGGCATCTCATCACCGTCTAACCCCAGCCTCTTCGCAAAAGATAGCGAAATAAATGTATGTGAGGCTCCGGAGTCGAACAAGATCGAAGCGTCCACGCCATTGACTGGAAAGGTACCGGTGAGGATTGTGCCGCTCTTGCCGGCTTCTGCCTCATTGCAGACACTCAGTATACCTCCCGTTCCGAGTGCACAGCCTAATTCATTGGCAAACTAATAAGTATTTGGTAATAACACGGTTGACATACTTCAAACAACTCCACTTTATTCATTAATATTCTCTTTACACACAAGGTGGTTTACATCTTTGACATAACTAACACATACAACATCCTTAACATACACTGGTTTAACACATTACATGATTATACAAGGCTTTAAACTGTCTGAAGGTCAAATTCAAACGTCCGGGTTTCATGTGTGTGGCATTGATCACTGCCGATGGTGCGGTATTCAGTTTGATCTTCTTGATGCCATGATATAGCATCCTTGACTGCCCACCCATGATTAACACATCTCCTGATTTCAGTACTAACTTCTTTGCGAGATCAGCACGCTTCTGCTCGCCGTACACAAACACTGCGGTATCACCAATGGACCAAGACACCACGGGTACTCCCTTACTTAGAGACTCGGGTGACTCGTCCTTATCTTGGTGTAACCCTAACCGTCCACCTTTCTGGTAGAAGTTCACAATACATAAATCCACTTTAACACTTGGCATTGAATCTGATTCAACTTGCTGAGCAATTCCCACGGCGTGGTTAACGACCGCAAGGAACTCCTCAGGTATACTTGGTACAATTGCTCCATCTTCAGCTCGCACTTCTTGATATGTCTTGGTGTAAGGGTTCCAGTCCTTACCCATGCACATCATCTTCAATTTCATCTTCGATCCGCTCGGGTATTCGGGTGTGTAGAAACCTCCGGGTGCTGCTCCCAGTTCGTCGCATCGTCGGATAATGTGGATTTGTGCTTCCGGTGTCAGGTATCCATTTAGAGTATCATACCTGGTTGGATGACCTGACATTGCTCCATTGGAAAGTCGGTGATGCTGATGGTGGTTTCTTCAGGGTTTGGTGTGGGTGGGATTGGATAGCAAATATTGAAGGTTCCTAAGTTTTCAAATTACCTAATTAGGTGTTCTCACATTATACTTTAACTGTTTACTTACATGGTTGTTTACTTAAACTCACTAACACATGCATGAAATGCGGTATGCAATCACTTATTTCATTCAACAATTTAGGCGGTACCTGGTCTAGTAGAGGGCCTTGGTGCCTCAGACCGGTCCACCACATTCAGGGCGGCTTTGCCGGATCCCGACCCCTTCCCCTTCTGGGAATCTGTGTACCTCTGATCTGGGGTGGCTGGTTCGCCGTCTTCGGGCCATCGGTGGTCACGGTGGCCTTACCCTTCCATTGCCCCTTAGGCTTGTAGTTTCTGCTATTCGGGTTCTGCCAGCACTCGTAGTCGCGGTGCCCCATCTTCTTGCAGTATCGGCACTGCACATCATTACCCTTGCAGTCTTTGCCGGGGTGGTCTCCGTTACACCACTTACAGTAATAGTGTTGCTCTAGTCCAGAGCCCGTGCTAGCTGCTAACACATCACACACTCAGTACATACTTCACAAATATAACACACACTAGAAGAATTCGTATTGGATTTGATTAATTACCCTTGGGTGGGTAAGAGCGTAAGGGCTTGGCCGCATATGCGTAGGTGAGCTGCAGAGGCTCCTCAGCAGTGGTGGTCTGGGCCTGGCCCTTGCCACCCTGTTGCTGTCCTTTCTGGGACTGGGGGTATGGCTTCTTCTTCTTTCCTCCCCCGTGCCCTTGCGTGCCTTGACCCTCGCTCATGGCCTTGCGCTTGAGCGCACTCTCCTCGTCCCTCAGACGGACGGTGATCTCAACAATTGCAGCGGCATGGTAGCACTCCTATATTTAGGGTGTTAGTTATGCCCCGCTAAACAAACTCACAATTACATTAACACACTGCACACACTTATTCACTTCATACTGTAGTTCATTACCTGCAAGGTAGTATACCCGCTTGGCCCCATACCGTAGCGTAGGCGGTAGCTCAATCCGTTATAGAAACGGTTCACTAAGATCCGGTCTGAGTAACCCAGATCCGGCAGCAGATGGATAAGTCCGATGAAAGCGGTGTAGTACTCATCAACCATCATCTTATCCCCTTGCCTCAATTGTCGAGCTCTAGGCGCTTGGCCTCTTGCACATGGATCGGGTAGTACTTGGCTCGCAGCAGGGCCGTGTACTCCCTCCACTGGAAGGTAGGATCACCAACTCTGCCCTCCCTTAACAGCTTCCACCAAACTCTGAGCCGATCCCTTCAAGTAGTAAGCGGCTAGTCGAACCTTGGCACCAGCAGGAACATCCAAGGTCTCGAAAGCGGTCTCCATCTCGGAGATGTACGCCTCCAGCTTACTAGGGTCGGTCTCCCCATTGAATGACGGGGGTCTCAAATCTACCAACGCCTTGACCCAGTTGGTCTCTCGTGGCGGTGGCGGTGGTGGTTGAACTTCGGGCTGTTGCCCCTGCTGAATTGCAGCTACTAATTGTGGGACCATCTGGGCTACGTGGCCGCTACAGCATCGGCCATGACTTGTGCCGTAGGGTTCTCCCCCTGGTTCCCAGTATCACCAATGCCGCACCCGCGGCCTCGACCTCGTGGTCTACCTGACATCTGAATTCACATGAACATTTATTAGCAGTGTGATTGCACACTTATCGGTCCAACGGTTGTAACATCTTCCCGACAATAAGGTATTTCCACACTTAGTTAGTGGTTAACCTTTCCACAACTGTTCTCTTAGGTAACTATAGCTAGATTTCCTAACTCGGTATATTCCTAAGCTCGGTATTCTAGCCATCAGGGATACTTGCTCTGATACCACTTTTTGTAACACCCCTACTACGCACTTAACAATAATCTAAATCGTAGCGGAATTAACAACTAAACAATAACTAAACGGTTTGGTGCTACAACGCCGTTAACCACCCACGTGGTCAACAAGGCAGAATAAATACAAGCGTACTGTCTGATGATCAGACTCCCGAGCATAGAACTAATAACCTTAATACATAAACATAATACCAAGTTTGTAACTACATCCATAACTGTAAACTGTACATCACAAACTGTCACTATGAACTGTCAACGACCGTCACTGTACTACACGGTACCAAAAAATATATCGCCACGGGAGCACAGGCGCATCCCGGGCTCAACCTCCAAAAATAACCAAAAGTATTCCTGTAACCTAGGATCTATAGCCATTCCGCTTCCTCGATCCTCATCCTGCAGTAAAAAATATGGAGCCCCCGAGGGGGTCAGCAACCCTTGGCTGGTATGGTTAACGCGCAGCCCATCGGCTACCGGGATACGCGCAACTAATTGTCATGATGACATGGCATTCATTTTAAGCATACAACATATAATCATAGCAAGATTATTGCATAACATCATCACACATAACATACAAGACGTAACCTTTTAGGAAACGAACCAGCACAATTAGTTCCCATGGAGAGCCTAGAGAATGTTGCCAAACTCATGCTAAGCTCGTTACATAACTCGTTACCGTCCTGTTAGATTGAACGGATAACTTAACACAAGGTGCCTCGGATATAGTGATCCAAGCACACCGAACAAAACATAGTATGCCCCTATGGCCCGACGTGAGTCAGTAAAATAGCCTTGGTTAAGCTAAAGGGAAGGTTGGAAACCAAATTGGAAAACAACCATAACATACAAAGAGAATCGAGCCGGTTATGACATCGACTCCCATACTCACACGCGTGGCCGGAACAGACCGGACTCCTCACTCCCCCGTTAGCACTTGTTAGAAGTTCAACATCGAACTCAACAAATGATCACATACAAGTGGTTAAGTCTTGTTAGAGACACACAAGGGAATGGAGTCACACTTAACAATACAATAATATTTAACAACAGTAAACTCATTACATGACTTAAGTCTTACAAGGTCATAAACACCAGAAAAACAACACACACACAAGCCGGTGTAAACCGGTAGGCAACAGACTGCAAGAAAACCATACCTTGGTCCTTGCTTCGACTGGTTTCCACCTTTGGAGAATCCTATAGACATTCAGTAACGTCGATTAATTAACGTACTAGTCCGTTGTTAACTTATTACTTCACATATCTAGTTTATTTTATTTTCACACTTGTTATAACTTTTCACCATTTTAATTGTCATTATAACTCTCCTAACATGTCTTAAATAACCTCATATCATTATTACTAACTAATCACCATTTTTAGACAACTTTTTCTAACCTTAAACAAAAATTTTTGCCAAAATAGTGGCATGTCCGAACTTGTGTCCGAGCTTCCGAAGTACGGACGCAAGTCGAGACTCAAAGGGTGAAGCCAGACGCATGTCCGAACTTGTGTCCGAGTTTCCAAAGTTCGGGCATTGGTCGAGAGAAAATCAAAAGAAATTTCAAGCGTCCGAACTTGTGTCCGAGCTTCCCGAAGTTCGGACGCAAGTCGAAGCTAAATCTGAGAAAAGAGACAGGTGTGTCCGAACATCAATGGTCGGACAGAAGTCCGGACACTGGCCGAGACTCAGGAAATTCTAACGCAACAGGGCATGTCCGAACGTCCATGTCCGGACGGAAGTTCGGACGTGCCAAAACACTCATTTTCTATAGCCTCAAACACTTATTCAATTCTTACCAAGATCCCTAACACCTATTATGTTTTATCCTTTGGTTTCCAAATGGTGTTTCATGCCTATTGTAACCATTATACCAAGATATTTCCTCACTTCTTTTAACATCATCTCCCAAGCATCTTTTCTTACAAACCAATTCCTTATGTCATTCTTGAAATCCCTTTACAAGTTTATACTTTCTCCTTGTTTTACCAAAGTTTGCATAAGTCTCAACACAACTCCCAAAATGACTTTGGTGTATTCCAAAACACCCATTTGTATTCTAAACTTCCAAGATAATGTCTAAGTCCTTATTGTACTCCAAAACACCTTAATACATTGTTTCTTTCCTAATAAAATTCCTAATCATTCCTAAGACTTCCTAGTTCACCAAAACTCCTTTAAACACTTATAACTTCTTGTACATCACCTAATTTTGACATGGGTTCTACTAACATCTTATTATACCAAAACACATAGTTTTCACACCATTAAACATTCAAGAACATCTAAAATCCATCAAGAACATTCTTGTACACAAAACTTCACCAAATTTACACTACATCACCATATAGTGCATAATTTAAATTGCTTGGCACTTAGGCCCTTAAATAACATAAACCTTAAACACTGAATTTCCCACATTATATTTGCCTTTGACCTGCAAATACACCCAACAATACATATATCCTTGATAATCTCCTTGAGAGCATTTTACTAACTCATTTACCATTGCTCTTTAAGTAGTTTTAATAACAATATAAGCTCATTTCTCCTAAGACACTAAACTATATTAAGTTAGCATATTTACCTCTTTTCCTCACAAACTTCTTTCTTGTTTCCTTGATTAAAATCAGTAAGGATGTTTGACTGCTTGTCAACTTCTAAATAATATACAAGCAAGATAATGAGTATTCAAGCTTCAAGCTTAATCTCATTGTAAACCCTAGTTACATATATTATTTTAAAACATTAAGATGATTGTTTTACCTTGGAATGGAAAGAGAGTTTGGATAGGTAGCAAGAGAAGACTCCACCAAGCCCTTTGAAGATTGGAATCAATCTAGAACAAGCAAGGTGAAGACACCATCAATGGTGATTTTCGGACAACATAAAACATGAAGGAAATGTTATTTTTCTTTGAGTTTCCTTACCTAGAAGCAAAGGAGAACAATAATATGTGAAAAGATGAGCTCAAGCTCCTCCCATGGAGATTCCTCTTGGCACCGAAATGGAGCCCTTGGAGTTTTGAAAGGATGAAGTTGAAGAGCTTGATGAGACAAAGAGAATGGTGGTCTTAGAATTTGATTTGGCAAAGAGAGCTAGGAATTACAAGGAATTGAAGATGGTATATGGTGGTGAGCTGCTGCAACCGTGAATGAGAGAAGAAGGAAGGTCGAAGACGGTGGACAGCAAGGGAAATGAGAGAATGAAGATAAGTATTTGCTTTTAGAAGATATTTGTAGTTAGTAAAGTAAATAGTACTTTATTTATCATTAGTTTATTTACTTGTTAAATACTAGCAAGAGTGGTGACTCACACCATGAAAAACGGCCCCCTTTAGTTACTTAGGGTGTTTTGGTCTTAGTTGACCAATTAAATTACTTATGATGACATATGTTATAAACTAGCTTATTTAGTTACTATTCATAAAAACAAGGCACATAGATGTGAAATTTTTGATTTCCCATTGATATAGACTTCCAAATGTGATACTAAGTAGTACACATATTAATTAAAAGTAATGATGGACATTTAGCCATTCAAAACTCATTTACAAGACAATTTTTCAAAAATGTGCTTTAAGACTCCTTAAAGCACATTATGTGTTTTAACTTGTTTTCAAGCTTGGTTTTCTTTGGTATTTGGTTTATTATATTCATTAACACCTAAATGAAGTCTTGATAAGCTTATTAGGTCTTAACCAAGCTTATCCCAAGCTTAGAGCACATTTTAGCCTTTATTGACCTTAAGGTATTTATTTGTATTTTCTATGGTTTAAATTGTTTACTAACGTTTCTAAGACTCTTTTTAGTCTTAATATACCATATTTTAATGTTTAAACAACACACTAAGGTTTGGGTATTTCACCAAGGACCTTAGTTTCTCTGCCAATCTTCTAATCTACATTAAAATAACCTAATGAGTACTAAGCAACATGCCTAAACTCATAGAATTTACTCATAGGTTAAAAGAGTGTTTTAAGGCATTAAAGTGGATGATTACCTTGGAGTCTCAAGATAGAATTTGGTAATGATTCAAGGAGGACCTCCACTAGTCCATTGGAGATTAAAACAAGCTAGTTCAAGGAGTAAAACAAAACCTCGGGAGAAGGCAATTTTCGGTAATTAACAAAGTGAAGGAAACTTGATTTTTCTTCCACTTTCCTTACCTTGAATGACAGGAGATAAGATGAAGCTCTTAAAAGTGAATTTTCCCTCTTCAATGGAGTTTTTCTGTGTCATCAAACTTGAGCCTTTTGAAGATTTGGAAAGATAGGATTGAAGGTCTTGCTCCAACTAACAATAATCTAAGCATAGTTTTTTATATGGAGCAATATTGTGTGTTTGGTGAGCAAATGAAGATGGAGGAGAATGGAGGCTGCAACTTACGGTTTTGAAGCAAAGAGAAGAAGAAGAAGACGGTGGGGAAAGGAAGAAATGAAGAGGAGAGGAGAGAGAAGAGGTAAAGTAAGATATTTGCTTTAATAAGGTAAATAATCTTTTTCACTTTACTTCCTTCCTTTTTCTTATTTTGCTGAAGCCCATGGTGACTCATCTCCTTCAAAACCGGCCCCCTTTCTCTTAATGAGATATTTATAGGCTTTGTTGACCAATTAATTAAGCAAAGTTGACTTAAGTCTAAATTAAGCACTATTTGGGCACTATTCACAATTAGTGCACATATTTGTGAAATTTTTGGTTTCTCATTGATTTAGACTTCCTAATGTGATACTAAGTAGTACACATTTGATTAAGTTGTAATCATGATCATCTAGCCACTCAAAACCCCTTTCTAAGACATTTTTTCTAAAATGTGCTTTAAGACTCCTTAAAGCACAATTTGTGTTTAAACCTGTTTTTGAGCTTGGTTTTCTTTGATAAGTGATTTAACATGTTCATTAGCATGTTAATAAGGTCTAGGAATGACCTTTGGTTCCTAATCAAGGTTTCTCCAAGTCTAGAGCAAGTGTTTGCTTAAATTGACTTTATGGTGTTTTCTTGTGTTTCCTTTGGTTTACACTGTCTACCAATGTTTCTAAGGCATGTTTTAGCCTTGTTACACCATAAATTTATGTTTAATTATCATAATTAGGTTTGGGGTATTTCAATCTACCCCCCTTAAATGAACCCTGTCCCCAAAGTTCCCATGCATCTTATCTCATTAGAATACACGGTTTATCTCATTCCATAGATCATATAGATCATGCTTATTTATATAATCTTACAGACTCATTAGGTCTGTCATACACTTATACTCAAATATCATGCAACATGCTTAAGCATGTATATCACTCAAAATTCCCTTTATTGCATCCTCCCCATGTCACCGGTCAGAAGACGAAGGCTCACCAGTCCTCGGCTTCATGAGTGAGTAATGCAAGATATCCCCCACAGGTACCGACTATTGGACACTTACGCCCTTTGGTCCGCGCTCCTTTGGAAGATTAATATAGTCATATACTTTTGTCATATTCTCCCATGTCACCGGTCGGAAGACAAAGGCATATTCGTCCTCGCCTTCATGGGATAGAATACAAAACCACTCTGTTCTCCCCATGTCACTAGTCCGAAGACAAAGGCGCATGGTCCTCGGCTTCATGGGTGAGACTCAATAAAAAGGAAATCCTTTTTGCGAGGTCAAGTGAGGAATAATTCCTCTAATTGAAAATACAATCAACTCCAATTCCACTTTTATGCTAACTGCATCTATTCTAACGTGATTAATTATGACCACTTGTAGGGAGTTTCAGGAATCATTCGACCCTGGTGTGATCAGCATCTGTGTTGAACTATCCTTCCACCCCAATTTATGTTTGGTTTCCCTTGATCCCTAGAAAATCAAGTTCCACCTCCCACGTCATTTTTAAACATCAAATAATTCACTCATTTCCAATTTTCTATCTTTTATCCATTCTAGTCATAATCAATACAACTCCAATTGTGGACTCAGTTCATCAATAATTCTCAGTTCACCTCTTAGTAATTACCTCAGGACTTTAACTCCTACTAAGTGTAACGCCCCTATTTAACGTATTTACAGTGGAATTAAAATACTAAGGTGATTACAGTCCATCGGGTTCCAAACACCCGACACCAACCTCACCAATTACAACTTAAAGATTACAATTGTCACGGCCTGAACCTCGAGAAAACTTAACAGAAATAAAACACATAAACTCTCAAAACCTAATCTCATCCCAATCACTCGTTCTCTTCGTGGCCACCTGTAAAATAACTCGTACCTGCAAGATAAAACTAAGCAGCCCACCCCGAGAGGGGTGGGTCAGTCCCTGGAATGGAACTGGTACGATCCTCCAAAAACAAACTTATAATACAACTCTTAAATAAATAATAGCAGGAAACAATCACTTAAACCACACAGAGGAACAAGGCATTTCACAAATCACCAAATCAAGATAACAAGTTAAGAATAAAAAAATGAATAACAGAAAGGTAAAGTTAGTGAAGCAAAACCACACCATGTGTTAGTGAACATCCAATGCCTTAGTTAAACCCAATTCCTGTTAGGAGTAGAAAGACTCAGATAGTCACAAGGACTAGGAATGATAAGATAGATCCAAGAACCAAAAACTCAAGAGTGGAATAATTCAACTGGGAGAGATGGCCCCCACCGCCAAGTACGTCCTTTTAGGACAGGGGATATATAGCCCCTCACTGTCTACAACGTCCCTTTTGGGACAGGGGATATACAGCCCCTCACTGTCTATCACGTCCCTTTTGGACAGGGGATATACAGCCCCTCACTATTACCATTGAAGACGTGCGCACGTCGAAACCTCAAGAACCAGCTCATGGATGAAACGATATCCAGAGTCAAAAGAAGAATTTACCAAAATTGACCTTTTCCAAATTCCCACAAGATCACTAACTACCCAGAGCAATACCAAAACACTCAGTCCTACCGAGTGCAGAAGCGACGTAAACCCTAAGCAGTCAATGTCTAATGGAACAACCATATAGAAGGAACCAATACCCAAGTGAGTTTCACATTCAAGGCTCAGTTAGTCACACAAGCTGAGTTAGTCACACAACCATATCCTTTTTAGAAATTCCACTTAGCACAATTAGCGTTTGTCAAAAACATCCTTTAAGTCCTGTTAGCAAAGCATAAGAGTATGAGAAATCGTACCTGGTCAACGTTGTAGCAACTCTAGCAGACTCGTGCAAACATTAAACAATTCTCTGATGAACATTGAAGATAATTTACTATCAATAACCTGTACCCTAAGTTAAACTTAAATAAATTCCTCTCTTTTATTTCCAGGTCTCAATTGTCCTATAAGCCCTCGCTTAAATGTTACGTATAATCTTTGAGTTATTTGAGAATATTGTATAGTCCAAGGTTGTAGAATCAAGGAACGCATTTTATTAACATTTGCTAATTGTCCACTCATATCCACTTTATTTATACTTAACCACAATCCTCACATTCAAGACTTTTGAGACCTTAATATCATAAATGTGCTTTATATTATATAATCAATCTTAGAATTTCAATAATAATTCCTAAGCTCGATACCTTTTTCTTACTTTAGGACATACTTCGTGTTATGACCAATGCTGGGTTTATCTTAGAATACTATACTATTATTTCACAATGTAATGACTATGTATCTTTATCAATATCTACTAGATAATCCATTATAACTAAGTCTTTCCCTTAACTTAATTAAGATCTACATCCCGTATACTGGAATCGTAGTGTTGTAGATGAATTTTAGTATAACTTATTTGAGCTACTAAACTCAATTAACTTATCTTTAGTTCAGAATGGCCTTTAATTACAACCATCTAATAATCTTATCATAAGTTGTTAAATTACTTTTCATCTTGAAATAACCATATTATAATTAGCTTAGACTTATCGAACTCTTACATTTAGTATCCACAAGGTATATTATTTACTTTATCATAACTATATAATAAGGTGTTTAAATATAACCTTTTATGCATCCTTACTTACCTTTAATTTCCTAAATGTTTTATCTTTACACACATTCTCTCTATAGACTATGTACCATCCTTTTATACTAAACTTCAATAAACTTAAGTCTTAAATATGTTTTAAATTGTTTACAAAACCTAAAGTTTCAAAGGAATAACTTAATAAATTAATTCTCGTTATTATGTTTTAGGATAAGCATTACAACTTAACATAAGGTAAAATTTATCTAAGAGTTAAATTCTGATTCATAAGTGAAATTGTTAATTATATAATAAGATAATCTATCCCGAAAAATCCTCATACCTTATATTCAAATGACATATTAATATTTTTAGTGTCGTAGAGTAGATCAATATAATCTCTTACGTAACCTAGTTTCATCTAATTAAAGGTTTAATGATTTTAAGTATCAATTTTCTATTTACAAACCTTTTTGTAAATCGTTAACTATTATGTACATCACTTATTTATAAACTCGCATTCTAAACATTGGTAGTTAATGTTATAAAGGTATTTTATATGGCTTATCTACTTCTAAGAAACTTAAAGATTATTATCTAGATTAATTCTCTAATCATAGTTTAATATAGTTTTACATCACAATCCTTGTAATGATTTTATCTTAAAACATTAAGTCATTATTCAATACTATATATGTTATGAAATGATTAAATCTAGACTTATAAATCCACTTCGCATTTAAATAAAAGTATTTCATTTACTTTATTATTGATTATGTTATAAGATCCATTTGTGTTACATTTTGTGAAATCTAATTACAAATTTTCCTAAGTGTTAACTTATTAAGTACTTAACCCAATTATAGACTTACATTATGGTCGTTGACTAATACTATACATGTATTTTAATACGGTTTATATAAATCTTAGAAATTCAAAGATAACTCTTTAAGTTTAATAATCATAATTTAATACCGCCTCATATAATACTCTTTTATTAGTATTATGTAGAGGTTTAGTTTATCTCATTAATTCCTTCATATTATATTTTCTATAAGGTATTTTATTTCTTTTATTTATGTCTAGGATTTATTCAAGACATTATTTATGTAGTTTTATTGCATTTAATTATTTATATTAACTTTTACACATATCTATATCCAATATATGTTTTATAAATAAAGTATTTTCCTTAGTTCCAATTAAGTATATTAACCTCCACATTATATAGTTAGTATAAATATAGATTAATTAAATTCCTTATTTTAACATATGTTACTATTTTATTTCTTATATATATATATATATATATATATATATATATATGTATTAATTTTTACTTCACTCAAAAGTTGATAGTCAAAAATATTTCTTAACATTCTGTATTAAATGTTAGTTTTGTCTTATTATATTATTTTCAACCTATAAAGTTTATTAATAAGTCATACTTTAATTTTTGTTACATTAAAAACCTTATGTTATGAGATAACTTATGAGAAACCTTAGAAATACAATTTTTAAACCTACTTCCTCTTGTCCAAAATTTCCCAAATTAAGCATATAGTAACTATAACATTTTACACACATTATAAAATTTTTATTCATAAAAATATCTTTTTAATTTAACCAAATAATTCCATAATACTCGGAACTTGTAAAAATTATAACTTACGTTTAAAAACTCAAAACCCATATTAATTTACATCAAAATTAACTAGATTTTATAAGGAATCTATACTTAAAATTTCAAGTCAAAATACATTCGGGAAGGTTGTTAAATAAATCTAACAAGATAGGGTATTATTATATTATTAAAATATATTATTAATAACCCCACGTTTTAATCTCGCCGTCCGTTCCACTTAACTACGATCGGACGGCCCAATTTTCCCCAGTTCTTCAGAAAACCCCAAATCGACACGAACAGAGATTCGATCGATTCTCTCAATCCACAGGACGAAATTTGGTGATTCTTGTTTCATTGGATTCGAAATTAAAAGACGAATCCAATGGTACTAATTTTATAACCTATAATGCAGTGTTCGATGATTTCAATTCTGGGCTGTTCGAACTAGGGTATGTGCGAGTTTCTGATTCGAATTCCTACAAATTCTCTCAATGTATTGCGTAATTGGTTAAATTGATAGAGAGGAATGAACGGGAATGCAAAAACGAACATCATAGATGGTGGAATTTGGTCGGAATCATACCGGAGATGCGCCAACGAGGAGAATCAAATTCGTTTCTCTGAAAAACAATGATTTTATGTGCTGACCAAGTGGGGAACTTTAGTTACTTATATCTTCCAAACGATCGAGAACTAGGTTGAGGTTCCTTCATAAGCATTGTAGAAGAATCAGAGATCTTTAAAACGAGCTATAGAACAAGAATTTTCGCCCACGTATGAAGAAGATATGATAGGACGAAGTTTACCTGTTCAACTGAAATTTCCGGATTTCTGGGTTTCCCGAACTCGGGGAGGCAACTTTCAATGCCTTTATCTTTCACCCTATTGAGAATCAGCCTTTAATGTAAAAAGGAAAGTTTTAGAGGAGTTAAGGATCTTTCCAAAGAGATATTGTGCATGAATTTTAGTACAAGGATGAGAAAGTTATGATAATGACAAAAATCGGGTTTACCATTTGTTTCTGGAAATTCTAGGCAGAAAACTCACGAACTGAATCAGGTGACGAACTTTAGACAATTTTCTGTACCAATTGGTAGTGATTCAGACTTAGATGTCTAAATAGAAGTTGAAGAAGAATTAAAGAGCTTTAAAATGAGCTATGGAACAACGGATTAGGCTCAAGAACAAGAGAGAGTTATGGCTAGCACAAAATCAGACGTTTACCTGACAAATCTGGATTTCTGGGTTCATCAGGCTGAGGAGGCAACTTTGAGACGGCATAACTTTTTTTGTGAGGCGAATTAGGTTTAACTTGATAGATGGTTTAAAACTAGGTTAAAAGGAGAAGAGAATGCAAAAGACGACACTAAAAAATTCTCAAAGACGAGAGAGTTATAGATGTCACAAGTTAAGGCGAAATCAGTTGGAAAGCTGGCGAAAAACGTGGAGATAAAAAAACTAAGTGTCGGGCGCGTATCCCAAGGCACGCGGATGAGTCATCAAACATGCCACATCAGCATCTTTTCAAAATTTTGGCTCTAAACTTGATTTTATCATAACTTTGGCTAGGATGATCCGTTTTGACATTCTTTTATCAATCTTCTTGGTTTTCCATAACCTTTTTACTGGTATAGTTTCCATGAGCTAGTTTGACCATTCTCAAAAAGTCAACCCTAGCAAGGCTTAATAAGCTATAAGGTTTCCATAATTTTATTTTGACTTTTATGATTCAAATTAATGTACAAATTATTTATAAAATCTTTATAATATACTTGGAGTGTTTAGAAAATTTCCCAAGATTTATTGACTTTTAAATCTTATTATTAAATTCATAATACTATATAATAATATATAATAATTTAATACTTAATAGTATTCTTTAGGGTTAAATAGAAGAAATCCCCTAAATTAATTTCCATAATTCCACATAATATTAATATTCATAATTCCATACAATACTTTAATATTAAATAGTATTAATTAAGGTTTAACAAAAGAAATCCCCTAAGTTAATTTAAATTAATTTAGGGGTATTTCAGTATATCCCCCTTAAAAGAAACTTCGCCTCGAAGTTTAAAAATCAACTAATAGCCACTCACACCGCTTTGGATTTGCTAAGACAATAATAATTCCAATGGAATTCCATACCAATCCAATCCTATATTTCCATCCATTCCCATTTCCACATTCCACTCGAGATTACTCAAACTCAAAGTGGACCAAGATATACCAAGATATTTCATGATGAAACTCAAAAGCCACATGTTGTGTCATAATGTAAAAACCAAGTACATACATACACCTCTCACTCTGCTAATCACACAACAGGGCATAATCTGGATGAGGTAACGAAGAAAGATTATGCTCTACCCCCCCCCCCCCCCTTAAAAGAGAACTTCGTCCCGAAGTTTAAGATTTATCTACCAACTGCTCACACCCCCTTCCGGTGTGTGGATAAACTAAATATCAAGTTGTACTACAAGCTTTAAAATGTTTATCACACAATCAAACCACTCAAGGGTATTCATCCAATAACAATTCCAAACATTTGTTTTTGTTTTCACACACCACATTCAAAGAATTTAGCACCTTATTATCAAGCTTTGTTGTAAATTTTATGGCACCGTTGAATTTATCTATGATTGATATATATTTGTACCCCCTGATTGTTATGTATTTATATTTTCTTGATTATTATAAAATTTTATTTTATGATCCTTACCTATTCATTTTATGATAGGTATGAATGATATGTCCATTATATGTTCATTTTATATTGTATGTTTATTTGATGAAGATGTCGTACCTTGGAGTACCCAAATTTAAATCCCCTTCCTCCATATATAGGTATTTTTCACCAAAGTTTTAACTCAATAAACCCTTTGCATGTATGAATTTTAATACTGGATCTTAAGATACAAATTTTGAATTGTTCATTGTGGCTAGTAATGAAATATGCCTAGCTCAAGATTTCATGATGGTAACGTCTTACCACCAATCCTCCTCAAGTTCAACACAATCCATCACTTGCGTAGAAGATTATTTACGGTTAGATGACAAGGCTTGTCTAGCCCCTAAACTTCCAGAAGTGGGTGTGCACCCCCACTACTTTCAGCCTAGGAGTTCGTCGCACCACGCACTTCCCGTAGGGTGTTATGTTTAGGTGTTTTCTTTCTAAAGTTAACATAGAGTTTTAGTGTGGTTTAAGGTTCGGATGTATGCTACTAGTGTTTGTTAGCTTAATAATTTTCTAAACTTAAGATTTATCCTAACATTACCTTTAGGCAACAATTTGTACCAAGTAGTTCTTGAGATTTGTTTTCAAACTTTAAAGGTTTTGAAGTACTTAACACATAATATCAATACTGACTTAGTTATTCTAAGCTCTATTTGTATTCTATTTTCAACCAAAAGTATCTCAAGGAATTGTATTCTTATCAATGTATTCTTTATAGGTATGCTTTTGAAAAGTAGCTTAATATATGATTTATCCCAACCAAAATCTTATCGTACTCAATATACGATGTTCCAAACCTATATTTTTACTGTAGTTTAATGTTTGAACGGTATAACAGCACACCATACTCAACAGACATTCATAAAAGAAAAGTGTGTAAAGGAATCATCCACAATTCTAAGAAGGGTTAGGAGTCGTGGCTTACTGGAGTCCTCACTTCCCAATTCTACCCCAAATCCCCAGTTTTAAGTGCACCTATATTCTAAGTATTTCACTTGGCTTGTTTTCTCGGGTTCAAAGCGTAACTACGCTCTGATACCAATTTCTGTAACGCCCCTATTTAACGTATTTACAGTGGAATTAAAATACTAAGGCGATTACAGTCCATCGGGTTCCAAACACCCGACACCAAACCTCACCAATTACAACTTAAAGATTACAATTGTCACAACCTGAACCTCGAGAAAACTTAACAGAAATAAATCAGTAATAAAACACATAAACTCTCAAAACCTAATCCCATCCCAATCACTCGTTGTCTTCGTGGCCACCTGTAAAATAACTCGTACCTGCAAGATAAAACCAAGCAGCCCACCCCGAGAGGGGTGGGTCAGTTCCCTGGAATGGAACTGGTATGATCCTCCAAAAATAAACTTATAATACAACTCTTAAATAAATAATAGTAGGAAACAATCACTTAAACCACACAGAGGAACAAGGCATTTCACAAATCACCAAATCAAGATAACAAGTTAAGAATAAAAAAATGAATAACAGAAAGGTAAAGTTAGTGAAACAAAACCACACCATGTGTTAGTGAACATCTAATGCCTTAGTTAAACCCAATTCCCGTTAGGAGTAGAGGACTCAGATAGTCACAAAGGACTAGGAATGATAAGATAGATCCAAGAACCAAAAACTCAAGAGTGGAATAATTCAACTAGGACAGATGGCCCCCGCTGCCAAGTACGTCCTTTTAGGACAGGGGATATACAGCCCCTCACTGTCTACAACGTCCCTTTTGGGACAGGGGATATACAGCCCCTCACTGTCTATCATGTCCCTTATGGGACAGGGGATATACAGCCCCTCACTGTTACCATTGAAGACGCGCGCACGTCGAAACCTCAAGAACCAGCTCATGGATGAAACGATATCCAGAGTCAAAAGAAGAATTTACCAAAATTGACCTTTTCCAAATTTCCATCAGATCACTAACTACCCAGAGCAATACCAAAACACTCATACCTACAGAGTGCAGAAGCGTAAACTCAAAGCAGTCAATGTCTAATGGAACAACTGAATAGAAGGAACCAATACCCAAGTGAGTTTCACATTCAAGGCTCAGTTAGTCACACAAGCTGAGTTAGTCACACAACCATTTCCTTTTTAGAAATTCCACTTAGCACAATTTGCGTTTGTCAAAAACATCCTTTAAGTCTTGTTAGCAAAGCATAAGAGTACGAGAAATCATACCTGGTCAACGTTGTAGCAACTCTAGCAGACTCGTGCAAACATTAAACAATTCTCTGAGGAACATTGAAGATAATTTACTATCACTAACCTGTACCCTAAGTTAAACTTAAATAAATTCCTCTATTTTATTTCCAGGTCTCAATTGTCCTATAAGCCCTCGCTTAAATGTTACGTATAATCTTTGAGTTATCTGAGAATGTTGTATAGTCCAAGGTTGTAGAATCAAGGAACACATTTTATTAACATTTGCTAATTGTCCACTCCTATCCACTTTATTCATACTTAACCACAATCCTCACATTCAAGACTTTTGAGACCTTAATATCATAAATGTGCTTTATATTATATAATGAAATACCCCTAAATTAATTTAAATTAATTTAGGGGATTTCTTTTATTAAACCTTTAATAATACTATTAAGTATTAAATTATTATATGGAATTATGAATATTATATTATTATATGTAATTATGAATATTAAATTATTATATGGAATTATGAATATTAAATTATTATATGGAATTGTGAAATTTATTTAGGGGTTTTCTCCTATTTAACCCTAATTATTATATATTATTATATAGTATTATGAATTTAATAATAAGATTTATAAGTCAATAAATCTTGGGAAAATTTCTAAACACTCCAAATATATTATAAATATTTTAGGAAGTGTTGGAACATTGTTTTGAAACATAAAATTCAATATAAAATTCTAGAAACCTTAAAGCTTATTAAGCCTTGCTAGAGTTGACTTTTTGAGAATGGTCAAACCAGGCCATGAAACCTATGCCAATAAATAGGTTATGGAAAACCATGAAGATCGATAAAAAGAACGTCAAAAACGGATCATCCTAGCCAAAGTTATGCTAGAATGAAGTTTAGAGCCAAAAATTTAAAATCTGCCACGTGTCAAGCTCACACGCGCCCACACTTGGACAGATTTTATCTCCACGATTTTCGGAACCGATTTTGCCCTATCTTGTGACCTTCATAACTTTCTCATCTTATTGAATCTTTGAGTGCCGTCTTCTTTGTTGCATTCTCCTACATTTCCTCTAAACAACCATAACTCATACAAACCCTAAATCCTTCTGAGTCAACCGGAAAATCGAGCCAAAGTAGCCACCTTGCGAAACTGTTTCCAGAATTCCAGAATTCCCTTCGTTTTCAGGTAACTTGCGTCAATCATAACTTCTTCGTTAATCAACCAAAATTCGATTTCTTTAGCTCGTTGTAAAGATCTCTAATCCCTCTACAATTTTCGTGTTTATGCCCAAGTCTGAATCGTAACCAGTTGGGAGATATAGTGGTCTAAAGTTTCGGTTTCAACAGCACATAAAATAACACCGAAACAGATAGGTAAACTCGTGTTTTGTGACTTCAATATCTTTCTGTATGATGCGAGTTAGGTTTAGATCTTGCTACCAATACATAGATCTACATTTCTTTTTTCCAATGAGCCCTTACTCATAATCTAACTCGTTTTATACTGCTAGTTATAGATCCGAAAAGTTGGTACCACGAACTGGTTAAAGTTCGAGTTTTTCCCAGTTTTTCCGATTTGGGATTCGCTTAATTCACACAATCCGGTGAGTCTCCGATCAAATTGCTCCGATAATGTTGTTCGTAGTCTTGTTTTCGACCTAACCCATGTGCCAATTTAGTCAATTTCGTGTTAGGCTAGGAGAATTTGGAGGAATTGCATTCGATTTTATTCTGTAGTGAGATAAACCCTAACTTTCGAAATCGAATTCGAATCTTGATGAACTCTGCATTATAATTGGGGAAATTGGTACCAATAGAACCGGAATTTGATTATGAATCCATAGAAACAAAAATCACTCGATTTCGTTCTGTAGATTGTGAGAAAAACGGGATTTAGTACTCGGTTTGGTAATTGAGTTCGCTGATGAACTCGATGCACAGGGCCGTCCGATCTCGTTTTAAGAGATTGGACGGCCGAGATTAAAACATACCAGAATTAGTTTATAAGGGTTTTAGTAAATTCCAGTAAATAGTCTTAACTTGTTGGGTTCATTTAAATATCTTCCCGAATGTATTTTGACTTGAAATTTTAACCATAGATTCCTTATTTAATCTAGTTTATTTTGATGTAAATTATTATGGTTTTTCAGTTTTTAAACGTAAGTTATGATTTTTACAAGTTACGGGTTTTCTGGAATTATTTGGCTAAATTAAAAAGATATTTTTATGAAATAATAATTTTATAATATGTCTAAAATGTTGTAGTTACTGTATATAAATTTGGGAATTTTTGGGCAATGGTAAAAGGTTTTAAAAATTGTGTTTATGAGTTTTTCATAAGAATAGCCTATAATGTAAAGTTTTTAATGTAACCAAAAATTAAAGTATGGTTTGTTAATTAACTTTTAAGCTGGGGAAAAATAAGGGAAATTAAATTAACATTTTATAACAGTAAGTTTATAAAAGTTTTTGTATTAGCTTTTAAGAGAAGTGAAATTATGTACATATATGTATATATACTTACTTAAGTAGAAACTTATATAAATTAAGGAATTTAATTATCCTACATTTTTTTACTATATTGTATGGGAGTTAATATTTTTAATTTAAACTAAGGAAAATATATACATATATATATTTCTATACATATATATAAAAGGAATAAAATAGTAACTTAGGTTAAAGCAATGAACTAATAAATTAACACTTATAATAACTAAATACTATAAGAGCTAGTATCCTAAGATATAGTTAAAGGAAATACTTTATAGAACATACATGGAATGCAGTTAGTAATAAGATAGTTTAAATATAATAAGTTACGTAGGGAATGTCTTAATTAAATTCTAATACAGGTATACTTATATATATTAAAGGGAAACACTTTATTTTATAAACCGTATATCGGTTGTAGTTATGCCTAAAAGTTTTTAAACATAATTAAATACAATATATTACATAAATAATGTTTTGAACAAATCCTAGTATATATAAATATATATATATAAATAAAATTAGTTACCTTATAGGAAATATAATACGAAGGGATTAGTAAGTTAAACTAAACCTATACATAGTACTATTAAAAAGAACATTATATGAGCTAGTATTGAATTGTGGTTATGAAATTGAGCTTAAAGAGTTATCTTGGATTTCTAAGATTTATATAAACCATATTAGAATACATGTGTAATATTATTTGTCAAAGACCATAATGTAAATCTATAATTTGGTTAGGTAATTAATAAGTTGGGACTTAGGAATATTTGTAATTAGATTTTACACAAATAGAACTTACTATATAATTAATGAATAAATGTGATACTTTTACACCTAAATGTTCTTAATATATAAACAATAATAAATAAATAAAATACTTTTACATCTAAATGTGAGGTGGAATAGTAAGTCTAGATTTAATCATTTCTTAACATTTATGGTGTTGGAATATAACTTAATGTTTTAAGATAAAATCCTTAAAAGGGTTATGATATAAAACTATATTAGACTATATTTGGGAATTTATCTAAATAATAATCCTTAAGTTTCTTGGCATTAGATAAGCCATATGAAATACATTTATAACATTTATTACCAATACTTAGGATGTGAGTTTACAATTAAGTGAGGTATTTAGCAGTTAGAATTTATAGAAGGTTTATAAATAGGAATTTGATACTTAAAACCTTTGAACCTTTTATTAGATAAAACTAAGTTACATAAGATATTATATTGATATACTTTACGGTAATGAGAAATAATGATATGTTGTTTTGAATATAAAATATGAGAATTTTCATAATGGTTTATCTTATTAAATAATTAACAATTTCGCTTGCGAACCAGAATTTAATTCTTTGATAAATACTACTCTATGTAGATATATTGTCCATCTTAAATACAATAAAGGAAATTAATTTATTAAGTTATTCCTTTGAAACCTTAGGTTTTGTGAAATAATTTAAAACGTATTTAAGGCTTATGTTTATTGAAGTTTAGTACAAAAGGATTATACATAGTCTATAGAGTGAATGGGTGTAAAAATAAAATATTTAGAGATTAAAGGTAAGTAAGGATACATAAAAGGTTATATTTAAACACCTTATTATATAGGTAATAATTAAGCAAATAATGTACCTTGTGAATACTAAATGTAAGAGTTCGTTAAGTCTAAGTTAACTATAATATAGTTGTTTCAATATGAGAGGTAATTCAACATCTTATGGCAAGATTATTAGACGGTTATAATAGGAAGTCATTCTGAACTAAGGATATGATAATTGAGTTTAGTGGCTTAATTAAGCTATAATAAATTGTATCTACAACATTATGATTCCAATATACAAGATGTAGATCTTAATTAAGTTAAGGGAAAGACTTAATCATAATGGGTTGTCTAGTAGATATTGTTTAAATACATAATCTTTACATTGTGAATTAATAGTATAGTATTCTAAGATAAACCTATTGTAGGTCATAAGACGATGTTTATTCTAAAGTAAGAGTAAAAGTATTGAGCTTAAGAATTGTTATTGAAATTCTAAGATTGATTGAATAACATATAATGCACTTATGTTATAAAGGTCTTTAATGTGAGAATTATGGTTAGGTATGGGTAAAGTGGATGAGGGTGGAACAATTAACAAGTGTTAATAAAATACATTCCTTGGTCTTACAACCTTGAGTAATACAACATTCTCAGACATGTCAAAGGTTATACATAACATTTAAGTGAGGGCTTAAAAGACAATTGGGACTTAGAAGTAAGAGTGAGGAGTTTATTTAAGCTTAACGTAGGCTACGAGTGATTGATGATAGACTGCCTTTAATATTCTTCAGAGTACTGTTGATTGTTTGCGCAAGTTGACTAGAACTGCTACAGCGTTATCCAGGTACGATTTCTCGAACTCTGCTTGTGGTGTTTTGGACTTTATGGAATGTTCTGTACGATTTCTCGTACTCAGCTTGTGGTGTTTTGGACTTTATGGAATGTTCTGTACGATTTCTCGTACTCAGCTTGTGGTGTTTTGGACTTTATGGAATGTTCTATACGATTTCTCGTACTCAGCTGGTTGTGTTTTGGACCTTATGGAATGTTTTGTACGATTTCTCGTACTCGATACTTTTGCTGATGGACTTTATGGAATGTTTTGGAACACCAACTGATCTTGAATGGATTTCAAAAGGAAACTGTTTGGGTGACTAACTGAGCCTGTATGTGAAACTTCCTTGGTTATTGGTTCCTTCTATCTAGTTGTTTCACTAGATATTAACTGCCTAGGGTTTACGCTTCTGCACTCTGTAGGACTGAGTGTTTTGGTATTGCTCTGGTGCAGTTAATGATCTAGTGGGGTAACTGGGAATATAGGAAAGTATCTGGCATTGGTAAATTCTTCCTTTGGACTATGGGTATTGTTTCATCCATGAGTCGAGTTTGATCAGCCTAATTGGGAATGGATTCTTTCTATTGGGTATTAATTGTTGAGGGTTTACGCCTCTGCACTCTGTAGGACTGAGTGTTTGGTATTGCTCTTGTGCAGTTAATAATCTAATGGGAATATGGGAAATGTTAATCTTGGTACTGGGTATGGATTATTTATATTAAGTGGTGCACACACTTTTCACCGATGACCGAGAACGGGTCGGTGGCAGCGGAGGTCTACTATACCTCGTCCATCTGGACAACTGACAGTGGAGGTCTGTTTACCTCGTCCTTGTGACAACTGACAGCGGAGGTCTGTTTACCTCGTCCTTGTGACAACTGACTGGCGGTGGGGGCCATCTCTCCCAATTGGTTTATTCCACTCTTGAGCATATTTTGTCTATGGGAATCATCTTCTGAAATGGTGGAGACATAAACTGTCTACCACGGGTTATGGATATTAATGTCACTCCTAGTCCTTTGTGACTACTTAAGTCTTTCTCTTCTTAACCAGAATTGGTTCTAACATCAACAATGGATGCTTACTAACTATGTGGTGTGACTACTTAAGTGGATGACTTGGTTTGGAAGTTCTCTATCTCTATCTTTGTCTTGTTTTCTTTTCTCTTTAACTTGATTGTTTTGAAGTGCTTTATCTCTGTTTTGCTTTTAAAGGTTTGTTTTCATGTTACTGTTTATTTTGAAGAGTGATGTTTTATAAGTTTGTTTTTGGAGAATTGTACCAGTTCCATTCCAGGGAACTAACTCACCCCTATTCTCGGGGTTGGGCTGCTTGGTTCATCTTGCAGGTACAAATTGATTACAGGTGGCCACGACGAGCATGAGTGATTGGGATGGGATTAGGTTTATGGAGAGTGAATGTGTTTTATTATAATTATGTTTATGTTAAGTTTTCTCGAAGTTCAGACCGTAACTTAGTTAATTGTAATGGTTGTAATTGGTGAGGTTGGTACGGGTGTTTGGAGCCCGATGGTCTGTAGCACCTTTAGTTTTTTTCCGCTGTTGTTTTATTATTATAGGGGTGTTACAGAAAGTGGTATCAGAGCGTAGTTACGCTCTGAACCCGAGAAAACAAGCCGAGTGAAATACTTAGATTATAGGTGCACTTAAAACTGGGGAACTGGGGTAGAATTGGGAAGTGAGGACTCCAGTAAGGCACGACTCCTAACCCTTTTTGGAATTGTGAACGATTCCTTTACACACCTTTCTCTGTGAATGCCTGTTGAGTGTGATGTGTTGTTATATCGTTCCAACAATAAACTACAGAAATATATATTATATAAGTTTGGAACATCCTATATTAAGTACGCTAAGATTTTGGTTGAGATAAACGAAATATTAAGCTATTTTTCAAAAGCATGCCCATGGAGAATACATTGCTAAAAATGCAATCCTTTAAAAGCTAGTACACAAATTCCTAGAATTTTAAAGAATACTTTTGGTTGAAAACAGTATACAAATAGAACTTTACATAACTAAATTAGTATTGATATTATGTGAAAGTACTTCAACTCTTTTAAAGTTTGAAAATAAATCTCAAGAATTACTTGGTACAAATTGTTGCCTAAAGGTAATGTTTGGATAAATTTTAAGTCTAGAAAATTACTAAGTTAACCAACACTAGTAGCATACACCCGAACCCATAAACCACCCTAAAACTCTATGCTAACTTTAGAAAGAAAACACAAAAGTCTAACACCCTACGGGAAGTGCCTGGTGCGACGAGCTCCTAGGCTGAAAGTAGTGGGGGTGCACACCCACTTCTAGAAGTTTAGGGGCTAGACAAGCCTTGTCATCTAATTGTAAATAATCTTCTACGCAGGTGATGGATTGTGTTGAACTTGAGGGGAAGTGGTGGTAAGACGTTACCGTCATAGAATCTTGAGCTAGGCATATTTCATTACTAGCCACAATGAACAATTCAAAACTTATATATTAAGATCCAGTACTAAATTCATACATGTAAAGAGTTTACCGAGTTAAATCCTTGGCGAAAAATACTTACCTATGGAGTGAAAACACATGAGTAACACTAAACTAAATATCATTGATCCTTAAATACTCAGAATATTGAGCATCTAGTGAGAATTGAGAGTTACTAAAGATTTGGAAATCCTCATGTTTATTTAGAAGTTTAACCTTATACATAGATAAATAAAATTAGAAGTCACACTAAGAGTGATATTTACAAAAGCCACCATTGTCTAATGGAGTACTAAGATTTAATAATCAGGAGAATACTTACATAGAACAAAACCTAAGAAAAAAATAATTATCAGGAGTGAGTGAACTTTCACTAGACTAATTCATTTGACTTAAAATTTATATATATTGTCCCTATCTTGAAAAATAAATTTTAAGATAAAGAAATCAGATTTTGGAGCTACATTATAACTGATAAGAACTTCCTAAAATTCTGCCTTGGTGTGAAATTATGTAAATATATAATAAGTAAATTTTGTGAAGTAAACACTGAATGATTCGTCTGAAATATGATAGTTAATTATAAAAACAATTGAAACTTGAAAAGTCACAGAAAATATTTATTTTATAGAGTTTTAACATATGGTTGGCTATAAACCCTTGACGATAATTTTGGAAGATTATTAAATGATCTGAAATATTTTTTAAACTACTCAAGTACGTTACACCTGATTTATAGCTTGTTAATATAATTGATTTGATAAAATGATCATATAATGACGTATAATTCGTACCGGTCGTAAAATGAAAGGATAAGGATCATAAAATAAAATTTTATAACAGTTAAGAAAATACAAATACAAAACAATCAAGAGATACATATATATATATATATATCGATCATAGATAAAATCAACGGTGCAATAAAATTTACAACAAAGCTGGTTAATAAGGTGTTGAATTCTTTGAATGTGTCGTTAGTAGCGGTACGAGGGCGTACCTTAGCTCTTTAAGGGGGATATGCTGGCATACTCCTCCTTCGTTATCTCATCCGGATTATGCCTCGTTGCATTGTTAGTAAAAGGAGAACAGTATTAGCAGAATGAGAGGTGTTTGTATGTGCTTGGCTTTTTACATTATGACTCTGTTATGACTCAGTATGTGACTTTTGGATTTTCATCATGCTATATCTTGGTATATCCTGGTTCAGTTTGATTTTTGAGTAATCTTGAGTGGAATGTTGTTATGGAAATGGATGGAAATAAAGGATTGGTTTGGTATGGAATTTCATTGGAATTATTATTGTCTCAGCACAACCAAGCGGGTGTGTGTGAGTGCCTATTAGTTGATTTTTAAACTTCGAGGCGAAGTTCTTTTAAGGTGATATACTGAAATACCCCTAAATTAATTTAAATTAATTTACGGGATTTCTTTTATTAAACCTTTAATAATACTATTAAGTATTAAATTATTATATGGAATTATGAATATTAAATTATTATATGGAATTATGAATATTAAATTATTATATGGAATTGTGAAATTTATTTAGGGGTTTTCTCCTATTTAACCCTAATTATTATATATTATTATATAGTATTATGAATTTAATAATAAGATTTAAGTCAATAAATCTTGGGAAAATTTCTAAACACTCCAAATATATTATAAAGATTTTAGGAAGTGTTGGAACATTGTTTTGAAACATAAAGGTCAATATAAAATTCTAGAAACCTTAAAGCTTATTAAGCCTTGCTAGAGTTGACTTTTTGAGAATGGTCAAACCAGGCCATGAAACCTATGCCAATAAATAGGTTATGGAAAACCATAAAGATCGATAAAAATAACGTCAAAAACGGATCATCCTAGCCAAAGTTATGCTAGAATGAAGTTTAGAGCCAAAAATTTAAAATCTGCCACGTGTCAAGCTCACACGCGCCCACACTTGGACAGATTTTATCTCCACGATTTTCGGAACCAATTTTGCCCTATCTTGTGACCTTCATAACTTCTCATCTTATTGAATCTTTGAGTGCCGTCTTCTTTGTTGCATTCTCCTACATTTCCTCTAAACAACCATAACTCATACAAACCCTAAATCCTTCTGAGTCAACCGGAAAATCGAGCCAAAGTAGCCACCTTGCGAAACGGTTTCCAGAATTCCAGAATTCCCTTCGTTTTCAGGTAACTTGCGTCAATCATAACTTCTTCGTTAATCAACCAAAATTCGATTTCTTTAGCTCGTTGTAAAGATCTCTAATCCCTCTACAATTTCGTGTTTATGCCCAAGTCTGAATCGTAACCAGTTGGGAGATATAGAGGTCTAAAGTTTCGGTTTCAACAGCACATAAAATAACACCGAAACAGAGAGGTAAACTCGTGTTTTGTGACTTCAATATCTTTTTGTACGATGCGAGTTAGGTTTAGATATTGCTACCAATACGTAGATCTACATTTCTTCTTTCCAATGAGCCCTTACTCATAATCTAACTCGTTTTATACTACTAGTTATAGATCCGAAAAGTTGGCACCACGAACTGGTTAAAGTTCGAGGTTTTTCCCAGTTTTTCCGATTTGGGATTCGCTTAATTCGCACAATCCGGTGAGTCTCCGATCAAATTGCTCCGATAATGTTGTTGTTATAGTCTTGTTTTCGACCTAACCCATGTGCCAATTTAGTGAATTTCGTGTTAGGCTAGGAGAATTTGGAGGAATTGCATTCGATTTATTCTGTATCGAGATAAACCCTAACTTTCGAAATCGAATTCGAATCTTGAAGAACTCTGCATTATAATTGGGGAAATTGGTACCAATAGAACCGGAATTTGATTACGAATCCATAGAAACAAAAATCACTCGATTTCGTTCTGTAGATTGTGAGAAAAACGGGATTTAGTACTCGGTTTGGTAATTGAGTTCGCTGATGAACTCGATGCACAGGGGCCGTCCGATCTCGTTTTAAGAGATTGGACGGCCGAGATTAAAACATACCAGAATTAGTTTATAAGGGTTTTAGTAAATTCCAGTAAATAGTCTTAACTTGTTGGGTTCATTTAAATATCTTCCCGAATGTATTTTGACTTGAAATTTTAACCATAGATTCCTTATTTAATCTAGTTTATTTTGATGTAAATTATTATGGTTTTGAGTTTTTAAACGTAAGTTATGATTTTTACAAGTTACGGGTTTCTGGAATTATTTGGCTAAATTAAAAAGATTTTTATGAAATAATAATTTTTAATATGTCTAAAATGTTGTAGTTACTGTATATTAAATTTGGGAATTTTTGGGCAATGGTAAAAGGTTTTAAAAATTGTGTTAATTTATATACATAACATAATATGTGGCATAGCATCAATATTGCACAGCACAAAATCACATACACAGTGGATCTTCGTTCCACAATAACAAACCACAAGGGTCAAATAACACAAGAGCCTAGAGAATGATTCACCCTCATGTTAAGCTCGTTACACACACTCATTACCGTTCTGTTAGTCGAACGAGTACTTAAGTCACAGATGGTCCGGATTTAGTGACCCGAACACACCACACAAACACATGTTCCCACTAAACCGATCATAAGTCAGAATAGGTAAGCTTTGGAGGAAGCTAGCGGGAGAATCGAACGCCAAGTTAAGGAGAACAATCTTAACAACATAAGAGTCGAATCTGATTCAGATATCTACTCTTAACTTACGTGCATGACCGGACAAATGGATTCCTCACTTCCCAGTTAACACTTGTTAGAAGTTCATGGTGGAACTTAAAACCAATACATAATAAGTGGTAAGTCATGTTAGACACACAAGGGAAATGAGTCACATCATAGCATCACAATTATATGAACAACTGTAAACTCATTACATGTTTAGATCTTATAACGTCATAAACACACAAAAACATACAACACACAAGCCGGTGTAAACCGGTAGACAACAGACTGCAAGAAAACCATACCTTGGTCCTTGCCTTGATTTGTTTCCACCGTAGGTCACTCCTAACATGATTCAAGAATGTCGGTTAATTAACTACTTAACCTCCAAATTTACTAAGTGTTTAACACGATTATTTGACATGTTTAAATGTCTAACTTACCCTAGGTGTAATACCCCAACCCGAAATCCAATAAACTGAACGGCGATCACTCCCAAATAAAATACAACTGCAGCGGAGATAAATACAACAACGGGCGGTATTACAATGCCGTTGGCCACCCTTGTGACCAACAAGGCTAAGTCCAAATACAATCCTCAAATGTCACGGTCTGGAATACAGATACAACCCGAGATACTAGGAATCAAACTCAAGGTAAAATATGAAATAAAATAATAACTAATGGCAGACTCCCAAAGCTTGGTCTACCCCACCTACACTCAGTGTGGTGATCTTCTTAAACTTCAGGTACCTGAAAAATTGGGGGTGCCCCCAAAGGGGCTCAGCAAACAATGCTGGTATGGAAAACGTGCAGCCCATCGTCTACCGGGCCACACCAACTACTTTGTCGAACACATGCAGTTCATTTTTATAAAGCTGTAAACAAGCATAGTCTGATAATAACAAGTATCCATACAAGGACAATAATGTCACATAGAACAAGACACAGAAGGTCGAGTTAGCTGAACTGAAATTCTTTACTGATAGTCGGTCCACACAATGGGACTGACCGTTATAACTGAATATCTGAAATAGTGGAGGTATAGTGACCTCGTTATAAAGAAAGGTTGGGTATAAAAACCCAGGAGATAACGTAGTTAAACCCTGAACTGAATGGCGTGGGAATAAGAACCCACTAGAGGAATAAAGTCTCCCTCGAACTGAAGGGCATTTGAATCCCGGAAGGAATAAAGTCTTCCTCCCAACTGAATGTTCCGTCGCGACGTAGTAGGAGACGACCTGAGACAGGTACAACTCCCGTAGCATGCATGGCCAGATCCAACTGGGCTCCTCAATCTCGAAGTATATAATGTTAAGTGTCATATAACGACGTTAAACAAGAACACAATGTGTATTGTCAATTATCACGTTTAGGATAATGACGTTTGTTATAAACTGAAGTTAGTGAGAGACTTGAGTACAAGTCCTCGGTATACTGAAACGCAGGTATTTAATCCACTGGTATAGTAGTGTTTGTATGCGTGGGACATACACGATGTAGTCAGCAAAATTCACGCACATAAAATAATACCACAGTGTGCAAGAGTAAAACAACAATTTACATTAATTATCTTGGTCGTTATTTCAAACAACAGATAGCACACAAGCCGGTGTAATCCGTTAGAAAACAGGTTGCAAGAATCCCATACCGTTCACCGTAGACTGTACTTGTAAATTCCCGGTCAACATCTGGTCAAACAAAGTCCTAGAATAGGATTAACTGAGAGGGTTAATTTATGTTACCCTTATATAATAATTCTATTGGATCTTTTAACAAATTTCATATTGTTATTTCATGTGAGGTTTATTTTTTTAATCACCTCATGATTTAATGTATAACTTATTTGTTATCCCTTTTGATTTATTTATAAATCCTTTAATGCACATATATGTGTTTTATTTGTTGTTGTTTATATTTGTCTAGGTGACATAACAACTTATAATCTTTAACTATATTTATATGTCATACATAGACATAAAATTCTTATAGTTTTATTATTCTCCTTTTAACCATAAATAATATTTATTGTTTATCTTTTAATTCCTTATAACCATGTAAGCCATAGTTCCAATTCCATAATTCCTTTAATCAAAATTCTTTCTTCTAAATCCTCCAAATATCCATATAGGACCTATATTTATTTAAATCTAAATTCTTAAACTTGTATTTCGGTTATTTACAAAACAACCCACATTAATTCATAAACTTTACTCTTAAATTCTAATCTCTTTATATTATAGAGTTTTAACTTCTTATTTAGCTAAATTGCAAAGCCATCCCTAATATTTTGGTATATAGCTTTTAAATATTATAACTCTAAAAATTACAACTTAGCCCCTTAAATTCTCGGCTTTAATAATTATTTCTTATAATTACAATCTAACCACAAAATCTTATAACTTTTTACAATGTCATGTAAACTATAGTTTTAATTTTAATTCTCCATAAATGCCGAAATATATTTATAAATTCCTAAATTACCAAACTAACCCCAAAGAATCGGCTTTGGTCTTGAACTTTCCATTAATTACATTTTCACCCCAAAACTTTCTATTAGTTACTTAATAACTTATAAACTATAGTCAAATATTTAATCCCTTAAAATTCGAAAGTGAACCTAATAATTCTCTTATTATGAATTCGCCCACTAATAAATTCTAAACTTCATAACAACTTTTATAAATTACATAATAGCCCAAAACTTTATAAAAAGTTATTTCAAAGCTTGTTTAAATTATCTAAAATTCTTAAACTTAATTCCTAACCTTATATTATATTATAATTACACCAAACAGCCCTTTAGCTCTCGGTTTTTAATATAAGTACACTAAACTTTGTAAAAATTACATTTAACCCACATAACTTAATTAATTAGTCATTTAGACACTAATAGAATATTCTTAACTCATCAAACTTTATGATATAAATTTATATACCTAAGTAGCTCATTAAAATCCATTTACACATAAACCATTCGGCCATATTTATTTGGTGACCATATAGTATATAAAAGTGGGTTTATATGTCTAGATAATTATAAACTAAATTCATAGGAGTTATATAACTCAAGTATAAATTATTGTAATGTCTTATATAAATTCTAAGCTCAAAATAAAGAACTTTTGCCTTGATAATTCGGCATAAATGATATATAACATAACTAAAATTTGTGACACAAAAATGTGTCCTAAGGTAAATATTTTCCTTATATGTTATAGGTTATATTTTTGGCATATAAAACCATATAGCTTCGGTATTATTTAACCTAAGAGGTGTACATAATTTTGTACAATTTTTAGAAGCTTAACAAAGCTTATAATATAAGGATTTACTTAGTAAACTTACTTCTTAACAAAGGTGGTTAAGTGCTTGAACTTCTTCTTGAATCTCCAAGCTTCTCCTAGGTAAACTGGTGCTCCTCTTCGGTTTTATGCAAGAGGTGAAGGTGTTTAGGAGTTAGATCTTGAATATAGATCTTAAGTAGATTTGGAAGTGGTTTACAAGACTTTACCTTAGACTTTGCTCCTTATAATTTCGGCACTCCTAAGGTAGGTGAAGAACAAGTTTTCCTTCATCAAAATGAAGAAGAAAAGAGACTTAGAAGAGGTAGAACTTGGTTACACATAAAAATGTGCTTTAAGGATTTTCAAGCTTTAAAACCTACCTTGAGATGCTCCTTGGTTTAATGTTGGTTTGGACAATCTCCTGGGAGAACTAAGTGAAGCCGAACACACCTTGTTATGCTAGGAAGAGTTTTGCTTCAAGACTTGCCAAGAAATGCTAGGAAATTACCTTAAAGATGAAGATAGAAGTTAAAACTCCATTAATGGACTTAAGAGCTTCAAAGGAAGAAGATGAAGCTAGTAGAAGAGAGAGGAGGGAGCCTTACCAAACCGTGGAGGAAATGTGCAAGGAGAGGAATGAGACCTAGCTCACGTAAATGAAAGAAGCAAATTGGAATTTGATTTTTTTTTGTCAATTTTAATGTCAAATGACTTTACTTTTCCTTGTTTATTACATGGTTGATTGGCTCAATAAATGCCTCTTTTCCAGCTTGAAAACCGGCCATGAGGAGTGTGACAAGGCAAGAGCATGTGGAGGAAAATAATGTGAACTAGAAGACAAGGAAATTTAGGTAAGGTATCTTCTTTGATTTTTCTAAGTTTGTGTTGTCTTCTTCCTCATGTAGAGTCACGAATTTAGGGACTGAATGGAGCTCAAAAACCGGCCATGATAAGCCAAGGAAGAAGCAAGGAAGGTTACTTGCTTAAGAAATCAAAAGGCAAAAGAAAAAGGAATCTACTTTTTGCTTTTAGCATTTGTTTTGTATCTAGCTCACATGGCCTTGTTCCATGACCTAATTTCGACAGCTCTCTGGTCAAATGAGACCTACATACTTTGGCATTAGTAAGTAATAACACATGGGATGATGAGTCATCATGTTTTAAGCCTTTTATAAATTTTTAAGGCAAATTTATACTAGTTTTTGCCCTTAAAATCGGCCCCTATAGAGCACTTGTTGACTAGTCACACCAACTGATTTAGAAGGTCATTTTAACCCTTTTTAAGATTACCAATTCGTGGCATGTCAAAAACTACAAGGTAATTGCGTAAAACGCATTTTCGTGACACCCGAAGGTGTGTTTTTGTGCTCTAAGGAAATTTTGGGAAACCAATTGTTCTTATGAGTTCCAAGTGTTTGTAAACACTTATTATAGTAAATAAACATATACTAAGATGTTACATTGAGTTATATGGGGTTATATCAACCCGTGACATAATTTACGGGCCATCGGGACACTCCCGGGCCAAAAAGGAGCGCTAAGAAATCCTCCTTTGGTTTTTGCTGAATTTTGAGAAACCACTTCGTGGGTTCTCTTTAGAATGATAAATAATGATGTTAGGAACTCTAGGAATTAATTTTATAGGAGTTCGTGCCACCTCGGCACTCCTCCGGACTTTTCGTGCTTTAAGGAGCGGGTGTGAGCACTCCCGAGCATTTTGCGTATTTGACTGAATATAGCTTAGGGAATATATTGTATATTCATATAATAATTGTATGACCATTTAGTTTGAATATTAGAGGGTCATACAAGGTCATGTTTGACCATATGCTTCTAAGGCGTTTTAGCGTTTAGTGAGTGAAACGACTGTTTTTACGTAACGTTTTCATGCATGGGTTTGCATGCGTACGTGAATGATTTATATTTGGATTATATTCCAATAAATAATGATTAAATAATATTATTTAGATTTGGGGTATTTCAATCTACCCCCCTTAAAAAAGGACTTCGCCCCGAAGTCTCATATCTAAAGTATAAGGTTGTGGGGGAATCAAGTTCCACTAAGTATCCACAACTCAATCTAATTTTTAGGGATCAAGTCCCAAGTCTCTATATCCCTAAGTTCATAGTGATATCAAGTACAACAGGAATACTTGGAATGTCATAACATATACTTGCAGTGTAAAGCAAGGTAGTGAACACAATCACTTTTCATTTCAAATGGTGCAACGTAGTGCATAAATTTTCCATTGTAGTGTAATGAAGTACACACAATCAAGTAGAAGTACAAGGTACATTCAAATACAGTGTCACAAAAGAACACATATAGACAAAGTGTCACTGAATATACTGAACAGTGTTACACAAGAACACTTACAAGACAAAATGTCACTGAAATGCACAAAGTGCCACAACTGAAATGCACAAAAGTGCAACAACTAAAATACACAAAGTGCAACAACTGAAATGCACAAAAGCAACAAATGCAATGCACAAAGGTGCAACAAAATGCACACTAAACTCAAAAATGAAAAAGGCTCTACCCCCCCAAAAGAAGGGGTACGCCCCCGTACCCTAGACTAAAGTGCCTAGTCGGTAAATAATGAGGGAAACTTCGCTCGCATATCAGCTTCGAGTTCCCATGTGGCCTCTTCCACATCGTGGTTCGACCAAAGAACCTTCACGAGGCTCACAGACTTGTTTCGAGTCTCTCGTGTCTTTCTATCTAAGATTCTTTGCGGTGTTTCCACATACCGCATTGTTGGTTCTAAAGAGAGTGTCTCTGGTTGTAGAACATGAGAAGGATGAGGCATGTATTTCTTAAGCTGAGACACGTGAAAAACATTGTGTACTTTGCCCAACTCGGCTGGCAAATCAAGTCGATATGCCACTAGGCCCACCCGCTCTATGATAGCGTAGGGTCCTACAAATTTCGGGCTTAGCTTGCCCTTCTGACCAAATCTGAATACACCCTTCATGGGTGATACTCGTAGAAATACCTGGTCGCCAACGCGAACTCAAGGTCTCGTCGCCTCTCATCAGCATATGATTTCTGTCTGTCTTGTGCTGCTTTCATGTTACTTCTGTTGATTTGTTACTTCTGCCTGGACTTGCTCTAAGTACTCAGGGCCAATGATGACGGTCTCACTAGACTCGTCCCAGCACAATGGTGTGCGACATGGTCTGCCATATAAGGCTTGGAAAGGTGACATCTGTATAGAGGCGTGATAGCTGTTATTGTATGCAAACTCGATGAGATGTAGTCTATCTATCCAGCTGCCCTGGAAATCCAAGGCACATGCTCGTAGCATGTCCTCTAAGGTCTGAATAGTCCTCTCTGACTGACTACCATCGTCTGAGGATGATGTGAAATGCTGCTAAGCTTCAATTCAGTGCCAAGTGCTCGCGAGTAGCTCGCCAGTATCGTGAGAGAAATCTAGTGTCTCGATCTGAACAATAATAGTCTTAGGTACTCCATGATGTCTGATAATCTCTTTCTCAAATAGTTCTGCCAACTTTGGCACTTTCCAAGTGTCTTCATCGGAATAAACCTAGCAACCTTAGTCAGTCGATCAACAACAACCCAAATCATATTAAGGCCTCCTCTCGTAGGTGGTAGTCCCACCACGAAGTCCATGGAGATATCATAAACTTCACTTCTGGAACTGGCATAGACTGTACCATACCTCCTGGTCGTCTATGTTCGAATTTCACTTTCTGACAAGTGAGACATCGAATCACATACTCTGTCACGTCGCCCTTCATACCACTCCACCAGAAATACCTCTTTAGATCTCTGTACATCTTAGAAGCTCCTGGATGGACAGATGTGGTAGAAGTGTGGGACTCTCGAAGAATATGCTCCTTATATCTGTGTTGTCTCTGGGAATACACAATCTGCCCTTCAATCTGATGAGTCCATCATCATGTAGCTGAAACTCATACTTACCACCCTCAAATGTACCGTCAGTCAACTTCTGACTGATCTCCATCATTCGCTGATCCTCTCTGCTGTGCTCTACGTATGTCGTCTATAAGACTCGAGCTAGCCACAATGGCATTTAAGGAATGTGCTCGTCGACTCAATGCGTCTGCTAACATTAGCTTTCCTTCCTTGTACTGCAAATCAATGTCATAGTCCTTAAGAAATTCAACCCATCTTCTTTGTCTCATGTTTAACTCCTTCTGGGTGAATACATACTTCAAACTCTTGTGATCCGAATATACGGTCATCTGGACACCATACAGGTAGTGGCGCCAGATCTTCAATGCAAAAACAATAGCTCCAAGCTCCAAGTCATGTGTGGGATAATTTTCCTCATGTTTCTTCAACTGTCGGGAAGCGTAGGCGACTACCTTCCCATTCTGCATGAGTACACACCCTAATCCTCTGCCTGATGCATCACAGTAAACTTCATAACCCTCTGTGCCTTCAGGTATAGTCAAAACTGGTGCTGATGTCAAAGCATTCTTCAAAAGCTCGAATGAGGTCTCACATTCAGTAGTCCATGTGAAGGGTGCGTCCTTCTTCATTAAGCTGGTCATAGGTTTGGCTATTTTGGAGAAGTCTCTGACAAACCTTCTGTAGTATCCTGCTAAACCAAGGAAACTCCTGATGTCCGTAACGGTCTTTGGCCTAGGCCAAGTGCGAACTGCTTCTATCTTTGCTGGATCCACCGCGATCCCAGCATCTGAGATGACATGTCCTAGAAAGGAAACTCTGTCTAACCAAAACTCACATTTGGAGAACTTAGCATAAAGCTGGTTCTCCCTTAGGATCTCAAGTACATGTCGGAGGTGACTCTCGTGCTCTTCCTTAGACTTTGAATAGATGAGGATGTCATCGATGATGAAAACAACCACGGTTATCCAACTGCTCTCTGAATAATCTGTTCATCAAATCCATGAAGACTGCAGGTGCATTTGACAAGCCAAAAGGCATAATCGTAAACTCATAGTGGCCATACCGTGTTCTGAATGCTGTCTTTTCTATGTCTTGCTCCCTGATAGGTATCTGATGGTAGCCTGATCTCAAATCGATCTTCGAAAATACTTTTGCTCCTCTCAACTGATCAAACAAATCATCAATCCGTGGTAGTGGATATTTGTTCTTCACCGACACTGCATTAAGCTCTCTGTAATCATGCATAAACGAAGGCTTCCATCCTTCTTTTTCACAAAAAGTACTGGTGCTCCCCAAGGAGATACGCTAGGTCGTATGTATCCCTTGTCTAATAAATCTTTCAACTGCTCTTTCAACTCAGCCATCTCTGCTGGTGCCATACGGTACGGTGCCTTAGCTATAGGACCGGTACCTGGTAGTAATTCAATGGAGAACTCTACCTCTCTGGATGGCGGTAAGCCTGGAAGTTCCTTTGGAAAAATATCCGGAAATTCTGACACCACTGGCATATCTGAATCAAAGTCAGGGTCGTACTCCACATCCTGAACATAGCATAAGTATACTTCCTTCTGCTTCCTGACATGCTGTACATGGACATAGCTGATATAACTTTTATCGATGGTGCCCTAGGGCTCTGACGGTAAGATACTGTCACTCCTGATGGGCTCTTAAGCAACAGTCTGCGCTCTGCACAAAGAATGCGGCCTCTGTGCCGCCCCAGCCAGTCCATCCCGGCTATAACATCGAATCCTAGACCTCTGAACTCAATAAGGTCAATAGGAAATTCCTCCTCCTTAATACTGATAGTGGCTCCTCTATAAAGACGAGTGCAACTGATCTTCTCCTTAGACGGGAGTGCCACCTTAAAGTCAGGTAACTCTACTGCGTCTAGCCCCAACTTCCCCGCAAGCGTAGGCGAAACGAAAGTATGTGAGGCTCCGGAGTCGAACAGTACTAATGCATCCACTCCATTAACCGGAAAGGTACCAGTGAGGATCGCGCCGCCCTTGCTGGCCTCCTCCTCAGTAAGAATACTTAAGGCACCTTCCGTCTCCTCAGCACCACCTAATAACAGAATCTGAGTAAGTAGTCGGTATAATGATGGGGTCTAAAGACATTCACTTTCATAACAATAATGCTTCACTGATGATATGATCTCCTTTTGGATGTCCAAAACAATTACCACACAATACTTTCTAAAAGTCAAACTTAGTCTTCCTGGTCTCATGGGGGTGGGTTATCACTGTGTCGAAGGTGCTGTGTTTAGTTTAATCCTTTAATTCCATGGTATAGCAACCTTGACTTTCCACCCATTATTAAAACATCTCCTGAGCTCAATATGATTTTCTTGGCAAGGTCCACACGCTTCTGCTCGCCATAAAGAAACTCTGTGTCATCTCCAATTGACAAAGATAATACTGGTATTCCCTGTTCAAGGGACCCTTTTGTTCATCATTGTCCTGGTGTAGTCCTAAACGGCCTCCTTCTTCATAGAAGTTGATGATGCATAGATCAGCCCTTAGATTGGGAACTGGATCTTCTTCTAGCTGTTGAGCTGTTGTATTAACTGCTTGTTCCACATTTGGTAAAAATTCTCTGGGATTTTTGGACTTGTGCTCCATCTCCATTTCTTGTATCTGGTAGGTTTTGTGTAAGGATTCCAATCTTTCCTAAGCACATCATTTCAGCTTCATTTTTGATCCTCCTGGAAATTCTGGAGTGTAGAACCCTCCTGGTCCTGCTCCAATTCTTGACACTTTCTGATGATTGCAATTTGTGTCTCCGGTGTTAGGTATCCTTTGAGTAGTATCAATCCTGGTTGGATAACCTTACATTGTTCGTTCCCTGGTTCTTGTATTTTGATAATGTTCTTCCAGGGAGGGCGGTGAGGGGATAGGAAAGCATATCTTATAGCTTCCTACGTGTTTTAAATTTTACTAATGAGTCTTACTATTCTCTCCTACTCAATTAGACAATCAAGGCATGCAAGCACTCATTCAAATCATCCATTGCTCGATATATAGGTTCACACGGTTTAGAAATACCTGGGTTAGTAGAAGGACCAGCCTCATCTGAACGGTCCATGACATGCAGGGCGGGTCCGATGCTGGGCCTTTGCCCTTGTACCCCTGAGTTTGGTTTGTTGGTGGAGGGCGAGTATCGCTAGCTCCATTCTTTGGCTTGTGCTTGGCTTGCTCCCGGACGGTAGTCCTGCTCCGGGGGTTCGGATACACTCGAATGGCACGATGCCCGAGTATCTGATAGTAGCGGACATGACTTTCTCCCCTGGCAAGTCCACGACGGGGGTGATCCTCCCGCACTGTTTACAGTGGAACGGCGGATATATTTCTGGCCAGTGTTTGAGCCGATCCAGAACCTAATACAATCAAGGTCAATTATTCATTCTAACGGTGCTGAAGTAATCACAAAAGTCTCAAAATTTAACTGTTTGATTAGAGTGCCTACCCTTAGGTGGGTAGGTTTTCTGTGAAGTTGTCACTCCGTAGGTTCCTGACTGGGGGTTCCCAGTAGTTTGGTTCCCTTTCCCTTGATAGGACCCCTGTCCTTTCTGATAGGGTTTGTTTCTTTTGTTGGAGTTCCCCTGCTTGGCATCTTCGCCACCAGGTCCGTCCTTCCTCTTTTGGGAGCTCAAAGCATCCCTTCTCTTACAAGTGATCTCCACTACGGAGGCAGCATGATAGCATTCCTGAAATCTCAAGTATTAATCTCCAAATCTCCCATGAGGGGTATAGTATGTAATAAGATTTCCAACTGATTTATGTCCTTTGTTTTACCTGCAAACTGGTGGGGATGATTGGTCCCATCCCAAACTGAAGTCGAGGGCTCAGTCCCCCGTAGAATCGGTCGACCAACACCTGGTCCGAGTATCCTATGCCGGGTAATAGTCTGAGTAGCGAAGTGAACTTCGCATAGTACTCATCCACTGACATCTTCCCGTCTGCTCCAAGGCGTCAAACTCCCGAGTCTTCACCATCCTGGTGTGGGCCGGGTAGTATTTGCCCCTAAGTAATGCAGTGTAATGTCCCCAAGTAAAAGCTGGGTCATCCAGGTGGTCGGCTTTCACCATGTTCCACCAATCTCTAGCTGCATCCTTCAGATAAAAGGCAGCAAGTCTTACTTTTTCCCTAGCTGGGACTGCAAGCGTCTCGAACGCTGTCTCCATCTCCATGATGTAGGTCTCTAGTGAGCAGGTCAGTCTGCCCTTGAATGCAGTTGGCCTCAGATCAGCCAAACTCTTCACCCATCTCTCTCTGGGTGGTGGTGGTGGAGGTAGCTGCTGCTGCTGTGTCCAACCCCCGCCTGTGAATGCCTGAGCGATTAAGGTGGCAATGTCTGCCAGCCTGACGTTTGGCTCCTCATCGGCCTGTCCACGTCGTCCTCCTCTTCCCGACATCTGCAGGATGTTGAGGTATATTAGGCACTGAGGTCACTATCTTGGTCTTGGATAGTAGTCTAAGTAAAAACTAACTTAAACTCCTTTCAATACTATCTCTCAACCCTTAACCTAAAGTATTAGATATCCTAATCTCGGTGTATCCTTGTATCCAGAGCGTAACTACGCTCTGATACCATTTTTGTAATACCCCAACCCGAAATCCAATAAACTGAACGGCGATCACTCCCAAATAAAATACAACTGCAGCGGAAATAAATACAACAACCGGGCGGTATTACAATGCCGTTGGCCACCCTTGTGACCAACAAGGCTAAGTCCAAATACAATCCTCAAATGTCACGGTCTGGAATACAGATACAACCCGAGATACTAGGAATCAAACTCAAAGTAAAATACTAATAAAATAAATTCTAATAGTAGACTCCCAAGCTTGGTCTACCCCACCTACACTCAGTGTGTGTGATCTTAACTTCAGGTACCTGAAAAATGGGGGTGCCCCCAAAGGGGCTCAGCAAACAATGCTGGTATGGAAAACGTGCAGCCCATCGTCTACCGGGCCACACCAACTACTTTGTCGAACACATGCAGTTCATTTTTATAAAGCTGTAAACAAGCATAGTCTGATAATAACAAGTATCCATACAAGGACAATAATGTCACATAGAACAAGACACAGAAGGTCGAGTTAGCTGAACTGAAATTCTTTACTGATAGTCGGTCCACACAATGGGACTGACCGTTATAACTGAATATCTGAAATAGTGGAGGTATAGTGACCTCGTTATAAAGAAAGGTTGGGTATAAAAACCCCAGGAGATAACGTAGTTAAACCCTGAACTGAATGGCGTGGGAAATAAGAACCCACTAGAGGAATAAAGTCTTCCTCGAACTGAAGGGCATTTGAATCCCGGAAGGAATAAGTCTTCCTCCCAACTGAATGTTCCGTCGCGACGTAGTAGGAGACGACCTGAGACAGGTACAACTCCGTAGCATGCATGGCCAGATCCAACTGGGCTCCTCATTCTCGAAGTATAATTGTTAAGTGTCATATAAAGACGTTAAACAAAACACAATGTGTATTGTCAATTATCACGTTTAGGATAATGACGTTTGTTATAAACTGAAGTTAGTGAGAGACTTGAGTACAAGTCCTCGGTATACTGAAACGCAGGTATTTAATCCACTGGTATAGTAGTGTTTGTATGCGTGGGACATACACGATGTAGTCAGCAACATTCACGCACATAAAATAATACCACAGTGTGCAAGAGTAAAACAACAGTTTACATTAATTATCTTGGTCGTTATTTCAAACAACAGATAGCACACAAGCCGGTGTAATCCGTTAGAAAACAGGTTGCAAGAATCCCATACCGTTCACCGTAGACTGTACTTGTAAATTCCCGGTCAACGTCTGGTCAAACAAAGTCCTAGAATAGGAAACTGAGAGGGTTAATTTATGTTACCCTTATATAATAATTCTATTGGATCTTTTAACAAATCTCGTATTTGTTATTTCATGTGAGGTTTATTTCTTTTAATACCTCATGATTTAATGTATAACTTATTTGTTATTCCTTTTGATTTATTTATAAATCCTTTAATGCACATATATGTGTTATTGCATTTGTTGTTTATTTTATTTGTCTAGGTGACATAACAACTTATAATTTCTTAACTATATTTATATGTCATACATAGACATAAAATTCTTATAGTTTTATTATTCTCCTTTTAACCATAAAATATTTATTGTTTATCTTTTAATTCCTTATAACCATGTAAGCCATAGTTTTAATTCCATAATTCCTTTAATCAAAATTCTTTCTTCTAAATCCTCCAAATATCCATGTAGGACCTATATTTTTAATCTAAATTCTTACTTTATTTCGGTTATTTACAAAACAACCACATAATTCATAAACTTTATTTAAATTCTAATCTCTTTATATTATAGAGTTTTAATTCTTATTTAGCTAAATTACAAAGCCATCCCTAATATTTTGGTATATAGCTTTTAAATATTATAACTCTCAAAAATTACAACTTAGCCCCTTAAATTCTCGGCTTTAATAATTTATTTCTTATAATTACAATCTAACCAAAAATCTTATAACTTTTACATAATGTCATGTAAACTATAGTTTTAATTTTAATTCTCCATAAATGCCGAATATATATATAAATTCTAAATTACCAAACTAACCCCAAAGAATTCGGCTTTGGTCTTGAACTTTCCATTAATTACATTTTCACCCCAAAACTTTCTAATAGTTACTTAATAACTTATAAACTATAGTCTAAATATTTAATTCCTTAAAATTTCGAAAGTGAACCTAATAATTCTCTTAATTATGAATTCGCCCACTAATAAATTCTAAACTTTCATAACAACTTTTATAAATTACATAATAGCCCAAAACTTTATAAAAAGTTATTTCAAAGCTTGTTTAAATTATCTAAAATTCTTAAACTTAATTCCTAACCTTATATTATATTATAATTACACCAAATACCCCTTTAGCTCTCGGTTTTCACAATAAGTGCCAAACTTTGTAAAAATTACATTTAAGCCACATAACTTATTAATTAGTCATTTAAGCTTAATAAAATATTTTAACTCACCAAACTTTATGATATAAGTTTATATACCTAAGTAGGTCATTAATACCTATTTAACACTTAGGTAATTCGGCCATATTATTAGTGACCATATAGTATATAAAAGTGGATTTATATGTCATAATAAATGTACATAAATTCATATGAGTCATATAACTCATGTAAAATTATTGTAATGTCTTATATGATTCTTAGCTAAAATAAAGCATTTTTGCCCTAGACTTTTCGGCCTTAATTAATTTGTAACATAACAAATTTATGACACAAAAATGTGTCTTAAGGTAAATATTTTCTATATATGTTATAGATTATATTTTGGCATATAAAACCATATAGTTTCGGTATTATTTAGCCTAGGAGATGTACATAATTTTTGTACAATTTTTAGAAGCTTAACAAAGCTTATAACATAAAGATTTACTTAGTAAACTTACTTCTTAACAAAGGTGGTTAAGTGCTTGAACTTCTTCTTGAATCTCCAAGCTTTCTCCTAGGTAAACTTGATGCTCCTCTTCGGTTTATGCAAGAGGTGAAGGTGTTTAGGAGTTAGATCTTGAATAAAGATCTTAAGTAGATTTGTAAGTAGTTTTACAAATTTACCTTAGACTTTTCTCCTTAATTCGGCACCAAAGGTAGATGAAGAAAATTTCCTTCATGAAAATGAAGAAGAAAAGAGACTTAGAAGAGGTAGAACTTGGTTACACACAAAAATGTGCTTTAAGGATTTACAAGCATTAAAACTACCTTAAGATAACCTTGAGATGCTCCTTGGTTTAATGTTGGTTTGGACAACCTCCTTGGAGAACTAATTGATGTCGAACACTTGTTAAGCTAGGAAGAGTTTTGCTTCAAGGCTTGACAAGAATTGCTAAGAAATTACCTTAAAGATGAAGATAGAAGTTACATCTCCATTAATGGACTTAAGAGCTTCAAAGGAAGAAGATGAAGCTTAGAAGAGAGAGGAGAGAGCTTACCAAATTCGTAGGTGTGGAGTGCAAGAGGGGAAATGACACTAAACTTACGTATAAGGTAAGAGAGTGCCTTAGAATTTGATTTTTGTTTTGTTAATTTTTAATGTCAAATGACTATACTTTTTCCTTAGTTTATTACATGGTTTATTGGCTCAATAAATGCCCATGTTCTCTGCATAATTTCGGACATGTGGTGTGTGACAAGGCAAGAGTTGGAAAGAAGATGATTGTGAGCTAGAAGACAAGGTAATTTAGGTAAGTTATTCTTTTGATTTTTCTAAGTTAGGCTTGTCTTCTTCCTCCCTTGTAGAGTCACGAATTCAAGGGTCAAATGGGGTGTCTTAATTGACATTGAAGAGCCAAGGACAAGCATGTTAGGTCACATGGAAAAGAAGGAATCTAGAAAAGTGAATTCTAGATCCACTTTTTACTTTTTCTCATTTGTTTTTGTTCTAGCTCACATGGCCTTATTCCATGGCCTAATTTCGACAGCTTGCTGGTCAAATGAGACCTACATACTTAGACATTAAGTAATATAACACATGGGAAGGTGAGTCACCATGTTCTATGCTTTTTATAAACTTTTAATGCAATTTTTATACTAGTTTTTGCTCTCAAAATCGGCCCCTATAGAGAGTCTTGTTGACTAGTCACACCAACTGATTTAGAAGGTTTTTAACCCTTTTTAATATTACCAATTCGTGGTATGTCAAAAACTACAAGGCAATTGCGTAAAACGCGTTTTCGTGACACCCGAAGGTGTGTTTTTGTGCTCTAAGGAAATTTTGGGAAACAATTGTTTTTATGAGTTCCAAGTGTTTGTAAACACTTATTATAGTAATAAACATATATAAGATGTTACATTGGTTATATGGGTTATATCAACCCGTGACATAATTTACGGGCCATCGGGACACTCCCGGGCCAAAAAGGAGCGTTAAGAAATCCTCCTTGGTTTTTGTTGAATTTTGATGAACCACTTCGTGGGTTATCTTTAGAATGGTAAATAATGATATTAGGAACTCTAGGAATTAATTTTATAGGAGTTCGTGCCACCTCGGCACTCCTCCGAGCTTTTTGCTTTAAGGAGCGGGCGTGAGCACTCCCGAGCGTTTTGCGTATTTGACTGAATATAGCTTAGGGAATATATTTGTATATTCATATAATAATTGTATGACCATTTAGTTTGAATATTAGAGGGTCATACAAGGTCATGTTTGACCATATGCTTCTAAGGCGTTTTAGCGTTTATGGTGAAACGACTGTTTTTACGTAACGTTTTCATGCATGGGTTTGCATGCGTACGTGAAATGATTTATATTTGGATTATATTCCAATAAATAATGATTTAATAATATTATTTAGATTTGGGGTATTTCACCAATGATGTGAATATATAGAAAGGTAAAAGAGACCTAAGGGACTATGTGTTCCCTTGAGACACGGTCGACCTCCTAAATGAGGATTTTACCCGGTATAAGAAAATATCCGAATGTACAAGCATATGATTGTGAGGGTAACCCTTAAACCTAAGAATACCCGAATTTAAGTAAAGTTCCCAAAGTCATTAGAAACACCGAGAATGATGCTTCTAGACTAATATACATGATATTACTAAACTCCGAGAGAGGAGTGTATGGGAACGAGAGTAGTCCGAGAGTAGTCGGACCTAAGTAAAGAGATAGGAACTAAGAGAGAGTTCCGTGAGCTGGTTGAACCTTCCCACCATGTTAGACCCAGAGTAGGGTCGAAACCGGGGAAGTAAGACTATGCTAGAGACCCATGAGTTTTGGCTTAAGTATGTAATAAGAGTAACAAGCGTGACGTAGGAGACCTGTAGTGTCTCGAGAATCTACAAGAGCTTGAGTATGAATAACCCAAGAGTGTGGGTGAGATAATGAGTATAAATAACCCGAGAGAAAGGGGTGAGTATATGTATGAGTAACCCGAGAGAATGGGTAAGTATAAGAATGAGTAGCCCAAGAGAATGGGTGTGAATACGAATAAGTAACCCGAGAGAGCGGGTGAGGTATTGAATAAGTATACAAGGCATAGTGAGGAATAACCCTCAATGCCTAAGAGTAACCAGTTACCACTAACAACATTGTTACGTTAGTTAGGAATCGTGTTCCGTGATTGGATGTAGATTCCTTGTGTGATGTACATATATATTGTATTGCCATGATGCATGTTGTTTGATTAAAATGAACTCCATGTATATCCGACCCAAAGTAGTCGGCGTACCGCGGTTAGCACGCGGTATATGCGAATTTCATGCGCAGCGTAAGCTGACCCCCTAGGGGGAACGTTTTTAGTGTGCAGGTACTTGAAGCTGACCACCGTTCGAGAGAGTAGGACGGGGACTGCTGTGAGCATGGGTAGTTAGATTGTAATTACTTATGCGTTTGAATGAGGTGTAAGTCCGAGTATGTTATCGGCATCCGTATATTGTAGACTCGGTATAGTTGAGATATGAATTGGGTATTGTATTTGTATGAAGTACTCGGTTGTTCCAGTTCATCAGACTGTTACGGTATGTAAGAAAGGCCTGGTTAGCCACGTGGGTGGCTAACGGCGTTGTTTCACCCCTCGTTGTAATTAGAGTTCCACTGCGTGAGTAGGAGTAATTAGTAACGGTTTAAGAGGTGTAGACACCAAAAATTCTCACCCCATAAAGAAAATTCCGAAATCATAAATGCAATAAGAGGGGTTGTCACCTTTCTTTTTTCAAACCATATCAACGTGCGTGCCAAAATGAAACCATCGTTTTTTGACAAAATTCTTAAACCATTTTTCAAAGTGTTTCAGAAAAACCCAATTTTTCGAAAATGAATTTTCAAAAATAATATGTCTTAAACCTACACTTTTATTTAGTATTGTCAATTAAATTTCCGTAATTATGAGCATTTCATTTACTTTATTTTGTCATTTTCATGATGATTTTACTATCTCATTTTCTAGTCAGACAAGCCTGGTTTTAATCTAGTCTTCAGCCAAATTCAGCAGCCCCAGCCCAAACCCATCCTATCCAAACTTCAAGGCCCACTCCACACCAATCTCACCCACACCCACAATAAACCCTAAACCCACTTTCTCTCCCTATAAAAAACAACAAAATTTCTGAACAGTGGCCGGAAGGCCTCCTCGATCGGTCGCCTTCTTCATTTTCATCTCCCACCTCCCACCTAAACTGAAGATCACCGTCTTCATCCTTTTACCCCATCTCTAACTCTGAAAAGGCTATTCTTCTTCAATCTTGAAACCGCCACCACTCGACCCTCCAATTTCTTCTCTACATAAGAACCCTAGTCCCCCTCAAGCTTTGTATCGGCCGCCTCCATCTCAAATACGGGTGTCCAGTCTCCCGTTGACTCGTCATTTTCGATTCTCCATCAATAATGGACAACCGCTGCACTCGATCTCGCAACCATGAACCCCAGACCCGACTTCATCAGTCCCAATCCTACTGATCTTCGTCACTCCCAGATCGGCATCATCAACCTCAACGGAGGCTCACTCGGATTGTGTTGGAATCCTGTTGTTTATGGGGTTTTCCGGCCTTTCCCCTCAACACAGGATTCATCAATGTCTGGTTTCTCTTAAATAAGATCTTCATTTCTTTTAGTATGCGAAGTTTATCCGTCTTGGTCGATTTCTGCTCTGATGGAGTCACTTTCCCATTGTCGTGCCCTGGTTCTGTTTGGCCTTAGAAATCGACTCCGGTTTCAGTTCACCTCTATGGTTGCCGATTGTGCTTGATTTGTTGTCATTGTCGAAGCTTGCTTGATTCTTTCTGGCCGAGCCTTTGATTACTCATATCACATCTGGGGATGTTCACTATGACTCGAGACTAATTTGACCTTTGCAATTTGGCGATGTACATACTTATTGATGGGAATGGGATTCAGATACACAGATTGTTAGAAATGTGGTTTAGACCTTGGTGTGTCTAGTTTGCGAACTTCGGACTTCACCATCATTTCTAACGGATTGAAAGTTTTGTTTGACGTCTTGTGATCGATCTGCTGTGGTGCTATTCACACATTTGCGATTGAGGTTTGGGAATTAAATTCGGTGTCACTTGTCGCATTTGCCACCCTCTTTAATAACCGATATGTTTGGGGCTGGACTACATGTTGCTTGGCTCTAATGCCGGGCTTTGCATTCTGAATTGAAACCATGAATTCAGGGCCTCCACCCTTTACCGGCCTTATGGGAAATTGGGGGCCCGCATGTCTGTCGAATGTTTACATTTAGGCTGAGTTTGGATTTTTTTTGCTGTGGATTGACTCCACTTTGGAAGTCGGCGCTATGCCCCTTTGCCCCTTTGCGTATTGATTATTTCATTCACATGCCCATTGCTTGATTTGAACTGTTGCTCACCACTGATTCTGTATTTTGGACGAGGTACCGTGGAACTTGGGTCGGACTTCTTGGCTCTTATCTGACTTGGGCTTTGCAAGTTGGCCAGTGGATTTCAGCTTGGCATCTGTTTATCAGGGGTTTGGAATTTCTAAGTCCTCAACTCTTATTATGATTCATTTTCCTTTGATGTGTAATTGTCCCTTGCGCATAGATCTGGGTTTGGAAACTGATTTGATACTAGCATGCTTCTTGCCTCATTGCGTTTAGATAAGAACATGAATAGAGTGATCGTTGCCCGAATATTATGACTGTTAAGATAAATCACTCAATGGCTGGTTGGTCCTTATTAATTCTTCATCTTGGAGGGAAATGATATAAACCCTCCTAGGTATGATCCCACATGACTCACAACCTATCCTTTTGATACTACACTTTGGTTTGAGTCATAATCTAAGATGTTGAATTAATTTGAGTAGCAACCCCAATGCTTGATTTATCTTACAATTCATAGCATTTGTCGGTAGCTTGAAACTTTTTTCTATGTTCTCGGTTGGGGTGTGGGAGATGATTAAATTGCCCCCTTTCCTCCCATTGAGAGGGGCCGTATGATCCCATTGCACACACCCCAACCCTCTTACATTTCATTACTAACTATTCTCGTGTATCTTTGTCTTTGTTCTATGACATGTACATAATGCTCGAGGAATGGAAACCTTGAAAACCTGGTTAGCTAAGGAACTGGAGTTGGGCTAGGACTACCGGGGTCTTCACTTCAAACACGTGTAACGGTTGGTGCACTTTTTGCTGATCCTATCAGCTCAAGTGAGGCGGCGTCGATGCGACCCCCCATAGCAGCTTTAGATTTAAACTTTTAATTTGTATTTGTATCAATTTGTAATCTGTTCGTTGTTTTTACTTTCGGTTGTAGCGTTGTGATTTATTCATTTTCGTGATTTCATCCCATAACCGTTATATTATCCTCTTGCTTACAACCTTTGATTGACTATTGAAAGATAGTAAATAGGATAAGACTAACAATTGGTTAGCAACCCATACACCAGGACGTATCTTGTTAGTCTTTGAAAGTTTTAGACTTAAACAATTATGTTTCACTACCTAGATAGCTCTGATGATTCGTTCTTGTATATACATTTCTCGTGCTGCTTCTGAAATTCATTTCATACGTACATAACTTAAGCTTTCAAAATCCATGTCCACATGTATGTAATTACTCAGACAGATTCCTAATTCTTTTCTCACATATATTTGTTTTATTCGGATAGCTTTTGAAATCCATGTCCGCATGTATATTTGTTTATATAGCTTTGAAAATCCATCTCTACCTATCATTTGTTCATCATTCCTTGCCCATGATTTTGTAAATGTATGGACTGATTCTGTTTGGGCCCATGTAACTCTTGGCCCAAATCAAATTTTGTTCAGGCTCGGTTCATAACCAGCCAAACGGGCTGGAACAGGTGGCCCTAGAAAGCCAATCAGGTTGCCCTCTTAGTGCATTTTAGAAAAGCCTTAGGTTTGGGGTATCCTCAATGCATACGGGTCCTAGACACGGTTCATGTGAGGAATACCCGTTTCCCTTAAAATTTTCCAAATCATCATCTAAAGTCAGAATAAAATTCACAATCAATCAATCGTCCAATTCCAAATCAATTAAAAATTCGACGAGTCAAACACCCTTCAAATCAAACTCTCTCACACTCTCTCATCAAACACTCTTTCAAGCCAATTTCTCTCATACTCTCTCATCAAACACACTTTCAAGCCAATTTCTCTCACACTCTCTCATCAAACGCACTTTGAAGCCAATTTCTCTCATACTCTCTCATCAAACACACTTCGAAGCCAATCTCTCTCATACTCTCTCATCAAACACACTTCAAAATCAAACTCTCTCACACTCTCTCATAAAACACACTCGAAAACCAATCTCTCTCATCAAACACACTCTAAAATCAATCCCTCTCATACTCACTCATCATACACTCTTCAAAATCAATCCTCTCATACTTCGAAACCAGATATTCTTTATGAACTCCACGAAATCAAAGCTTTTCACATGTCAACATTAAATACTCTTCATACACTCATTAGACACACTTCAGCCTCACAAAGCATTTGAAATGCTTCCAAAAGTTCCAAGATCGAACTTCAAACTCCTTCCAAACTCCAATTGTCTCATAGCTTCAAATCATCTTCCAACTTCAATTTCTAAGGCTAAATCGAACCTAATTCTAAGCCTCAAATCCAACTCATTCATAAGGACCAAACCGGCCCAATCTCAAGGCCCAAATCTGGCCCAGTTTTAAGGCCTAAACTCGGCCCAATTTCAAGGTCCAAATCTGGCCATCATTTCAAGGCCCAAACCAGGTCCGTCTCTAAGGCCCAAATTCGGCCCATTACCTCAATTCGATCCCGATTTAGTTTCAAATCCAATCCCGAATCAAATTCAAATTCAAGTTCAATTTCAACCAATTCAATCAAATTCAATCCAACTCCGATCCAGAATCAATTCGATTTCAATCCAATTCAATTCAAAATTCTTTTCATTCCCAATTCAATTCAACTTCATTTCAATCCCGAATATTTCTAAACATCATAAATCTCAAATTCCGGAAAACTTCAATCTCCTTGAAGTCAAGCATCTCGAATCTCTAACCGTCTCAACAGCTCAACAGACTCGACCGTCTCAGCAGCTCAACAGACTCGACCGTCTCAATAGCTCAGCAGACTCGAACGTCTCAGCAGCTCAACAGACTCGACCGTCTCAGCAGCTCAACAGACTCGACCGTCTCAGCAGCTCAACAGGTTCTAGCGTCTCAACAGCTCAACAGACTCGACCGTCTCAGCAGCTCAACAGCCTCGACCGTCTCAGCAGCTCAACAGGCTCTACCGTCTCAACAGCTCAACAGACTCGAATGCCTCCGCAGTTCAACAGATTCGAACATCTCATTAGACTCATCAAATTCAAACACCTCGAAAACCCTCAGCTCCTCAAAAAGCCGAACCCCTTGAAATTTAGTAATCCTTTCAAGCCCCACAAATGGCCACAAAACCCCCATTGACCCCTCAAAGACCCAAAAGGTCAAAAGCCCAATTCCTTCAAAACCCTGAAACTCCCAAATCTCCAAAAAAACCGTGAACTACGTAAGGTCTGATCTCAACAGGAAGTTGAGTACGTAGGCAGCCCACACAGGGTGCGACCCCACTCCAAATAAAAAACCCTTTTCCCATACTAAGGTGTTCTCCATACCCCTCAAAACACTCAAACCTTCTTTGGCTCCCACAAACTTCAAACCATCAGACACTAAGTCTTGTCTATTCGCTCAACCTCAGACTTTTCCTAATTCTCATCTGAATTCACCCATTCTTCTTCTTGGCGCTAGCTTGGCAGAAAAGCTCGCCTCATCCACTCTCTTCCTCAGCCCCCGCTCAATCCTATCCTTGGCTTTTAATGAATCTCTCTAAAAAGGTTTTGAAAGAAGGTAATCCCGACAATTGGAGACCGAGGTTTCCTCGGGCACCAATCCAAGGTTGCGGTCATTGCCACTTCCAAGGGGTGTAACCCAGTACGAACCCACAATAGAATCTCTGATCTGACCCGCTAAGTCCTATCCATAAGCAACAAATTCAGAGTCAATCAACGGTTCTTAGAACCCTTCTCCTTCCTTCCTAGTTATCATAGGTCAAACTAGGTGGCGACTCTAGTCAATTCAGCCTTATAGAGGCATAAGTCCGCGTGGGGCCCATTGAGAGCGGGTGTAGTGCTCACTAGCATTTCCCTTATGCTTTCTGGGAAAGACGGACGATGTAGTAGGTATTTGAGGGATGCCAGAATAACGGGTTTTCACCCTCCACAGAATGGCAGATTCTAGAATCTCGGCTTTTCAGTCAGACCATATTTAGATAGACCCCCCTCATACCGAAAAATCACCCTCCACAGAATGGCGACTCCGCTGGGGAAAACTTGAGTAAGTTTTTCTCAAACTCAAGGAAGACTGAACTCCATTCAAAATTGTCAGGATTCCCTAACTTCTTTCAAAACCTCCAAGAGATTCATTCTAAAGCCGCTAGGACTACTCTACTCTACACTTAGAGTGTGCGCTGAGAGGATAGTTAGGATGAGAGTCCAGAGTTCGAGATTGGCCTTGAGTGCCATATGTGTGCTTTACCATTTGCATGCTTCACTTTTGTGTGTTTATTGTTGTGTGTTTACTGTCTTATGTTTACTGTTCTTCATGCATGACATAATATTTATTGCTTATTTATTGCTTTTGTAAATGGGGCCTTCCTAGAAGGAGTCAACCCATTGTTGCATCGGGTAGCATAAGACATGCATTCCTCTGTGTCACCCGATTTGTCCACGAGTCACGGGATCCCAACCGTCAACGGTCGATTCCCCATGAGTTGGGTCCTTCCTAGAAGGAGTTAACCACGACGAGGTAACATGGTCCAAGACCTACGCCTTGAAGCTCATGACCCGAACATATCCTCCATTACCCGAGTCTAAGCCAGCATATAGTGAGCCATGAGCCTTCAGTGTCCAGCTGCCTGGTCCAGTGTCTAGGACGGGTTTTATGGGTAGTCACCCCCTTGTATGCCGCCTGTCTGACCACCCTTCTGCCTTACCCTGAAGATTGCATGGGCTCAGTTCTCCATTGTTCCTCTGCACCACGGGTGTCTCTAAAGCCCAATGTCACGCTACACGTCCATAGAGGATCCCGTATTTACCGGATACCCATACATGGCACAACGTAGTCAGTGAATAATTTGGACTTTAGACACACCTGACCGTGCAGATGACGAGAGACCCGTTCCCATGCAGTACTTCCCCAAGTTTCCCAAAAGTGAGTATGTTGTGATAATCCCCGGCCGTGGCTCATGTGACTGTATCACTTCGGGTATCCTGACCTTTCTAACTTAAGCACTCCGGACTTTCTTGATGACGTGCCCCACAAGGCATAATAGAGATAAATCCCGAGAGATGAACAGTGAAGGAACGACGGTTCCCCCGGTGGTATGGAAGCACTGATTGACCTGGAAGGTGATTATCCCAATCATTCGCACTCAGCTTCACATAAAACCAGCCACGATTTATATTTTCGTTCTTATGTATGTGTGATCACGATTTAAACACTTGAAAAATTGGAAAACGAATCATGTCGAACGCTCTAATGAAATATCTTCAAAGCCGTTCATCTCGAATGATTTCAAAATTGTTATTTCCAAAGCAGTTTTCAAAATCATTTTCAATCAAATTCTTTCAGAAAATAAACTTTGTCCAACGGTTTGTAAAGACCAGATTTCAAAAATCTATTACTTTCAAATGATTTTCGATCAGTATTTCTTACAAATGTTATTTCAAAAAACTATTTCCAAAAACGGATTTCAAAAACCTGCTTTTTACAAACGAATTTCAAACAACTTTTTCATGAATATTATCTCAAACTTGTTTTTGAAAACAGTTTTCGAAGTTGATTTTCACAAATGTATTTCAAAATAAATGATTTAGTCCCCATGTTGTGACTCGCTATTTTTGAAGTTCAACCCACCTTCAAGAGCAGTGGTCATTACTGTGGAGCGTACTAGTCATTTCGTGTTTTCACAAAAGTGGTGGATTTTCACAAAGATTTTGTGCTCGATCATTCATCTTTCCTTTCTAAAAAAAAAAAAAAAAAAACGCCCCTCATTTTCCTCGTCGGAGCAAGTGGAGCGCATGAAGATCAACAACAGTCTGAACCAAAAATCAGAGCTGCACCAACTCGAGTCCAGTGACATGAAGACTAGAAACAACCATCCGAGTTCGAAGTTGCTGAGGGTTAGAAGAGCACCAACCAATTTCTCTTGATCATAGTGTCACCTTGTTGACCGAACCCGAAGACGAGCAAGCAGCCAACCAAGAGCCCGAAGACGAGCGAGCAATCAACCAGAAGCATGAGGATGGACCAGAAGAGTTCAGAAGAAGTTTAGCTCAAAATTCCCCATTTTAATGACTTTTAGGATTGATGATGTATAGGTTTTCCCTATGATTCTTTTCTTTCTTGTCCATTTCTGAATAGATTACATGTATAGGTTTATACATTCCCTTTGAATTTATTTAGATCAAACGTGTATAGGGTTCCCTACTCCCTATTTTATTTGCGAATGATTAAGCATCAAAATTCATATTGAGAAAATCCACCACTTTGAAAACACGCGTTTTCAAAATTGTTTTTCTAAAACTTGGTTTCTTTTGGCATGCACGTATAAAAAAAAAAACGAATAAGGAACGACCCCTCACAGTTATTTATCATTCATCAACTTTGCTTTATGGGGTGAGAATTCACGGTATCTACAGGAGGTATCTCCTAGAAAAACACCAGCAAATGCAACCGAGCACAAGGCAAATCGCATGCATTGCATTCATTACAAAAAGTCCCATGTATTCTCAGTCAGTTCAAATTCGTCAAACACGTACAAGTCCTGTCCACCTCAGAAAAATTGCATAATCATGTGTTTCATTGTCACTGCACTATACACCATCTTTCATCCCCATATCTCGACCGTCAAAGCCTGATCTCAGAGGGATAGAAAAGAAAACCGAGCTCAAACCTTTCCCAATCTCAAAGTGTATCATATAGTGGGGCTACCATGCGGGAGTTGTCACTCCCCAAAATCCAAAAAAAATCATACACCCAAAAATCCAAAAATCATGCCTTCAAAAAATCCCAAAAAAATGCAGTCTCCGTCATATCGTTGGGCCACCATGCGGGAGTTGTCACTCCCTAGAAATTCAAAAATCTAGGAGCCAATCACCAGCCCAACCTCACCTGAGACTCACTACCCTGACAGCGACCCCAACAGCTAGACCATCATTAGAGTTTATAATGGCGGGTTGAGCTTCATAGACCATAAGCTGGAACCGACTCAAGCGAGACTAGGTGTAGCCTTACCACGCATGCATTGCATCCAAAAGGAAAAACACACAACAACAAAAAAAAAACATTCAGTCAAAATCCAAAGTCAACCATTTTCATTCATCACTTTCAGCATTTCACGCATCTTATACGTAGTAATTCCATATTACCACAATAGATTGCATTGTAGATAGTCGTGTTTGCATACTCTCGTATCGAAACGACATCTTTGGGAAAAATCTTGAGAGAATGATTGAACGGAGTGCGTGAATCACTAATCTCTCGACCCATCAATGAACACTAGGGTCCAATCGAAATCAGCACCACAACCCAAGTGAGTAGTCTGCAAAGAGCGGTATTTTCTCTTGAATTTCGATTGAGTGTTTTGGACAATCCACTGAGCGACGAGGAAAGGTAGAGAGATCCAACGGAGGTAAAACCACGAGCGTCTTGTGCTTTCCTATAGCACATGGAGAGGCATAAATCCGAGTGAGATCAATGTCGATAGCAAGTCACGAACTGTGATTCATGCAAAGATCCGAGAATAGTAAGAAAACAATCATTGACTAATGAGGATGACGAGGCACTTAGGATCAAAAATCTCCACAAAACCAAAGAGCTTCAACTGCCCTCAACATAATCCCTTAGTGAGCCCCGCTGAGCTTTTCATGATAAACCTTTTTCTGTGAACTCCACAACATGCCACCTGACATATACATACTTACCTTTGCAATAGAGGAGCTCGAAGGAGCCGGAGCCATGGCCCCTCCCCGCCATCTTTCATAAACACAATAAATGAAATGTTTGAAGAAATCAGTGAGTCAATGCAACTCCAAAGCCAAACGCCAAAAAAGAGCACCAAAAATGTTCAAGAAGATCGATGAGTCAATGCAACTCCAAAGCTGAGAGCCAGAATACGAAGTATAGAATGCTTGAGAAAGTCGATGAGCCAAATACAATTTCCAAAACACCCAAATGAGAAGAAGGTTCAAACCGTACATCAGAAGAGGCAAGAAGGAGAAATCCAAATTCGAAGGACCAATGATGTCCCGTAGAAATCAATAAAGGTTATCAAAACCCGTCTAATCATTCCACCCATGGCAAAGACGAAACACGTCCCCTATTGCACAAAAGCTCCACAACCCCCAAATAAATCCCACAGTCCCGTGTGACATACATCATACCCTTCAACCCCGTTACAACCCAATAAAGACCTCTGACTTATAAGTTAATGAGCGTTAACTGAAAGTACCAGATCTGAAACATGAATCGTAAGCCTCGTACTTGTTATCTACATGTCCCGTCATACCAAAGGGACCATGAGCGAATGAGCGCAACCTTACCTCACAAGGTTTTTCGAGTGCGAGTGACTCTTTGATTGAAGCACCAAATCATAAAAAAGCTAACCCCATTGCAGGTGAGGAACTTGTAAGGATCGGAAAGTCCAGAACCTCGAAAAGAAATTCTTAGGAAAATACTACTCTGAGCATCAAGAGTATCATCACGACATTTGCACACACGACCATACTCACGAGAGATTGACCCACATCCCTCCATGAGAGGAAAGTGATTCATGCATTTAAGCTCAATAATCACTCAAGATCCAAATCGAAGATGTCTTATATTCGTAAACCTCATAGTAATAGAGATAGAACCGTACCCTTCTCTCCAAAAACTGCATATGCATTTTGCATCTCTTCTAGCATTTAGTATTTGCATGCATCATAACCACTTCATTTTCAACATCCGACTAGTAAGAACTCCACCTAGTCTCGCTGAAAGTCAGTTTCAGTTGCAGTTGTTGAAGCATAACTTTTGATCAAAAAATGTCAACTGGAGCCATTCCGGGCCATTATCGAGCTACATCGAACCATCTCGGAGCCATCCTGGGCTATTCTCAAGCTACATCGAATCAAACTAAAGCCATTCGAAGCCGTACGAAGACAATCCCGGAGCCATCCAGCGTCATGCTCGGGACTCATCAACGCCATATCCAGAACCAAACTGGAGCCATGCGAGAGCCATCCTCAAACATTGAGACCGTCCTAGAGACCTCAAGACTACACATGAGCCATTTCATCACCGGGGTCTTGCCTACACAGTTTCGAACTACGTATGGTCTGATCTCAATACGAAATTGAGTACGTAGGCAGCCCGCCCAGGGTGCGACCACTTCACAGGCGAAAGTTCCCCTTTCTTCCTCGCCATCACCAATGGAGCCATCTCATAGCCCTTCCCCGAGCCATCCTGAGCCACCCTAGAGCCATCCTGAGGAAATCCCAAAGTCATAACTGGACCGAAGCCATCCATCCATGACCAAAAAGTTATCAACCACATCAAAATGCATCAACCACAACACAATCCACCAATCACATCAACCCACCATTTGACTCAAAATCCAAAAACAAATTGAAACCCACCAACCATCCCGAAAATCTCAATCCGAATCAAAACCCACCAACCATCCCAGAGCCGTTGCTCACAAGGGAATCACAAATCAAACCGGAGCCATCTGACCGCGCCGGAGCCATCCTATCATACCGGAGCCCTCGGATCATATCGAAGCCACCCAATCATATCGAAAACCATCGAGTTCCCAAAATCACTCATTCACAAAAAAAAAACGATCCACTCAAAGACCAATCACAAAAACCAAAAACTCAGGAGCCATACCGGAGCCATCTCGAAACTCTGGAGCCAAGAGTCCTACCAAATCCCGAAACCACAGTGCACATCGGGCGAGACCGTCAAAACAAAACCGAAACACAAGTCCCACACTGACGAAGTCAAGGGCAACATCAACAAAAAGCATTAGACCATCACATCCCTCACGGAAGCAACCAGAAAGCATCAAATCATGGACCAATCCACAGCCAGAATCATCCTCAAAACAGCCAACCACTGAAAAACAGCGAGTTTCGTACAACTCCATAGAGTATTATAGGCTCGTCATAAGCCCTCGTACTTTCAATTGCATTCTAGGCCCGTCATAAGTCCTAGAGCTAGACACCGAGATCTAGTTGAGGCCCGTCATTAGCCCTCATGCATAACCCATATACCGATTGTATTCTAGGCCCGTCATTAGTCCTAGAGCTAGACACCGAGATCTAGTTGAGGCCCGTCATTAGTCCTCATACATTTCGAAGATGCATTCTAGGCCCGTCATAAGTCCTAGAGCTAGACACCGAGTTCTAGTTGAGGCCCGTCATTAGCCCTCATGCATAACCCATATACCGATTGTATTCTAGGCCCGTCATTAGTCCTAGAGCTAGACACCGAGATCTAGTTGAGGCCCGTCATTAGTCCTCATACATTTCGAAGATGCATTCTAGGCCCGTCATAAGTCCTAGAGCTAGACACCGAGTTCTAGTTGAGGCCCGTCATTAGCCCTCATGCATAACCCATATACCGATTGTATTCTAGGCCCGTCATTAGTCCTAGAGCTAGACACCGAGATCTAGTTGAGGCCCGTCATTAGTCCTCATACATTTCGAAGATGCATTCTAGGCCCGTCATAAGTCCTAGAGCTAGACACCGAGATCTAGTTGAGGCCCGTCATTAGTCCTCATGCATAACCCATATACCGATTGTATTCTAGGCCCGTCATTAGTCCTAGAGCTAGACACCGAGATCTAGTTGAGGCCCGTCATTAGTCCTCATACATTTCGAAGATGCATTCTAGGCCCGTCATAAGTCCTAGAGCTAGACACCGAGATCTGGTTGAGGCCCGTCATTAGTCCTCATGCATAGGTTGATTGATCGTATTCTAGGCCCATCATTAGTCCTAGAGCTAGACACCGAGATCTAGTTGAGGCCCGTCATTAGTCCTCATGCCATCAATCACCACAATCTGGGGCCCGTCATAAGTCCCCGTGCACCCGCATCCATAAGAGCAAATCATAAACAGCAGTGAGAATTTTTGGCGTCCCGTCAACCTTGATCCAATTCTGCAAGGGCTTGCAGAATTGAATCAAGGGGAGCCATCTGTAGACACCAAAAATTCTCACCCCATAAAGCAAATTCCGAAATCATAAATGCAATAAGAGGGGTTGTCACCTTTCTTTTTTCAAACCATATCAACGTGCGTGCCAAAATGAAACCATCGTTTTTTGACAAAATTTTAAACCATTTTTCAAAGTGTTTCAGAAAAACCCAATTTTTCGAAAATGAATTTTCAAAAAATAATATGTCTTAAACCTACACTTTTATTTAGTATTGTCAATTAAATTTCCGTAATTATGAGCATTTCATTTACTTTATTTTGTCATTTTCATGATGATATTTTACTATCTCATTTCTAGTCAGACAAGCCTGGTTTTAATCTAGTCTTCAGCCAAATTCAGCAGCCCCAGCCCAAACCCATCCTATCCAAACTTCAAGGCCCACTCCACACCAATCTCACCCACACCCACATAAACCCTAAACCCACATTCTCTCCCTATAAAAAACAACAAAATTTCTGAACAGTGGCCGGAAGGCCTCCTCGATCGGTCGCCTTCTTCATTTTCATCTCCCACCTCCCACCTAACTGAAGATCACCGTCTTCATCCTTTTACCCCATCTCTAACTCTGAAAAGGCTATTCTTCTTCAATCTTGAAACCGCCACCACTCGACCCTCCAATTTCTTCTCTACATAAGAACCCTAGTCCCCCTCAAGCTCTTGTATCGGCCGCCTCCATCTCAAATACGGGTGTCCAAGTCTCCCGTTGACTCGTCATTTTGATTCTCCATCAATAATGGACAACCGCTGCACTCGATCTCGCAACCATGAACCCCAGACCCGACTTCATCAGTCCCAATCCTACTGATCTTCGTCACTCCCAGATCGGCATCATCAACCTCAACGGAGGCTCACTCGGATTGTGTTGGAATCCTGTTGTTTATGGGGTTTTCCGGCCTTTCCCCTCAACACAGGATTCATCAATGTCTGGCTTCTCTTAAATAAGATCTTCATTTTCTTTTAGTATGCGAAGTTTATCCGTCTTGGTCGATTTCTGCTCTGATGGAGTCACTTTCCCATTGTCGTGCCCTGGTTCTGTTGGCCTTAGAAATCGACTCCGGTATCAGTTCACCTCTATGGTTGCCGATTGTGCTTGATTTGTTGTCATTGTCGAAGCTTGCTTGATTCTTTCTGGCCGAGCCTTTGATTACTCATATCACATCTGGGGATGTTCACTATGACTCGAGACTAATTTGACCTTTGCAATTTGGCGATGTACATACTTATTGATGGGAATGGGATTCAGATACACAGATTGTTAGAAATGTGGTTTAGACCTTGGTGTGTCTAGTTTGCGAACTTCGGACTTCACCATCATTTCTAACGGATTGAAAGTTTTGTTTGACGTCTTCTGATCGATCTGCTGTGGTGCTATTCACACATTTGCGATTGAGGTTTGGGAATTAAATTCGGTGTCACTTGTCGCATTTGCCACCCTCTTTAAAACCGATATGTTTGGGGCTGGACTACATGTTGCTTGGCTCTAATGCCGGGCTTTGCATTCTGAATTGAAACCATGAATTCAGGGCCTCCACCCTTTACCGGCCTTATGGAAATTGGGGGCCCGCATGTCTGTCGAATGTTTACATTTAGGCTGAGTTTGGATTTTTTTGCTGTGGATTGACTCCACTTTGGAAGTCGGCGCTATGCCCCTTTGCCCCTTTGCGTATTGATTATTTCATTCACATGCCCATTGCTTGATTTGAACTGTTGCTCACCACTGATTCTGTATTTTGGCCGAGGTACCGTGGAACTTGGGTCGGACTTCTTGGCTCTTATCTGACTTGGGCTTTGCAAGTTGGCCAGTGGATTTCAGCTTGGCATCTGTTTATCAGGGGTTTGGAATTTCTAAGTCCTCAACTCTTATTATGATTCATTTTCCTTTGATGTGTAATTGTCCCTTGCGCATAGATCTGGGTTTGGAAACTAATTTGATACTAGCATGCTTCTTGCCTCATTGCGTTTAGATAAGAACATGAATAGAGTGATCGTTGCCCGAATATTATGACTGTTAAGATAAATCACTCAATGGCTGGTTGGTCCTTATTAATTCTTCATCTTGGAGGGAAATGATATAAACCCTCCTAGGTATGATCCCACATGACTCACAACCTATCCTTTTTGATACTACACTTTGGTTTGAGTCATAATCTAAGATGTTGAATTAATTTGAGTAGCAACCCCAATGTTTGATTTATCTTACAATTCATAGCATTTGGGTAGCTTGAAACTTTTTCTATGTCTCGGTTGGGGTGTGGGAGATGATTAAATTGCCCCCTTTCCTCCATTGAGAGGGGCCGTATGATCCCATTGCACACACCCCAACCCTCTTACATTTCATTACTAACTATTCTCGTGTATCTTTGTCTTTGTTCTATGACATGTATAATGCTCGAGGAATGGAAACCTTGAAAACCTGGTTAGCTAAGGAACTGGAGTTGGGCTAGGACTACCGGGGTCTTCACTTAAACAACGTGTAACGGTTGGTGCACTTTTGCTGATCCTATCAGCTCAAGTGAGGGGCGTCGATGCGACCCCCCATAGCAGCTTTAGATTTAAACTTTTAATTTGTATTTGTATCAATTTGTAATCTGTTCGTTGTTTTTACTTTCGGTTGTAGCGTTGTGATTTATTCATTTCGTGATTTCATCCCATAACCGTTATATTATCCTCTTGCTTACAACCTTTGATTGACTATTGAAAGATAGTAAATAGGATAAGACTAACAATTGGTTAGCAACCATACACCAGGACGTATCTTGTAGTCTTTGAAAGTTTAGACTTAAACAATTATGTTTCACTACCTAGATAGCTCTGATGATTCGTTTTGTATATACATTTCTCGTGCTGCTTCTGAAATTCATTTCGTACGTCATAACTTAAGCTTTCAAAATCCATGTCCACATGTATGTAATTACTCAGACAGATTCCTAATTCTTTCTCACATATATTGTTTTATTCGGATAGCTTTTGAAATCCATGTCCGCATGTATATTTGTTTATATAGCTTGAAAATCCATCTCTACCTATCATTTGTTCATCTTCCTTGCCCATGATTTTGTAAATGTATGGACTGATTCTGTTTGGGCCCATGTAACTCTTGGCCCCAAATCAAATTTTGTTCAGGCTCTTTCATAACCAGCCAAACGGGCTGGAACAGGTGGCCCTAGAAAGCCAATCAGGTTGCCCTCTTAGTGCATTTAGAAAAGCCTTAGGTTTGGGGTATCCTCAATGCATACGGGTCCTAGACACGGTTCATTGAGGAATACCCGTTTCCCTTAAAATTTTCCAAATCATCATCTAAAGTCAGAATAAAATTCACAATCAATCAATCGTCCAATTCCAAATCAATTAAAAATTCGACGAGTCAAACACCCTTCAAATCAAACTCTCTCACACTCTCTCATCAAACACATTTGAAGCCAATTTCTCTCATACTCTCTCATCAAACACACTTTCAAGCCAATTTCTCTCACACTCTCTCATAAACACACTTGAAGCCAATTCTCTCATACTCTTCATCAAACACACTTCGAGCCAATCTCTCTCATACTCTCTCATCAAACCACACTTCAAAATCAAACTCTCTCATACTCCCTCATAAAAACACTCGAAAACCAATCTCTTCATCAAACACTCCAAAATCAATCCCTCCATACTCACTCATCAACACTCTTCAAAATCAATCCTCTCATACTTCGAAACCAGATATTCTTTATGAACTCCACGAAATCAAGCTTTTCACATGTCAACATTAAATACTCTCATACACTCATTAGACACACTTCAGCCTCACAAAGCATTTGAAATGCTTCCAAAGTTCCAAGATCGAACTTCAAACTCCTTCCAAACTCCAATTGTCTCATAGCTTCAAATCATCTTCCAACTTCAATTTCTAAGGCTAAATCGAACCTAATTCTAAGCCTCAAATCCAACTCATTCATAAGGACCAAACCGGCCCAATCTCAAGGCCCAAATCTGGCCCAGTTTTAAGGCCAACTCGGCCCAATTTCAAGGTCCAAATCTGGCCATCATTTCAAGGCCCAAACCAGGTCCGTCTCTAAGGCCCAAATTCGGCCCATTACCTCAATTCGATCCCGATTTAGTTTCAAATCCAATCCCGAGTCAAATTCAAATTCAAGTTCAATTTCAACCAATTCAATCAAATTCAATCCAACTCCGATCCAGAATCAATTCGATTTCAATCCAATTCAATTCAAAATTCTTTTCATTCCCAATTCAATTCAACTTCATTTCAATCCCGAATATTTCTAAACATCATAAATCTCAAATTCCGGAAAACTTCAATCTCCTTGAAGTCAAGCATCTCGAATCTCTAACCGTCTCAACAGCTCAACAGACTCGACCGTCTCAGCAGCTCAACAGACTCGACCGTCTCAATAGCTCAGCAGACTCGAACGTCTCAGCAGCTCAACAGACTCGACCGTCTCAGCAGCTCAACAGACTCGACCGTCTCAGCAGCTCAACAGGCTCTAGCGTCTCAACAGCTCAACAGACTCGACCGTCTCAGCAGCTCAACAGCCTCGACCGTCTCAGCAGCTCAACAGACTCTACCGTCTCAACAGCTCAACAGACTCGAATGCCTCCGCAGTTCAACAGATTCGAACATCTCAATAGACTCATCAAATTCAAACACCTCGAAAACCCTCAGCTCCTCAAAAAGCCGAACCCCTTGAAATTTAGTAATCCTTTCAAGCCCCACGAAATGGCCACAAAACCCCCATTGACCCCTCAAAGACCCAAAAGGTCAAAAGCCCAATTCCTTCAAAACCCTGAAACTCCCAAATCTCCAAAAAAACCGTGAACTACGTAAGGTCTGATCTCAACAGGAAGTTGAGTACGTAGGCAGCCCACACAGGGTGCGACCCCACTCCAAATAAAAAACCCTTTTCCCATACTAAGGTGTTCTCCATACCCCTCAAAACACTCAAACCTTCTTTGGCTCCCACAAACTTCAAACCATCAGACACTGAGTCTTGTCTATTCGCTCAACCTCAGACTTTTCCTAATTCTCATCTGAATTCACCCATTCTTCTTCTTGGCGCTAGCTTGGCAGAAAAGCTCGCCTCATCCACTCTCTTCCTCAGCCCCCGCTCAATCCTATCCTTGGCTTTTAATGAATCTCTCTAAAAAGGTTTTGAAAGAAGGTAATCCCGACAATTGGAGACCGAGGTTTCCTCGGGCACCAATCCAAGGTTGCGGTCATTGCCACTTCCAAGGGGTGTAACCCAGTACGAACCCACAATAGAATCTCTGATCTGACCGCTAAGTCCTATCCATAAGCAAATTCAGAGTCAATCAACGGTTCTTAGAACCCTTCTCCTTCCTTCCTAGTTATCATAGGTCAAACTAGGTGGCGACTCTAGTCAATTCCGCCTTATAGAGGCATAAGTCCGCGTGGGGCCCATTGAGAGCGGGTGTAGTGCTCACTAGCATTTCCCTTATGCTTTCTGGGAAAGACGGACGATGTAGTAGGTATTTGAGGGATGCCAGAATAACGGGTTTTCACCCTCCACAGAATGGCATTCTAGATCTCGGCTTTTCAGTCAGACCATATTAGATAGACCCCCCTCATACCGAAAAATCACCCTCCACAGAATGGCGACTCCGCTGGGGAAAACTTGAGTAAGTTTTCTCAAACTCAAGGAAGACTGAACTCCATTCAAAATTGTCAGGATTCCCTAACTTTCAAAACCTCCAAGAGATTCATTCAAAGCCGCTAGGACTACTCTACTCCACACTTAGAGTGTGCGCTGAGAGGATAGTTAGGATGAGAGTCCAGAGTTCGAGATTGGCCTTGAGTGCCATATGTGTGCTTTACCATTTGCATGCTTCACTTTTGGTGTTTATTGTGTGTTTACTGTCTTATGTTTACTGTTCTTCATGCATGACATAATATTTATTGCTTATTTATGCTTTTGTAAATGGGGCCTTCCTAGAAGGAGTCAACCCATTGTTGCATCGGGTAGCATAGGACATGCATTCCTCGTGTCACCCGATTTGTCCACGAGTCACGGGATCCCAACCGTCAACGGTGATTCCCCATGAGTTGGGTCCTTCCTAGAAGGAGTTAACCCACGAGGTAATACGGTCCAAGACCAACGCCTTGAAGCTCATGATCCAAACATATCCTCCATTACCGAGTCTAAGCCAGCATATAGTGAGCTGAGCCTTCAGTGTCCAGCTGCCTTATCCAGTGTCTAGGAGGGTTTTATGGGTAGTCCCCCTTGTATGCCGCCTGTCTGACCACCCTTCTGCCTTACCCTGAAGATTGCATGGGCTCAGTTCTCCATTGTTCCTCTGCACCACGGGGTCTCTAAAGCCCAATGTCACGCTACACGTCCATAGAGGATCCCGTATTTACGGATACCCATACATGGCACAACGTAGTCAGTGAATAATTTGGACTTTAGACACCTGACCGTGCAGATGACGAGAGCCCGTTCCCATGCAGTACTTCCCCAAGTTTCCCAAAAGTGAGTATGTTGTGATAATCCCCGGCCGTGGCTCAGTGACTGTATCACTTCGGGTATCCTGACCTTTCGAACTTAAGCACTCCGGACTTTCTTGATGACGTGCCCCACAAGGCATAAAGAGATAAATCCCGAGAGATGAACAGTGAAGGAACGACGGTTCCCCCGGTGGTATGGAAGCACTGATTGACCTGGAAGGTGATATCCCAATCATTCGCACTCGCTCCCATAAAAACAGCCACGATTTATTTTCGTTCTTATGTATGTGTGATCACGATTTAAACACTTGAAAAATGGAAACGAATCATGTCGAACGCTCTAATGAAATATCTTCAAAGCCGTTCATCTCGAATGATTTCAAAATTGTTATTTCCAAAGCAGTTTCAAAATCATTTCAATCAAATTCTTTCAGAAAATAAACTTTGTCCAACGGTTTGTAAAGACCAGATTTCAAAAATCTATTACTTTCAAATGATTTTCGATCAGTATTTCTTACAAATGTTATTTCAAAAAACTATTTCCAAAAACAGATTTCAAAAACCTGCTTTTTACAAACGAATTTCAAACAACTTTTTCATGAATATTATCTCAAACTTGTTTTTGAAAACAGTTTTCGAAGTTGATTTTCACAAACGTATTTCAAAATAAATGATTTAGTCCCCATGTTGTGACTCGCTATTTTTGAAGTTCAACCCACCTTCAAGAGCAGTGGTCATTACTGTGGAGCGTACTAGTCATTTCGTGTTTTCACAAAAGTGGTGGATTTCACAAAGATTTGTGCTCGATCATTCATCTTTCCTTTCTAAAAAAAAAAAAAAACGCCCTCATTTTCCTCGTCGAGAGCAAGTGGAGCGCATGAAGATCAACAACAGTCTGCCAAAAATCAGAGCTGCACCAACCGAGTCCAGTGACATGAAGACTAGAAAAACATCCGAGTTCGAAGTTGCTGAGGGTTAGAAGAGCACCAACCAATTTCTCTTGATCATAGTGTCACCTTGTTGACCGAACCCGAAGACGAGCAAGCAGCCAACCAAGAGCCCGAAGACGAGCGAGCAATCAACCAGAAGCATGAGGATGGACCAGAAGAGTTCAGAAGAAGTTTAGCTCAAAATTCCCCATTTAAGACTTTAGGATTGATGATGTATAGGTTTTCCCTATGATTCTTTTCTTCTTGTCCATTTCTGAATAGATTACATGTATAGGTTTATACATTCCCTTTGAATTATTTAGATCAAACGTGTATAGGGTTCCCACTCCCTATTTTATTGCGAATGATTAAGCATCAAAATTCATATTGAGAAAATCCACCACTTTGAAAACACGCGTTTTCAAAATTGTTTTCTAAAACTTGGTTTCTTTGGCATGCACGTATAAAAAAAAAACGAATAAGGAACGACCCTCACAGTATATTTTATTCATCAACTTTGCTTTATGGGGTGAGAATTCACGGTATCTACAGGAGGTATCTCCAGATAAACAACACCAGCAAATGCAACCGAGCACAAGGCAAATCGCATGCATTGCATTCATTACAAAAGTCCCATGTATTTCTCAGTCAGTTCAAATTCGTCAAACACGTACAAGTCCTGTCCACCTCAGAAAAATTGCATAATCATGTGTTTCATTGTCACTGCACTATACACCATCTTTCATCCCCATATCTCGACCGTCAAAGCCTGATCTCAGAGGGATAGAAAAGAAAACGAGCTCAAACCTTTCCCAATCTCAAAGTGTATCATATAGTGGGGCTACCATGCGGAGTTGTCACCCCAAAATCCAAAAAAAATCATACACCCAAAATCCAAAAAATCATGCCTTCAAAAAAATCCCAAAAAAATGCAGTCTCCGTCATATCGTTGGGCCACCATGCGGGAGTTGTCACTCCCTAGAAATTCAAAAATCTAGGAGCCAATCACCAGCCCAACCTCACCTGAGACTCACTACCCTGACAGCGACCCCAACAGCTAGACCATCATTAGAGTTTATAATGGCGGGTTGAGCTCATAGACCATAAGCTGGAAGACTCAAGCGAGACTAGGTGTAGCCTTACCACGCATGCATTGCATCCAAAAGGAAAAACACACAACAACAAAAAAAAAACATTCAGTCAAAATCCAAAGTCAACCATTTTCATTCATCACTTTCAGCATTTCACGCATCTTATACGTAGTAATTCCATATTACCACAATAGATTGCATTGTAGATAGTCGTGTTTGCATACTCTCGTATCGAAACGACATCTTTGGGAAAAATCTTGAGAGATGATTGAACGGAGTGCGTGAATCACTAATCTCTCGACCCATCAATGAACACTAGGGTCCAATCGAAATCAGCACCACAACCCAAGTGAGTAGTCTGCAAAGAGCGGTATTTTCTCTTGAATTCGATTGAGTGTTTTGGACAATCCACTGAGCGACGAGGAAGGTAGAGAGATCCAACGGAGGTAAAACCACGAGCGTCTTTGCTTTCCTTAGCACATGGAGAGGCATAAATCCGAGTGAGATCAATGTCGATAGCAAGTCACGAACTGTGATTCATGCAAAGATCCGAGAATAGTAAGAAAACAATCATTGACTAATGAGGATGACGAGGCACTTAGGATCAAAAATCTCCACAAACCAAAGAGCAACTGCCCTCAACATAATCCCTTAGTGAGCCCCGCTGAGCTTTTCATGATAAACCTTTTTCTGTGAACTCCACAACATGCCACCTGACATATACATACTTACCTTTGCAATAGAGGAGCTCGAAGGAGCCGGAGCCATGGCCCCTCCCCGCCATCTTTCAAAACACAATAAATGAAATGTTTGAAGAAATCAGTGAGTCAATGCAACTCCAAAGCCAAACGCCAAAAAAGAGCACCAAAAATGTTCAAGAAGATCGATGAGTCAATGCAACTCCAAAGCTGAGAGCCAAATACAAAGTATAGAATGCTTGAGAAAGTCGATGAGCCAAATACAATTCCAAAACACAAATGAGAAGAAGGTTCAAACCGTACACCAGAAGAGGCAAGAAGGAGAAATCCAAATTCGAAGGACCAATGATGTCCCGTAGAAATCAATAAAGGTTATCAAAACCCGTCTAATCATTCCACCCATGGCAAAGACGAAACACGTCCCCTATTGCACAAAAGCTCCACAACCCCCAAATAAATCCCACAGTCCCGTGTGACATACATCATACCCTTCAACCCCGTTACAACCCAATAAAGACCTCTGACTTATAAGTTAATGAGCGTTAACTGAAAGTACCAGATCTGAAACATGAATCGTAAGCCTCGTACTTGTTATCTACATGTCCCGTCATACCAAAGGGACCATGAGCGAATGAGCGCAACCTTACCTCACAAGGTTTTTCGAGTGCGAGTGACTCTTTGATTGAAGCACCAAATCATAAAAAAGCTAACCCCATTGCAGGTGAGGAACTTGTAAGGATCGGAAAGTCCAGAACCTCGAAAAGAAATTCTTAGGAAAAATACTCTGAGCATCAAGAGTATCATCACGACATTTGCACACACGACCATACTCACGAGAGATTGACCCACATCCCTCCATGAGAGGAAAGTGATTCATGCATTTAAGCTCAATAATCACTCAAGATCCAAATCGAAGATGTCTTATATTCGTAAACCTCATAGTAATAGAGATAGAACCGTACCCTTCTCTCCAAAAACTGCATATGCATTTTGCATCTCTTCTAGCATTTAGTATTTGCATGCATCATAACCACTTCATTTTCAACATCCGACTAGTAAGAACTCCACCTAGTCTCGCTGAAAGTCAGTTTCAGTTGCAGTTGTTGAAGCATAACTTTTGATCAAAAAATGTCAACTGGAGCCATTCCGGGCCATTATCGAGCTACATCGAACCATCTCGGAGCCATCCTGGGCTATTCTCAAGCTACATCGAATCAAACTAAAGCCATTCGAAGCCGTACGAAGACAATCCCGGAGCCATCCAGCGTCATGCTCGGGACTCATCAACGCCATATCCAGAACCAAACTGGAGCCATGCGAGAGCCATCCTCAAACATTGAGACCGTCCTAGAGACCTCAAGACTACACATGAGCCATTTCATCACCGGGGTCTTGCCTACACAGTTTCGAACTACGTATGGTCTGATCTCAATACGAAATTGAGTACGTAGGCAGCCCGCCCAGGGTGCGACCACTTCACAGGCGAAAGTTCCCCTTTCTTCCTCGCCATCACCAATGGAGCCATCTCATAGCCCTTCCCCGAGCCATCCTGAGCCACCCTAGAGCCATCCTGAGGAAATCCCAAAGTCATAATGGACCGAAGCCATCCATCCATGACCAAAAAGTTATCAACCACATCAAATGCATCAACCACAACACAATCCACCAATCACATCAACCCACCATTTGACTCAAAATCCAAAACAAATTGAAACCCACCAACCATCCCGAAAATCTCAATCCGAATCAAAACCCACCAAATCACAAAATCACAAAAACCGGAGCCATCTGACCGCGCCGGAGCCATCCTATCATACCGGAGCCCTCGGATCATATCGAAGCCACCCAATCATATCGAAAACCATCGAGTTCCCAAAATCACTCATTCAAAAAAAAAAACGATCCACTCAAAGACCAATCACAAAAACCAAAAACTCAGGAGCCATACCGGAGCCATCTCGAAACTCTGGAGCCAAGAGTCCTACCAAATCCCGAAACCACAGTGCACATCGGGCGAGACCGTCAAAACAAAACCGAAACACAAGTCCCACACTGACGAAGTCAAGGGCAACATCAACAAAAAGCATTAGACCATCACATCCCTCACGGAAGCAACCAGAAAGCATCAAATCATGGACCAATCCTCAGCCAGAATCATCCTCAAAACAGCCAACCACTGAAAAACAGCGAGTTTCGTACAACTCCATAGAGTATTATAGGCTCGTCATAAGCCCTCGTACTTTCAATTGCATTCTAGGCCCGTCATAAGTCCTAGAGCTAGACACCGAGATCTAGTTGAGGCCCGTCATTAGCCCTCATGCATAACCCATATACCGATTGTATTCTAGGCCCGTCATTAGTCCTAGAGCTAGACACCGAGATCTAGTTGAGGCCCGTCATTAGTCCTCATACATTTCGAAGATGCATTCTAGGCCCGTCATAAGTCCTAGAGACACCGAGTTCTAGTTGAGGCCCGTCATTAGCCCTCATGCATAACCCATATACCGATTGTATTCTAGGCCCGTCATTAGTCCTAGAGCTAGACCCGAGATCTAGTTGAGGCCCGTCATTAGTCCTCATACATTTCGAAGATGCATTCTAGGCCCGTCATAAGTCCTAGAGCTAGACACCGAGTTCTAGTTGAGGCCCGTCATTAGCCCTCATGCATAACCATATACCGATTGTATTCTAGGCCCGTCATTAGTCCTAGAGCTAGACACCGAGATCTAGTTGAGGCCCGTCATTAGTCCTCATACATTTCGAAGATGCATTCTAGGCCCGTCATAAGTCCTAGAGCTAGACACCGAGATCTAGTTGAGGCCCGTCATTAGTCCTCATGCATAACCCATATACCGATTGTATTCTAGGCCCGTCATTAGTCCTAGAGCTAGACACCGAGATCTAGTTGAGGCCCGTCATTAGTCCTCATACATTTCGAAGATGCATTCTAGGCCCGTCATAAGTCCTAGAGCTAGACACCGAGATCTAGTTGAGGCCCGTCATTAGTCCTCATGCATAGGTTGATTGATCGTATTCTAGGCCCATCATTAGTCCTAGAGCTAGACACCGAGATCTAGTTGAGGCCCGTCATTAGTCCTCATGCCATCAATCACCACAATCTGGGGCCCGTCATAAGTCCCCGTGCACCCGCATCCATAAGAACAAATCATAAACAGCAGTGAGAATTTTTGGCGTCCCGTCAACCTTGATCCAATTCTGCAAGGGCTTGCAGAATTGAATCAAGGGGAGCCATCTGTAGACACCAAAAATTCTCACCCCATAAAGCAAATTCCGAAATCATAAATGCAATAAGAGGGGTTGTCATTTCTTTTTTCAAACCATATCAACGTGCGTGCCAAAATGAAACCATCGTTTTTTGACAAAATTCTTAAACCATTTTTCAAAGTGTTTCAGAAAAACCCAATTTTTCGAAAATGAATTTTCAAAAAATAATATGTCTTAAACCTACACTTTTATTTAGTATTGTCAATTAAATTTCCGTAATTATGAGCATTTCATTTACTTTATTTTGTCATTTTCATGATGATATTTTACTATCTCATTTTCTAGTCAGACAAGCCTGGTTTTAATCTAGTCTTCAGCCAAATTCAGCAGCCCCAGCCCAAACCCATCCTATCCAAACTTCAAGGCCCACTCCACACCAATCTCACCCACACCCACAATAAACCCTAAACCCACATTCTCTCCCTAAAAAAAAACAAAATTTCTGAACAGTGGCCGGAAGGCCTCCTCGATCGGTCGCCTTCTTCATTTTCATCTCCCACCTCCCACCTAACTGAAGATCACCGTCTTCATCCTTTTACCCCATCTCTAACTCTGAAAAGGCTATTCTTCTTCAATCTTGAAACCGCCACCACTCGACCCTCCAATTTCTTCTCTACATAGAACCCTAGTCCCCCTCAAGCTTGTATCGGCCGCCTCCATCTCAAATACGGGTGTCCCAGTCTCCCGTTGACTCGTCATTTTCGATTCTCCATCAATAATGGACAACCGCTGCACTCGATCTCGCAACCATGAACCCCAGACCCGACTTCATCAGTCCCAATCCTACTGATCTTCGTCACTCCAGATCGGCATCATCAACCTCAACGGAGGCTCACTCGGATTGTGTTGGAATCCTGTTTGTTTATGGGGTTTCCGGCCTTTCCCCTCAACACAGGATTCATCAATGTCTGGTTTCTCTTAAATAAGATCTTCATTTTCTTTTAGTATGCGAAGTTTATCCGTCTTGGTCGATTTCTGCTCTGATGGAGTCACTTTCCCATTGTCGTGCCCTGGTTCTGTTGGCCTTAGAAATCGACTCCGGTTTCAGTTCACCTCTATGGTTGCCGATTGTGCTTGATTTGTTGTCATTGTCGAAGCTTGCTTGATTCTTTCTGGCCGAGCCTTTGATTACTCATATCACATCTGGGGATGTTCACTATGACTCGAGACTAATTTGACCTTTGCAATTTGGCGATGTACATACTTATTGATGGGAATGGGATTCAGATACACAGATTGTTAGAAATGTGGTTTAGACCTTGGTGTGTCTAGTTTGCGAACTTCGGACTTCACCATCATTTCTAACGGATTGAAAGTTTTGTTTGACGTCTTCTGATCGATCTGCTGTGGTGCTATTCACACATTTGCGATTGAGGTTTGGGAATTAAATTCGGTGTCACTTGTCGCATTTGCCACCCTCTTTAATAACCGATATGTTTGGGGCTGGACTACATGTTGCTTGGCTCTAATGCCGGGCTTTGCATTCTGAATTGAAACCATGAATTCAGGGCCTCCACCCTTTACCGGCCTTATGGGAAATTGGGGGCCCGCATGTCTGTCGAATGTTTACATTTAGGCTGAGTTTGGATTTTTTTTGCTGTGGATTGACTCCACTTTGGAAGTCGGCGCTATGCCCCTTTGCCCCTTTGCGTATTGATTATTTCATTCACATGCCCATTGCTTGATTTGAACTGTTGCTCACCACTGATTCTGTATTTTGGCCGAGGTACCGTGGAACTTGGGTCGGACTTCTTGGCTCTTATCTGACTTGGGCTTTGCAAGTTGGCCAGTGGATTTCAGCTTGGCATCTGTTTATCAGGGGTTTGGAATTTCTAAGTCCTCAACTTATTATGATTCATTTTCCTTTGATGTGTAATTGTCCCTTGCGCATAGATCTGGGTTTGGAAACTGATTTGATACTAGCATGCTTCTTGCCTCATTGCGTTTAGATAAGAACATGAATAGAGTGATCGTTGCCCGAATATTATGACTGTTAAGATAAATCACTCAATGGCTGGTTGGTCCTTATTAATTCTTCATCTTGGAGGGAAATGATATAAACCCTCCTAGGTATGATCCCACATGACTCACAACCTATCCTTTTGATACTACACTTTGGTTTGAGTCATAATCTAAGATGTTGAATTAATTTGAGTAGCAACCCCAATGTTTGATTTATCTTACAATTCATAGCATTTGTCGGTAGCTTGAAACTTTTTCTATGTTCTCGGTTGGGGTGTGGGAGATGATTAAATTGCCCCCTTTCCTCCCATTGAGAGGGGCCGTATGATCCCATTGCACACCCCAACCCTCTTACATTTCATTACTAACTATTCTCGTGTATCTTTGTCTTTGTTCTATGACATGTACATAATGCTCGAGGAATGGAAACCTTGAAAACCTGGTTAGCTAAGGAACTGGAGTTGGGCTAGGACTACCGGGGTCTTCACTTCAAACACGTGTAACGGTTGGTGCACTTTTGCTGATCCTATCAGCTCAAGTGAGGCGGCGTCGATGCGACCCCCCATAGCAGCTTTAGATTTAAACTTTTAATTTGTATTTGTATCAATTTGTAATCTGTTCGTTGTTTTTACTTTCGGTTGTAGCGTTGTGATTTATTCATTTTCGTGATTTCATCCCATAACCGTATATTATCCTCTTGCTTACAACCTTTGATTGACTATTGAAAGATAGTAAATAGGATAAGACTAACAATTGGTTAGCAACCCATACACCAGGACGTATCTTGTTAGTCTTTGAAAGTTTTAGACTTAAACAATTATGTTTCACTACCTAGATAGCTCTGATGATTCGTTCTTGTATATACATTTCTCGTGCTGCTTCTGAAATTCATTTCATACGTACATAACTTAAGCTTTCAAAATCCATGTCCACATGTATGTAATTACTCAGACAGATTCCTAATTCTTTTCTCACATATATTTGTTTTATTCGGATAGCTTTTGAAATCCATGTCCGCATGTATTTGTTTATATAGCTTTGAAAATCCATCTCTACCTATCATTGTTCATCATTCCTTGCCCATGATTTTGTAAATGTATGGACTGATTCTGTTTGGGCCCATGTAACTCTTGGTCCAAATCAAATTTTGTTCAGGCTCGGTTCATAACCAGCCAAACGGGCTGGAACAGGTGGCCCTAGAAAGCCAATCAGGTTGCCCTCTTAGTGCATTTTAGAAAAGCCTTAGGTTTGGGGTATCCTCAATGCATACGGGTCCTAGACACGGTTCATGTGAGGAATACCCGTTTCCCTTAAAATTTTCCAAATCCATCTAAAGTCAGAATAAAATTCACAATCAATCAATCGCCAATTCCAAATCAATTAAAAATTCGACGAGTCAAACACCCTTCAAATCAAACTCTCTCACACTCTCTCATCAACACACTTTGAAGCCAATTTCTCTCACACTCTCTCATCAAACACACTTTCAAGCCAATTTCTTCACACTCTCTCATCAAACACACTTTGAAGCCAATTTCTCTCATACTCTCTCATCAAACACACTTCGAAGCCAATCTCTCTCATACTCTCTCATCAAACACACTTCAAAATCAAACCTCTCATACTCCCTCATAAAACACACTCGAAAACAATCTCTCTCATAAACACACTCCAAAATCAATCCCTCTCATACTCACATCATACACTCTTCAAAATCAATCCTCTCATACTTCGAAACCAGATATTCTTTATGAACTCCACGAAATCAAAGCTTTCACATGTCAACATTAAATACTCTTCATACACTCATTAGACACACTTCAGCCTCACAAAGCATTGAAATGCTTCCAAAAGTTCCAAGATCGAACTTCAAAACTCCTTCCAAACTCCAATTGTCTCATAGCTTCAAATCATCTTCCAACTTCAATTTCTAAGGCTAAATCGAACCTAATTCTAAGCCTCAAACCAAACTCATTCATAAGGACCAAACCGGCCCAATCTCAAGGCCCAAATTCGGCCCAGTTTTAAGGCCCTAAACTCCCCAATTTCAAGGTCCAAATCTGGCCATCATTTCAAGGCCCAAACCAGGTCCGTCTCTAAGGCCCAAATTCGGCCCATTACCTCAATTCGATCCCGATTTAGTTTCAAATCCAATCCAGAATCAAATTCAAATTCAAGTCAATTTCAACCAATTCAATCAAATTCAATCCAACTCCGACCAGAATCAATCGATTTCAATCCAATCAATTCCAAAATTCTTTTTCATTCCCAATTCAATCAACTTCATTTCAATCCCGAATATTTCTAAACATCAAATCTCAAATTCCGGAAAACTTCAATCTCCTTGAAGTCAAGCATCTCGAATCTCTAACCGCTCAACAGCTAACAGACTCGACGTCTCAGCAGCTCAACAGACTCGACCGTCTCAATAGCTCAGCAGACTCGAACGTCTCAGCAGCTCAACAGACTCGACCGTCTCAGCAGCTCAACAGACTCGACGTCTCAGCAGCTCAACAGCTAGCGTCTACAGCTCAACAGACGCGACCGTCTCAGAAGCTACAGCCTCGACCGTCAGCAGCTCAACAGGCTTCTACCGTCTCAACAGCAACAGACTCGAATGCCTCCGCAGTAACAGATTCGAACATCTCATTAGATCATCAAATTCAAACACCTCGAAAAACAGCTCCTCAAAAAGCCGAACCCCTTGAAATAAGTAATCCTTTCAAGCCCCAAAAGGCCACAAACCCACCATTGACCCTCAAAGACCCAAAAGGTCAAAAGCCCAATTCCTTCAAACCCTGAAACTTCCCAAATCTCCAAAAAAACCGTGAACTACGTAGGTCGGATCTCAACAGGAAGTGAGTACGTAGGCAGGCCACACAGGGTGCGACCCCACTCCAAATAAAAAAACCCTTTTTCCCATACTAAGGTGTTCTCCATACCCCTCAAAAACTCAAACCTTCTTTGGCTCCACAAACTTCAAACCATCGACATAAGCTTTGTCTATTCGGCTCAACCTCAGACTTTCCTAATTCTCATCTGAATTCACCCATTCTTTCTTGGCGCTAGCTTGGCAGAAAAGTGCGCCTCATCCACTCTTCTTCCTCAGCCCCCGCTCATCCTATCCTTGGCTTTTAATGAATCTCTCTAAAAAGGTTTTGAAAGAAGGTAATCCCGACAATTGGAGACCGAGGTTTCCTCGGGCACCAATCCAAGGTTACGGTCATTGCCACTTCCAAGGGGTGTAACCCAGTACGAACCCACAATAGAATCTCTGATCTGACCCGCTAAGTCCTATCCATAAGCAACAATTCAGAGTCAATCAACGGTTCTTAGAACCCTTCTCCTTCCTTCCTAGTTATCATAGGTCAAACTAGGTGGCGACTCTAGTCAATTCCGCCTTATAGAGGCATAAGTCCGCGTGGGGCCCATTGAGAGCGGGTGTAGTGCTCACTAGCATTTCCCTTATGCTTTCTGGGAAAGACGGACGATGTAGTAGGTATTTGAGGGATGCCAGAATAAGGGTTTTCACCCTCCACAGAATGGCAGATTCTAGAATCTCGGTTTTCAGTCAGACCATATTTAGATAGACCCCCCTCATACCGAAAAATCACCCTCCACAAGAGGTAATGATGAGATTAACGGTTGGGGTGTTACAAAAATGGTATCAGAGCGAAGTATCGCTCTGATGACTGGAAATACCGAGCTTAGGAAATACCGAGTTAGGATATAGAGACTTAGGGCTAAGGGTTGAGTGGTAGCGTGAGAGATGCGCTAGTTAGGAACTTCCAGTATGATCTGGATACCTACAATACCAAACCCGCCCTCCACAACCCCCGTATTGAAAGCGTGGGGAAGAACGCCAGCGAGACGGGGAAACCCAATCTGGCAGTTATTTAATATTTCAATATGAACTAGAACCTGTCATGCGGTAAGTCCCGAGAACCGGAAAGCCCGGAGACGGATCCCGCTGGAATGACAATAACCGCACATAATGGCGAGAGATCGAGAAATCCTAACCCAAGGAGACCGAAATCTGTGGCAACTTGGGGCGACATGCCTAGCAGTCGCGAGAACCTAGCTGGCCGAGCAGCAGCAAGAAGAAAGCACCAACCGTGCAACAAGGCGGACTCATGAGAAATAACGAGAACCGGGACACAAGCCTACGGACCGCCATAGTAAGTAAAACCAACATCGGTACACTAACCGACTAAGAATCTAGTCAAGAGTAGGTACACCCACCCTACCACACCCAAAGAGGCTGTAATACCTAACGGGCACAGCTTAGACAGCTACAAGCATAACTACGGGATATACCCGAATAGGACTACAGAAGTAGTGCCTAAATGACTTTAACCTCGGTAACCACAGTAAAGACATGGGAACGAGCAACGAGGTAGAACAAAGCACTAAGTAATTAAGGAACTCCGAGAGTGGAGAAGCGCCTAAATTGAATGACAGTCATGTCAAGATAAGTGAGAAGCAGCTCTAAAGAGCAGTTATCCAATTAAATGATCAAGGAAGAGCCAACAAGGCTACCAAATACAATGTAAACAATACCGTGACCGGTATGAGTTAACCCAAAAACCACCTGTACCGCGCACTTGCCAAGGCAAGTGCAGTAATAGCGGGATTATTAAGAGGAACCTTTGCAATAAAAAGTCCTTAGCAAGTACCAAGACGGCGAGAGAAGCCAATATGGCAAGACAACCCTAAGAAATTCTGAAATGAAACTTCAGAAAGGCCTGACAGCCTGACCACTTTATTGAGGAGCATACCGGTCGGCGAGAAGCTAGACCTGGTAAGAAGCAACCGGCAAGGGAATGCCATGAAAATTTTATTTTCTAAACTCAAATTTTTCTTTAAAAACGCAAGTTTTCCAAAAACCCCCAAATTTTAAAACCAAACCAGAGAGCCATGGTAAATCATCATAGGACGATACAAGAGGAGTTGGCAACAGAATACTTCACTTAGGCGTGACCGACACTACAAGTGTACACAAATGAGACATGGAACGACCGCACTCCAAAGGAGCTTGCGGGCCTGACAGACCAATTATGAGTTAGTTGGGTAAGTGGTAACGTATCAATAAGATACTCCATGTATGTATACAAGTAGAGTACGGAACACGGGAAGTAGCCCACTCCATACTACGGACGAAAGAGCCAATTCAAACCAAGACAGTTGGACACCTCGAATGATCGAAGAACACAAGGAAGCTTACCAAGATAAAGGAGTCTAGAATCCCGTAAGGTAACGGACCTAAGGATATAGCGTTAATAAGTGCGAGAAGCACAGAGTATTAAGCATAGACATGAGATATGTCTCAGGAATCCAGGAGGAAATACCTAATAACTGGAATGGATACCAGTGTAAGCAATAAGATGAATGCCTTAATTGATCATATCAATGTTTGATAAACGGGATAGAATTCCCACAGTATATCTCATTAAGAGAATAACGACCTAATTAAGTAGGAAAAGGGAAAGTACTAACACTCTACCCAATAATGGGAGACATTACAACCCTAAACGGGATAGTCAAGGACATAGCCGCAAGGCGAAGTCACAACTGAACATAACCATGAGTACAAGCCAGATGTAATGGCGCAAATTAGTAACACCCAGGAGCAATCCGTGAAGGGTGCCGGAGTCAGTAGTTGAACGAATTATCGTGTCGAGAACACAAGTGTTAAGCAAACACTCGGGTAGAACCCGAAGGGATCCCTCGTAACACGGGATACCCTAAAATGCTAGAGGGCATCAATTAGTATCAAAATACTTTAAGGGTCTTCCATGTTTGGAAGCGTGATAAAACTACCATATCAAAACCCAGTAATACCTCCAAACCATTTAATGGTATACGGAGAAGCAAAAACCTATATAAACAGCCCGCATGGAGCATGACTCGAGGCAAGGTGGCTTGTAAGCCGATAAAACCAACTACAATACGTAGATCCAAACGTTGTAAAACATATGCATAAAGGCATAAGAGGAACAGTGGTGAATGAACCACTACCTTAGAGTGGGGATACCACTTGTGATTATGGGGCCTATGGAGCGGCATTTGCGTGAATCCTCCAGAGAAAGGCTACCACCTAAGTATGTAATGTGAAACCGCTAGAGCGGTGTAGCAAAACTTGAGCATGTGTATATTGCCAATGAGTATATGAACTATAGTAGAGTAATCAGTTGAGTAGTAAACACTGTATGTGTGCAATATGAACTGCAGAGTAAGCAGCGCGCAAGTGCGCAGAGAGATTTTAACAATAGCGTATGTTGTTGAGCCAAGTGAATGGCAAGCCATCGTGTAAATGGCGAGAACACCCGGGCGGAAGCTAAAGTAGTAGCGGATGCCATAGAAATGAGAAAGACCAAGGTGCGCAGTAAGCGACCATTGTAAAAGTATATTCAGATAGTGATTAGAGTTGATGAAGAAATGTAGTAAAGAAGACATGATCATTCCTATCTCATGAGAGATTTACTGTCAAGGGTTTACGCTTCTGCACTCTGTATGACTGAGTGTTTTGGTATTGCACTTGTGCGGTAATGATCAAGTGGGAGAGCCAGGAATTGAGAAATGTCAACGAAGCCTGTTGAGTGAGAATCTAGAGAGATAACCGTGCGGCCATTGGCCAAAGATGCACAAAGAACGTGGGCAGTAACCCACAGGGCCCAGGATCGATATGTGGAAAAACACAGAGTAGTATGAATGAAGAACTCTGGCACAGAACCAAGAAACAAACATAATCCATGAGCCACTATTAAACGAGGAAGCACTACATGCTAAGTAGTAGCTTGACCTCAACCGACAACAAGTCGGGAAAAATAAGTGAATAATCACAAAGGTATACAGTGTTATACGAAGTAGATTCCCAGAGAACTGGTGAGACAATCTAAAATTCATCGAATTCGCATACGGTAAGAGATACCAAGCGACGATTGAAATACATTGAGAATACCAAAGAGCGAATTAAGCTCTAGTTATCAGGTCACGCAGCAGAACCTTGTGGACCGTGATTCAGGGTTAAGTATACCTATGTCATAAACCCCTTGAAGCCTTAGAGGCTAGAACCGAACCCGGTTATGAGTTAATTAACCGTACTGAAGTTTAAACACTTCATAATACTCGAATTAATGAACCAATGTTCAGTGATAACATATGGTTGGTTACGCGGGCGTAACCCCTTTTAAGGGGGGTAGGGCGAGAAACCGCTTAGAGTATGTTTTACGTATTGGTGCGTAAACTACTATGTGCATAGCACAAAAGAAATTATTTTGATGATTGGAACTCATGTTACATAAACATGTCTACCCATTCATCGTGTAAGTATGAGTATTATGCATGAGAGATGCGAGTAATGTGTATGTAATAAATATGAAAAGAGGAGTAGAGAAACTCCTGGGGAATGAGAATCCCTATAGTATATGTCTAGTGAGATTAGACATGAGACATAATGAGTATGAATCGGCATGAAACCGATGTGTAACCTAAGAGGGAGTGAGTTCCCTAGGTGATTTTATTTGAGAATGATAGATGGAGTGAGTTCCATCCTTTGGAGTTGTATGTTATGTGTTTTAAATTGAGCAACAATTTGAGTAAATGAAGCCATAAGTATGGAATACCTAGGTAAAGTAGTGAAGCAATGAGAATGACAAATGACCTAAGTACTAGGAACTAGAGATTAATTGAAAGGAATTGTTTCGTGAATATGACTAGAAAGAGTAAAAGATAGAAAACAAAAATGTTTGACTATCTGATTGTTTGAAACTGACGTGGGAGGTGGAACTTGATCTGCTAGCGATCAAGGGAAACCGAACACAAATTTGGGTGGAAGGATAGTTCAACACTGATGCTGATCACATCAGGGTTGGATGATTCTTGAAGCTCCCTATAAGTGGTCACAAGTAATCACGCTAAGAAAAGATACAACTACCATAAATCTGATTTGGAGTTGTGTGATGTTTTAAAAAGAATTTTCAAACAGAATTTGAAAATGGATTTTCTTCAAGTATGAAGATGGAAACGAAATTGGTTTTGAAACCGCTATCACCCGCCGATGGCTGTGGCCTTAAGTCTTGATGACCGGTAGAACGGTGGGCGAGTATTAGTTTTGAAACCATTGCACCGTACGTGCGGCGGTCCTAAGTGACCGGTTGGGGCGGTGTCAGTGTGTGATTTTTCCAAAGGCAGCGGGACGGGGAGAGTACCCTGAGATGTTCCTGTGTTGAGTGAGTCAACCAGAGTGCCTGAGGATATGTATATGTGTAACGTTTTGATCAGAACCGAAGGGACCGTGGGCCAGAGAGAGTAAGTGCCCAGTAGTCATGAAACGGCCGTGGACCAGAGAGCGTAAGTGTCCAACATGACCGGTACCTGAGGGATCAGTAGTATATTACTCAATATGGATTCGAGGACTGTAGTGCCTTCTTGTCTTCGGACCGATTCCATGGAGAGAGTAAAAAGAGTATTTTTGATTGCTATACATGCTGTGATATGTGTGTGGTATGTGTAGTATGAAATGAGACAGACTTGTGGAGTCTGTAAGGTTATACACGTATTATAACCTTGGCATAGTACGCCATGAGAGTAACCATCTAGATTCACCAACTTTGAGGACAAAGTTCCTAAGGGGGGTAGATTGTAATACCCCGGATCTAAAAATGGTGATTAAATTACTCTAATAAAATTATTAAGGGCCTAATGGTGCCTAAAGAGTATTGGTAAAAAGAATAAAACCAAAAGAAAAGAGAAAACGCTTGAAAAGCGAAAAACGCTAAAATGCGCGTTAAATGAGTATAAGAGATATATAATCTCGTAAGGGTCCGAGATGGATTCCTAAGGCTTAGTTAGGCCTAATTAGTGTACGGGAATGATTCCCGAAGAAAACGGATCCAAATAATGGATTAAAACGCTAATTAAGTATAAAAGCACGTTTTTCGAGAAAACCCGAAAACGTGACTTTAAGTGGTCAAATGGACCCGTAAAAATTATAGTTGATTAAATAACTATAATTAAGTATTAATGGAAGCTTAATAACCATTAAAATTAATTAAACGAGAAAATTCCGGAAAACGGACCCGGTAAGTGAATAGTGACGAAACCGGGAGACGAAACGCGTTTAATTCGAAAAGACGAAAAACGACCCGGGCTATTAATTAATGTGGGCCGGTTTTAATTAATAAGTGTACACCCTTTAATAGCTTGCTAGCTATTAAGTAATAACAAGACAAATAAATAAGTAAGAAAGCAAATAGTATAAAGCTAAAAAGTAAAGTAAAGTACTTACCTCTCATTTCTCCTTCTTCACTCACGTATTGAATTGCTTCAGAGACTTGCAAACTCCTTCTTCTTCCTCTCTGTACGCGCGAGACCGAACAGCACCACCACCTTCATCTTCAATCTCCTCAAACTTGTTCGTTCCTTCACCGAATCGCACAAAATTGCCACCGTTAGATTCGTATCGGCGAGGGCTACGTTTTCCACCCTTCAAAATCTTGTTTCCTCCACCTTCACTTCCATGGGTGTTTTGGCTTTTGAAGCTTAAGGAGCTGATTTTGAGCCTCCATCATCTTCTTGATGCTTCAAGGTAAAAAGAAAGTTACAAGCTCTTCATTTCTAGCTAACTCTTCCAATTTTGGAAAAAATTTCCCTCACGTTGAATTTTTCCCCATGTTAGCCGTGAGCATCTTGCTCTTGTGGAGGGATGGAAACTCTTCCAATGGATTGCCAAGCTGTCCATTTGGTTATTCTAAGGTAAAACCTAAGCTAAACCTTGAAAACTAGCTCCTTGAAATATATATTAGGTTTTGTGAAGGAAAAACAAATTGATTGTTGAATGTGTGTGGTGGGCGGTGGTTGTAGTTGGCAATCAATAGCCTTGTTTGGTGTGAAAACAAGAAGTGAAAGAGAGAACAAGATAAAGAAGAAGAGGAAGGGTGAAAACCGAAATGAACAAGGTAAAAAGCTTACCTTGTGATAGTTTTATTTGCCTTGGGGAAACTTATGTTGGGGCTGTATAAACAACCTTGAGCTTGAGTAGTAATGATACTACAATATTGAGTTGAAAGAGAATGTTTAAATGAGGTTTATGTGTGCAAATAAACCTAGAAACTAAACTAGTGTACATGTGTAAACAAGAGGGAAATTTGGAGTATTGTAGTTGTTTTGTTTCATTAAACAGGAATGAAGAAGTGGTTATGAGCTGTTTTATGTGTGGTGAATATGCTTGAGAAGTAGGCAAGTGCTGTCAAAATTTCCTTGGAGATTATGAACTTGGGTGTTCCATTAAAGGAAGAAACTAGTTGGTTTAAGAAGTGTTAGGTGAGTGATTAATGGTTTGAAAACCAAACCAAGAAGAAGAGTGTGTTAGCAGTGAGGATAATGTCATTTGGGTGCTGGTAATGGCATTAATGAATGAAGTATTGAATGGTGGGAGGCAACACCAAAATCTGTTACAAGAGTATTAGAAAACAAGGAAACAAGTTATGAAAGTGTAAGTGAATTTTGGGTGAAAATAATTAGAATTGATGAGTGTACTTGGTGGTTGGTTAAGGTGGTTTAGGTGGGTAATTAGATGCTAAAACATGTGGATTTTAGTTGGAGAAGATGGGTTAATCAATGGGTTAAGAGATAACCTGTAACAGATTAAGAAACTGTCAAATTGGTAAAATCTGTAGCAGGGTCCGGGACCTAGTCCATGGACAAAGTCCCGGACCACCCCCTGTTTTCTTACCGAGAGTTCAATGCCCACCTTGGTCCGGGACTTAAGATGAGGACAAGGTCCCGGACCACCCCATTTATTTAGGCCGAGAGTGCAGGCTGTGTTTGGTCCGGGACTTGGGATAGGGACAAGGTCCCGGACCAGTGTTGAAATTCCACCCGAGAGTGTGATGAGTATTGGTCCGGGACTTAGGGTATGGACCAAGTCCCGGACCACCCCCAGAAACCTACAGAGAGTGTTTTAAAGGGTTTAAATGATGGGGGATTGAATGTTAATGATGTTATAAGATGTTAAGGCCTTGTTTGTTGAGATGTAAAGGCCCTAAGAAGTGTTAGAAAGTGTTAGAAGTGCTTGAGAAGTGAGAGCTTAAAGTAACAAAAGTGAAACCGAGATAACGGGATAACGGGGTAACTACGGGAATAACATTTAATTATGTTCCGTATGAGTTTAGTATTAACAATAATGTTTGAAACATTATCAGAGGATCGTGTGTGACCCGAGCAAGGTGAGATGACACGGTAAAAGTAAAATCCCGGTGAAAGGTATGATTTTCTCATGCCCCGTATGCTAACCGAGTTACTCTGATTTGTGTGTTTGTGTGCCGGCTTAATCAAGATTAAAGCATGAAAATAATCCCTTGTTTGATTATGTATGCCTTGATGTATGTTGTATGAGCTAACATACTTGTATGCCGGTGTGGTCTAACAGAGTGCCTAGACCGACTCATAGTGAGTATTGATTGACTAATAACCCGTAGTACGGGTAGTCTCATAAGCAATGGAAATATGCAAACACACATAAACTATCGATTAAAGTATAACGATATCGTAAACATGTGAACTCCCTAGAATGTGAGGAGATGTACGGGTTGAGTAAATACCCGATAACGGTTAGAAAACCTTATTGAACAATCCACGAAATAAATATGAGTGGAGAGATAAATGAACCTCCATCGAGAGGATTGAAGTTAGTCCAATGATGTGAATATATAAGAAAGGTAAAAGAGACCTAAGGGACTATGTGGTTCCCTTGAGACACGGTCGACCTCCTAAATGAGGATTTTACCCGGTATAAGAAAATATCCGAATGTACAAGCATATGATTGTGAGGGTAACCCTTAAACCTAAGAATACCCGAATTTAAGTAAAGTTCCCAAAGTCATTAGAAACACCGAGAATGATGCTTCTAGACTAATATACATGATATTACTATAACTCCGAGAGAGGAGTGTATGGGAACGAGAGTAGTCCGAGAGTAGTCGGACCTAAGTACAAGAGATAGGAACTAAGAGAGAGTTCCGTGAGCTGGTTGAACCTTCCCACCATGTTAGACCCAGAGTAGGGTCGAAACCGGGGAAGTAAGACTATGCTAGAGACCCATGAGTTTTGGCTTAAGTATGTAATAAGAGTAACAAGCGTGACGTAGGAGACCTGTAGTGTCTCGAGAATCTACAAGAGCTTGAGTATGAATAACCCAAGAGTGTGGGTGAGATAATGAGTATAAATAACCCGAGAGAAAGGGGTGAGTATATGTATGAGTAACCCGAGAGAGAATGGGTAAGTATAAAGAATGAGTAGCCCAAGAGAATGGTGTGAATACGAATAAGTAACCCGAGAGAGCGGGTGAGGTATTGAATAAGTATACAAGGCATAGTGAGGAATAACCCTCAATGCCTAAGAGTAACCAGTTACCACTAACAACATTGTTACGTTAGTTAGGAATCGTGTTCCGTGATTGGATGTAGATTCCTTGTGTGATGTACATATATATTGTATTGCCATGATGCATGTTGTTTGATTAAAATGAACTCCATGTATATCCGACCCAAAGTAGTCGGCGTACCGCGGTTAGCACGCACCGGTATATGAGAATTTCATGCGCAGCGTAAGCTGACCCCCTAGGGGGAACGTTTTTAGTGTGCAGGTACTTGAAGCTGACCACCGTTCGAGAGAGTAGGACGGGGACTGCTATGACCATGGGTAGTTAGATTGTAATTACTTATGCGTTTTGAATGAGGTGTAAGTCCGAGTATGTTATCGGCATCCGTATATTGTAGACTCGGTATATTAGAGATATGAATTGGGTATTGTATTTGTATGAAGTACTCGGTTGTTCCAGTTCATCAGACCATTACGGTATGTAAGAAAGGCCTGGTTAGCCACGTGGGTGGCTAACGGCGTTGTTTCACCCCTCGTTGTAATTAGAGTTCCGCTGCGTGAGAGAGAGAGTAATTAGTTACGGTTTAAGAGGTAATGATGAGATTAACAGTTGGGGTGTTACACTTAATCAAAGCCCAAAACACAAAAAAATTACATATTCTTGGCTGTCTCACCTTGGATCTTCATTTCCACCTTTCAAAATCCTCAAACTCTGAAGTTTAACTCCATGGGTGGATCTCCATTTGAAGGAAAGAGCAGCACATCTTGAGCTAGTACATCCCTTGGTTGTTTTAAGGTAAGAGATTAAAACACTCTTTTTCCTAGCTTCCCTTGTGACCGAAATTTTCCGGGTTTTGAAATCCCTTTCTTCTCCTTGTGCTAGCTCTATTTCACCTTCAAAAGAGTTGTTTGATCCATGCATGATTGAAAACCTAAATACTTCACTTGGAAGTTGGAAGGTAATCCTCATTTTTGTGCTTTAAGCACTTCCCTTGTATTCTAGGGTTATTCCTAGAGCTTAAGTAATTACTTAGTGATTACTGTTCCTTGGGAATTGGTCTGTAGTTTAGCAAAGGAAAACCTCACCTTGACCGGTTTTAATCAAGAGCAAGAGAAGAAAGAAAATAACAAGAAGCAAGGAGGAAAGAAAAGTGAAGAGAGGAACTTGTGAACTTAAGGTAAATAAACTACCTTAATGTCTATCCTTAATGCATTTTGAGATTATGGGATGGGAAATTAAAAGATGAACCAAAATATGTGCTGGAAATGTGTTTGATTGATATAAGAGAGAATTGTGATTTGTGCTTAGTGCAATGGTAAATTGCAGTTTAGTTTAAGGGACTTGGACCCAAGTCATTTAAGATTATTGCACCACATTGTGGTTAATGTGAGAGTGCTGCTGAATTTGATGTTGGTAGTGTCCAGGATGGACATGGATTTTGAATTGTGATTTAGGTGAATGGTATAATGCATTTGGGCATGATAGTGTAGTAACGAAGTTATGCGAAATTTGGGTATAAATGAATCAACTAGGGCATTCTTATGAGTTAGAAGAACCCAAGGTTGATTAGGAAGAAGTAGAGTGTAAGTGGGTGAATTAAACACACAAAAACTAGAGTATAAGGATTGGATTGCGTTGAGCAAAAATCTGTAGCAAATATGATGTAGGAGTGTCATGGATTGCTAGAGATGAACTAATGTATAAGACTTTGAAAGTAACGAGTGGACTTGGGTAATGCAGTAGAAAGTGTAGAGCAATGGAAATTGTGCATGGAACATAAGCAATTGTAGGTGAAACAATTGAGTTAGTACAATTGTGAGCAAATGTCACCTTAGAACTTAAAAACTAAGTTGCAAGTGCAGAAAAAGAGAATGGAAATTTGTATGATTGACCAAGGATTAAGTGATGAGGTTGGTCAATGGATTAGGGACGATTAAAGTGTTTTTAAAGTGTTAGAACATGTTTGAATGCATGGTGAAAGATTAGAAAAGAAATGAGTAAGAATTGAGATTAGAATAGCAAAAAGAAAATTGTAAATGGTAGCATAAAGTTGCAGGGTCCGGGACATAGTCCTTGCAAAGAGGTCTCGGACCAATATCAAAAACCTGCCGAAATTTGGCCGCAACATTGGTCTGGGACTTAAGTTGCATAAAGTCCTTGACCAACTTCAAAATGTAGCCGAAATTGTATTATTGCAATGGTCCGGGACCAAGGTTAAGGACAATGTCCCGGACCACCTTAAATTTTCCAGTGAGAATAGATTCAATGCATTAGTCCGGGACTGAAAGTTAGTTAATGCAATTAAATGATGGGGATTGATTGGTATTGGTATTAGATGATGTTTAGGACTTGTTTGGTGACATGTAATGATCATTTGAATGATTAGACAAGGATTAGATTGAAGATGAAAGTGAGAACTTAAGATCACATGAGTAAAGTTAAGATTAACGGGACAACGAGGTTAATTACGGGTGTACTAGTCGTTTAAATACCGTATTGTCTTGACATTAATAGAAATGCTTGGAATGTTACCAGATATTCGAGAATTATCTAAGGAGCGTCAAACAACAAGCTAGAGTAATTCCTTGGTGAACGATATGGTTTTCTTGCAATCTGTGTCCTACCGAGTTACACTCGGCTTGTGTGCTTCTTGTTTATGTGCAACGACCTAACAAGATAAAAGCACAAAAATATTTTATTGCATTCTATATCTTGATGCCTCTTGTGTGAGCTAACCATCTATGTTTGAGTTGTGATCTAACTGTGTATTGTAGACCAACTCGAAAACGAGTAATATTTTGGTTAGGGACTCGTAGTAAGAGTCGATCCACATAATAACGAAACAGGGAGAATCACGTTAGAAATCTCAACCAGAGAAAAACGATAGTTCAACCATAAGAACTCACCGAAACGTGAAAAGAAATATACGGGACTAGTAAACTCCCTTTCAATGATTAGTTGACCTCCTACGTGAGGATTCGAACCAACAAGAGACTGTAACCAAACTTCTAGGTATTGGTAACATAGGGGAAACCCTTAAATCAGAGAATACTAGAACTTAACAAAATTCCCTAAGTTATTAGATGACATCAAAAGCGATGCTTCTAGTCTAATATACATGATTATATTATGACTCCGAGGAGAGGAGTAATTGGGAATGTGAGAAGTCCGATGGAGATTCGGACGTACGTAAGAAAGTGGAACTAAGAGAGTAGTTCCGGTTTCTAGTTGAACCTTCCCACCATGCTAGACCCGTATAGGGTCGAAACCGGGGAAGTAAGACTAGAACCCGAAAGCCCAGGGTGAGATCTATACGTGCATCTCTGCATGGAGGTCTAAGAGACTTAACCCTCGCTATATGACCTGGAGTGGTGAGCAGGTATGAAATACCCCGTAATTAAAAACAGTGATTAATTAGGCTAATTATATTTTTAAAGGATTAATTACACTTAAATAAATACGAGGGAACAAATCCCGAAGAAAATGGACCTTTAAAATGGGTTAAAAGCATAAACGAACCTTAAAGCGCGTTTTTCGAGGAAACCGGGAAAACGTGACTTTAAGTGGGTCAAATAGACTGTAACAGTTTTGGTCAACCAAATAGTCACTAATAAATATTAGTGAAGCTTTAGAACCAATAAAATTAATTAAACGAGAAAATTCCGGAAAACGGGTACTGGTTAGTAAGAACTGTAACAACCGGGAAGTTGTGGGGTGAGAGAGAGAGAGTAAATAAACAAAGTTAGTGTTCACTTTGAAAATAAAAATAAAAATGTGAGTGTGTGTGTGTGTGAGTGGGCCGGCCAGCTCCCCTCCCTCACCCTCTTAATTCCTTCTTATTTGCTAAAAGACAAACCCATTAAGTAATCAAAAAGCAAAAAAATAAGACTCTCTCTCCTCACTCCCCTCTTCCTCTCACGTTGGCACTCCCCCTTCCTTCTCTATTCTCTCTGTTTTTCTCTTGCTCCTGCGACAGCCATGGAGAAAGGAAGGAGCTCACTCAACTTCCACCTTCTCTCCTCTTGTTAACCCATTAATCTTGCTCCAAAAATTACAAAATTAGTACCATTGGAATCCCCTTGCAAAGAGAACATTTTCCTCCTTTCAAAAATCCAAAAGCTCCACTTTCGTTTTTATGGGTATTCTGCATTTGAAAATTCAAGTCCACCATTAGAAGCACCTTCACCTCCTTGTTACTTTGAGGTGAAAAGAATTTCGAAAATCCTTCATTTCTAGCTCTCATTGGCATTATAAGGATTTTCAGTTTTTGAACTCTTGGTCCTCCTTGTTCCAGCCGATTTTAGCTCTCTTCTTGGGCTAGTAGGAATATTGTTCTCTTGCTAAACAAGAACTTCATCCATCCATTGGAAGGTAACACTCTTTTCTAAACCCTAAAACATTTAGATTCTAGGGTTAGTATAAAATGAATGCTAAATGGTTAGTGTGTATTGGTATGGTGGTTGTAGCATTGTGTATTGTGTGAAGAAGAACAAAGGAGAAGAAAAGAAGAGAAGGAAAGGAAGGAAAGAAAACTAGAAAGAACAAGGTAAAGTCTCTTACCTTGAACTAGTTGGTATTGAGTAATGTAACAGTTTTTGAAGTAGTAAAATGAGTAATGTATTTGAGTATGAGTAGTAGTAATGTAGTAATGTATTGGAGAAGAGAATGAAACAGTTTTGAAGCTTCTTAAAAGATGTTTAAAAGCTTGGGAAAAACCATGGGTAGTATGTGTATGTGTGCAGGAATTTATGTTGTTGTAGTAGTGTTGGAATGTGTATAAGAAGTGTTGTGTAAACAGGTTGTGAGAATATGAATATGTGAGCTGAATTAATGTGTGGAGAATGTTAAAGATATATGGGAGACTATGCCAAATTTTGCGTAGGAATGAGAGGACTTAAGTTGTTTAAGAAGAGGAAGTATTTGGAGAGTTTAAAAGGAGTGTTTAGTATCTTGTAATAGATTTGAATATGAGTTTGTAAATGGGATGGAACTAGGTTGTGAGTAATGTATTTTGGATGCAAGGAGTAGCATTAGTTGAGGAAGTATTGGGGTGTAAGAGTTGAGGTGAAAATCTGTAGCATAAGAAGGAAAACAAAAATCTGTAGCATAAGTAAAATGAAAACTGATGCAAGTGTTGGTTAGAAGTGATGAAGGATTGTAAGTTGAGTAGAAATTGAGTAGTAGGTTTGGAAGATGAATTAAGGTGATTTAGAGCATCTAAATGAGTGGTAAACATGTAGGGAAGTATTGGTAAAGATTGGGGAAGCAATGGGAAAGTAAAACACTAAGAAACAGATTTTAAAACTGAAATACTGGGCCGGACCGACCTTAGGACCGAACTTGCAAGGTCGGTCGAGCCCAGATTTACAAAGACGGGAAACCTTCTGGAATCGACCGACCTTGCGACCGGACTTGCAAGTTGGCCGGACCAGAAATTTCTCCCGTCAGAAACCTTCTGGAATGGACCGAACTTGCGACCGGACTTGCAAGGTCGGCCAGAAAAAATTCCCGTAATGCAAGCTACTGGAAAGGACCGACCTTGCGACCGGACTTGCAAGGTCGGTCGGGCTAAAATTCTCACGAAGGAAACTTACTAGAACGGACCGACCTTGGGACCGGACTTGCAAGGTCGGTCGGCCCGGTTGCCCTGGAATTTCACACGATGTAGCCTACTGACTTGGACCGAACTTGCGACCGGACTTGCAAGTTCGGTCGAGTCAAACAAAAAAAATGTTTTATTATATGATTATAGTTATCATATGTATATATATATGCCTATACAAATATAAGCATATGTATGTAGTAATACACCATTAATGAAGTAATAATGGTAAGAAAGTAAGTGAATGAGTAAGGCAACAAATTTAAGAAGTAGTAAAGAAAAGAATGGTGTTATAACCAAGTAAGAAAGTAATGAAGTAGTAAGTATACATTGAAGGTATCAATGAAGGAGTAAGATAGATCAATAATAGACCATTGATCATACAACTTCATGTATGTATAGGAATCGAATAGTTACACGTTGAAGGAACCCGGTAGTAGGAAAACGTCGGTGAACGGTATGATTTCTTCATGCCCTGTATCCTAACTTGGTTACCCCGATTTGTGTGCTTATGTGATCACCAATAAGATAAATGCATGAATCGGACTTATATTGCACATAATTGTGTTTGGACTATTTTGTTCTTGTGTATCTTCTTGAACATTTAGTTTGTATAATTCATGAAATGAATGAACGAGAATGAAGTGTATGTGTAAGTGTAACACCCCATCCAACAACAACCACGTAACAACATTCTGCAGCGGAAAATTTACTACTACACATTACTTAACTCGTTGGTGTTACACACCGTTAACCACCCACGTGGCTAACAAGGCTATTACATAAACATTGTACCGGTCTGATGGACTAGATTCCTGAGCGACTACACATTATTATCCCTTTCCATTAACAACAAAACATACACATACCTTCCAACTGTACCGAGTATTTACAAACTGATGCCGATAACAACTTCGGTCTTACTACACCTACTGTATATATACAACTGTGAGCCTCGATTTTAAACCATATCCTGTGTTTATTAAAGCTGATTAGGATCTAACCGGGTTTTTGGTCCACTTATAACCTAAGATTAATAACTATGTCATATAACAATAATTATTAAAACCTAAGCAAGCTCACTGGAACCTATTATGAGTCGCCACCTAATTTTAACCTAGGTCAAATTAGAAAAGGAGAGTTCGGGTTCGGGGGCTTGATATTCGACTTAATTAGGGTTCAAATTGCTTTCATTACCCTTCCTAGGTCGTTTTTCCTCTACTTGGTTTATTTACGGCTTATTACGAGTCGTTTTAACCTAAGTGCGCAAGCTTTTGTTTTTTTTGTGTTTTTTAGCATTTTTGACAGAAAATTAAAGTGAAATTAAAAGCTACCTAAACTAGGGTTTCAGAGGCAGAATTAGGTCAAATTTCGTTTACGTCCGTAGCCACGGACACCATGTCCGAGACCACGGACCCCAGTTAACCTAATTAACAGAAAAGTCGAATTTGAGGAAAAACAAAAGTTTGAAAAGTCCGGGCCACGGACAGGCTGTCCGTGGGCCCGGACATTATTTTAGAAAACCTAAATTTGAAAATTTTAAAATCCCGCCACCGTCCGTGGGCGTCCGAGGCCACGGACAACCCGTCCGTGGTCCCGGACCATAGGTCCGAGATCCCGGACAACCCACGGACAGGGGTTTTATGGTGGTTCCCTAAGGTGTTTTGGCTCAAAATTTATGCACGTGTAGCCTAAAAGGTGTACAATTCGTTAGTAATTGAAAGATTGCAGTTTGAAGTTGAATTGTGTACGAAACTTGACGAACAAGTAACAAGGCAGAAACAAGAGTAATTTGCAATACAGAAGCGTAAAAAGGTTAGTTTGAACCCAAAATTTGACAGAGAGTTAATAAGGTCGTGGAGAGTTAGAAAAGTAGAATTACAACCTGTTTTACCTTCAGATTCGTGGTGTTTCTTCACGTCGGGATTCTTCGGAGGCCTCGTTGATGGCGGATCCGGAAGAACTTCAAACCGAGCTTCTGACTCCTTGTTGTTCTTGATGTTCTTCACGTTTTGGTGCTGTTTTGGTGAGGGTTTGATGATGGATGATGTTGTGGGAGTTAAAAAATGTGTTTTGGTGTTGATTTCGTTGAGATTTCGGTGTTCGACTGTGGCTCTGGAGTTCAAAACGTGGAGAGAGAGAGACGGCTGTCTTCTTTTAGAGTCTAGGGTTCTTGAGGTTCCCATTTGATCATGGTATAAGGTTCCTTATATAGGCTTCCTTAAAGATAGAAAAATCCGGTAAAAACCGAGATTAACCGACGTTTTAGCCTAAAGGCTTCCAAAAGGAATTTGACTATGAAATTTCACACATGGGTAAAGGATGATATTTCTGATTTTTCTAAAGTGGAATCGAATTTTTTGGATATTGGAATATTTTTAAATTCAATTTCTCGTCAGATTCAATCAGAAATTGCTAGAAAATTATTGGAAATTCGAAAAATCAAAATTCCAACGCCATTATGCTTCAGATGTCATCCTCTATCATGGTTTAAAATTTCAAAGCATTTGGAATTGATTTGACCCTTATTTGGAGGAGAGAGAAAGCCTATAGAGGGCTTAGGAGCCATGAAAAATTACGAAAATGCCCCTGGAGATGACTAAGCTGTCCCTAGTACTCTGAAATGTGCCGATCGAACTGGGAACCCTCGCTACTAGCCTATTAGTAGAGACTCTCTTCCGGGGGGGTTGAAATTTTGGGTATAACAGATTGCCCCCCGTCAACTAGTCTTTGTAATGGAAATGAAAAGGCTAGTTGATGCTTGAGTGATACCCCAAAATTTTGGATCTTAAAAGGCCACACGTGCAATCCGACAAGTTGCGTCGAGCTATTCTAAGGCGCTGACTACCTATGAGTAAAGTGGAAGGGTGTCGAGCGGTTCTAAAGCGTCGACCACCTAAAGGTAATAATGAAGTAATGTCAGACTATTCTAAGGCATTGACTACCTGTAATGATGATATGATGTCAAGCTATTCTAAGGCATTGACTACCTGTAATGAATGAGATGATGTCAAGCTATTCTAAGGCATTGACTACCTATAATGAATGAGATGATGTCAAGCTATTCTGAGGCGTTGACTACCTATCAGTGATTGAAAAATGTTGTTGGGTCGAGTTCTTCTATTCGGGTGAGTTCTGCTGCTCTAGTGAGTTCTGCTGCTCTGGTGAATCTGAATCTTTGGCTGAGAATCTGCATCTCTGAAGAGTCTGTATCTTTGGCTGAGAATCTGCATCTCTGAAGAGTCTGTATCTTTGGCTGAGAATCTGTATCTTTGAAGAATCTGTATCTTCAGCTGAGAATCTGTATCTCTGATCGGGTGAGAATCTGTATCTCTGAAGAATCTGTATCTTCGGCTGAGAATCTGTATCTCTGAAGAATCTGTATCTTCGGCTGAGAATCTGTATCTCTGAAGAATCTGTATCTTCGGGGCGAGAATTTGTATCTCTGATCGGGTGAGAATTTGTATCTCTGAATAATCTGTATCTTCGGGGCGAGAATCTGTATCTGTGAAGAATCTGTATCTTCGGGGTGAGAATCTGTATCTCTGAAGAATCTGTATCTTCGGGGTGAGAATCTGTATCTCTGAAGAATCTGTATCTTCGGCTGAGAATCTGTATCCCTGAATTGTGACGAGGAGTCTCATACGAATAGACGCAATGGTCATGATGAAAGTTAATTATGAAAGTGCCAAACGTGGCAATGAGGATGTGCATGTCAAAATACGATCAAAGTGTATGTAGGAAATTTGTCCAAAACAAGAAATTGCTGAAAGAGGTGCCAAACGTGGTTGTTTTTGAAGAATAATCTGTTTAATGAAAAGGAAAGCGAAATTATCATTTCCTAACCATAGACTTCGATCTTGTAATTTATCTCCTAGGAGATGAACATGCCATCGGTGTGGTATGGGGTATGATGTAAATATAAGGGCTTATCTGGGCCTGTGGTGTTTGATGTGGAGGTAAGGGCTTATGCGGGCCGGTGGTGTGTGATGGTGGTGGTGATGTTTGAGCTCTGGGTTCCAATTGGTGTTGTCATAGCAATTGTTGGAACCAACAATTGCCCCCAGTATTTTTCCCTTAAGACAATATGAGCTAGAGTTCGTGGCAATCGATTGTTCCGATCGATTGCCCCCAGTATTTTCTTTTATTAAACGTGCGAACGAGTCTCGTCCTCACAGGGTCAGGGCTTATGTTTTATGTGGTGCTTCCTAACCTACACTCGGCGTGTTTGGTGCTTGCACTCGTTCCTCACCTACAGTCACAACTTCTAGACCATTGAATTCGATATTTGATGGATTTACGCATTTGATCTGTTACTTTCACGTGATTGGACACACAACTATCAAGTCGGAAGTCTTTAAGGATTATAACGTGGCCACGGGGTGTGATGAAGGACAACGGGACCATGGAGGGATATTTGAGGTATGTGGAGCTTAAGTGGGTGACCAAAGCTGCAACTTGCGTCTTCTCTCAGATTCATCTTCCTTGTCTTGAAGTCGTCTAACTGCTTCATGTTGACGTTGTTTTTGAGCTTCTGGAATCGGACTTTTGAAGTTGTCCTTTACACCATTTCTCTTTTCGTCTTTTGGATTTCTTCGAGGCACTTCGGTTTTTCCTCTTTGTTTGATCCTTTCTTGACTTTGCCTTCGGGGTTCTTGTGTTTCCCGGTTTTGAGTTTTGAGAGCTATTTTGATGTGAGCTCTTTTGATCCTATGTCACTTTGGGACCATTTGCGGATCACTTCGTCATGCTGATAGCGGCTTTGCTTCTCTGGACTGATGAAAACGTTATCTGAGAGTCAGGCTCCTCGCTTCCTTTGGTCACCGGGTTGGTTATTCATCACTGGCTGGCTTGCTCTGTGGAGCTTTGCAACATCGAAATGGGATATATGAAAGGCTCAGCGGGGGTGCCTAGGGTTTAATGTCAGGGTTTACAAGCTTTTAGCTCTGTGGTGTTGTATTTAGGTGCTTCGTCATTCCTGATAGTTGTGTATCCGTTCGTTGTTACTTTTCGCAGGTCTAAGGGTAAATTTACAAATTATCTCCTTCGTTCGGAGTTATGCCGTTTACCTCACCTTTGAATGTGGTCTTACCAGAGTCGTGTAAAAATGACACGCTCGTTCACTCATGGTTTTTCCGCTAAAGACACTCTCGTGAATTTCACTTAGAGACTAGTTCACACGCTTAAACGAAAGATTAAAGATGACGATCCTGAACTCAGATTGCCCCCAGTATTGACCTGGGGTTTATGACAACACTTAAACAGGTGCAGATTTTGGAATGCTTCGTGGATATTATGGGATAGTCTATGGTGTGAGGACGGACATGTTCACCTTTTTAGAAACAAAAGACAAGTCATTCTGTTCCATAGTTGGGAAATGATTACTTTGTGATCCCTTAAAAACAAATTTTGTGTTTTTGTTTTGTTGAATGAATGCACACAAAAAATTACGAAAATAGAACTATGCTCTAATTCACGAATGGAAAGATAACATCAAAAGTTGTAATCTAAAATGATAAAGGAAGCTAACTACCATAAAAGTTAGAAGAATGATTGAGAAAAGAAAACTACTAGATCGAGAAAACTTCTGAAATAGTGATGTTGAACAGTCTGATGCCAACGTGTTGAAAACTGGAGCTGTTGACCGTCGGGGCGTCATTGACCATGACTGTCTTCCTTCCAAGCTTCGAGTAGGCCCTGTAAAATGTTTGAACTAGGAATGCCTATGGGTTATGTTGGGAAGTAACTGGGCCTGAGTTTTTTGCCAAACTGAGAGTGAAGTGCATAGATTAGAGTGATTCCTGGACTAGAACGGACATGTAGGCCTAAATCCAGAAATTGAGCAAACAAGCTGAAAGAAATCACATGGACCGTGAATGGGCCACTCTGCCGAGGGATAAGCCTTGAAGTCTAGATTCGTTTGATGCTCTTGTTGGGCCTTGAAGCCGGAAACTGGAATGAACGAATTATGCAAACTATCTTGGATTCAAATGTTTTATGGGCCAAAATTCTGGATTGAGAGCGAAGCTCCAGGGCCAAAACTATGAATTGGTTTATGGGCTCAAATGGAATGAGTTATGAGTGTGGTACTTGGGCCAGAATGATTGCTCTATATGTGAACTAGAATTTGGGCCGAGTGATTTTGGTTGGGCCTAACAGATGACACCTAGATCTAGGGTTTTGGGTTAGGGTCATGATAAGAAGTCTACCTAGACTAGAATGTGCCCTTGGGCCGGAATGTGTTTGGGCCTGAAGTAAAGCACATGAGCTGGAATGGTCCCTAAACACAAATGTGCCTAACTTTCTTCGTGCCAGAGAAGATGGTTGCTAAGTCGAAAAGGATTTTATTTCAAGTTCAAGTAGATTTCTTTTTTATGGGCCTAGAACTAATTGGATAATTCAAATTGGGCTAGAAGAGAAATCACCTAAGTCTAGGCTTTTGGGCCGAAGCCCGAATGACTCACATGTTAAACCAAACAGGGCCTCTACAAATTCGTGTTGGGCTAGGTTGATGTAGGAGAAGTTCCTATCAATCTCTAGGCTGGGTAGTGGGCCGATCATACAAGCAAACAAGGCCCACACAAATTCAACATGTCCTCACTAGACATTTAGATAGAACCGGGTATGGATCGATCCGGAGAGGTGCTCGGGGCGCGGGCCCAGGTCGCCACAAAGGAATAGGGCTTGCACGCTATTCTCTTTGGGCTTCCCCACTTTTTTCACATCACCTGAAGGTGTGCGTCTACGGTCGGGTCTTTGACTGACCAAACAATGGGCTAGGTAAGGACACTACCAGGAAAACGCTTGGGGCTAAAGCCCAGGTATTAAGGGGATATGGTTAGACGACATCCTCCTCTTTTCCCCCGCTTATTCACATCACCTAAAAGGTGTGAGTCCCTGACAGGGGACCCTCAAACGGGTCCCGGGGTAAAATCGGTTTGCATGGACCCTCGCTCTCACATGATGCAAAGGTGCAGAAATTAAAGTGTGCACAAAAGTAAACAAACAAAGTAATAAAGCCATAAATAAACATTTTCGAGTTAAGCACTCTTTCTTAAAATTAAACAAGTTAAAATTAAGAGTTTGTCCCCAGCAGAGTCGCCAGTCTGTGAGCCACGATTTTAAACCCTATCCTATGTTTATTAAAGCTGATTAGGATCTAACCGGGTTTTAGGTCCACTTATAACCTAAGATTAATAACTATGTCATATAACAATAATTATTAAAACCTAAGCTAGCTCACTAGAACCTATTATGAGTCGCCACCTAATTTTAACCTAGGTCAAATTAGAAAAGGAGAGTTCGGGTTCGGGGGCTTGATATTCGACTTAATTAGGGTTCAAATTGCTTTCATTACCCTTCCTAGGTCGTTTTTCCTCTACTTGGTTTATTTACGGCTTATTACGAGTCGTTTTAACCTAAGAGCGCAAGCTTCTGTTTTTTTGTGTTTTTTAGCATTTTTTGACAGAAAATTAAAGTGAAATTAAAAGCTACCTAAACTAGGGTTTCGGAGGCAGAATTAGGTCAAATTTCGTTTACGTCCGTAGCCACGGACACCATGTCCGAGACCACGGACCCCAGTTAACCTAATTATACAGAAAAGTCGAATTTGAGGAAAAACAAAAGTTTGAAAAGTCCGGGGCCACGGACAGGCTGTCCGTGGGCCTGGACATTATTTTAGAAAACCTAAATTTGAAAATTTTAAAATCCCGCAGCCGTCCGTGGGCGTCCGAGGCCACGGACAACCCGTCCGTGGTCCCGGACCATAGGTCCGAGATCCCGGACAACCCACGGACAGGGGTTTTATGGTGGTTCCCGAAGGTGTTTTCGGCTCAAAATTTATGCACGTGTAGTGTGAAAGGTGTACAATTCGTTAGTAATTGAAAGATTGCAGTTTGAAGTCGAATTATGTACGAAACTTGACGAACAAGTAACAAGGCAGAAACAAAAGTAATTAGCAATACAAAAGCGTAAAAAAGTTAGTTTGAACTCAAAATTTGTCAGAGAGTTAATAAGGTCGTGGAGAGTTAGAAAAGTAGAATTGCAACCTGTTTTACTTTCAGATTTGTGGTGTTTCTTCACGTCGGGATTCTTCGGAGGCCTCGTTGATGGCGGATCCGGAAGAACTTCGAACCGAGCTTCTGATCCTTGCTGTGCTTGATGTTCTTCACGTTTTGGTGCTGTTTTGGTGAGGGTTTGATGATGGATGATGTTGTGGGAGTTGAAAAATGGGTTTTGGTGTTGATTTCGTTGAGATTTCGGTGTTCGACTGTGGCTCTGGTGTTCAAAACGTGGAGAGAGAGAGACGGCTGCCTTCTTTGAGAGTCTAGGGTTCTTGAGGTTCCCATTTGATCATGGGATAAGGTTCCTTATATAGGCTTCCTTAAAGATAGAAAAATCCGATAAAAACCGAGATTTACTGACGTTTTAGCTCAAAGGCTTCCAAAAGGAATTTGATTATGAAATTTCACACATGGGTAAAGGATGATATTTCTGATTTTTCTAAAGTGGAATCGAATTTTTTGGATATTGGAATATTTTTAAATTCAATTTCTCATCAGATTCAATCAGAAATTGCTAGAAAATTATTGGAAATTCGAAAAATCAAAATTCCAACGCCATTATGCTTCAGATGTCATCCTCTATCATTGGTTAAAATTTCAAAGCATTTAGAATTGATTTGACCCTTATTTAAAGGAGAGAGAAAGCCTATAGGGGGCTTAGGAGCCTTGAAAAATTACGAAAATGCCCCTGGAGATGACTAAGTTGTTCCTAGTACTCTGAAATGTGCCGATCGAACTGGGAACCCTCGCTACTAGCCTATTAGTAGAGACTCCCTTCCGGGGGGGCTTGAATTTTGGGTATAACAACAACTTACATGATTACCCATGTACAACGACTACCCCGTACTCTCGAACGGCTTCCAGCTCTTGTACCTGAAATAGGAAAAGAAGAGAAAGGGTGGCCCCAAGGGGCTCAGCACCTTTGTGGTATGGTAATCCCGCAGCACATGCTACCGGGCCACGCACAACTAATTGTCGTCTTAGCATGCGGTTGATTATATTTAAATCATGCATGCATCTGTAAAACACAACACATAACATTCGCCTCAATGGGCTCAACAAACGGATAATACATCCTTACTTGATAAGTCACTCATGGTATTCATTATCTCTAGAGTGTTCCTCCTCTAATGGAGCTACTTCCTTAATAGACGACACTTACCCATAAATCGGGTTATCCTTAAACGCCTCTTATCACAAACTGGGATTCATTTCCATGATCCACACACTCCATATTTTAAACATATAAATTCCTCACATAACAAACATAACAAACACTTTTCACGTTTCGACGTGCACATGATAACATCACAATAGAAATGCATTACACAACATCACATAAAATAACGGGAACGGTCCTCTTAGGAACGACCCAAACATTGTTAATTCCACTGGTGAGCCTAGAGAATGAAGTCACCATCATTGATAAGCTCGTATACAAACAACAACACTCATTACCGTCCTAATAGTCGGCGTAACTTAATTAAGTTAATGGTTTGGGTTTGGAGGCCCTAACACACCACACAACACATGTTCCCCCTAAACCGATCATAAGTCAATAGCTAAGCTTTGGAATAAGCTAATGGGAGATCATAACCCGTGAGGGAAACAACCATAACAGAGAGAGGGTAAGGCTAAGAAGGATACCCACTCCCAAACACGCTGACCGCCTAACCGGATTCCTCACCACTGTTAGTACATACTTACTTTTAGATATTAGTTAGGGACCCACTATGGAGTCTATCATAAACTACACACCATACAGTGTTACAACTGGGTTAAACACAAGGGAGATCCCTACATTCACATACACATACATCACATAATCAACTCACCATAGCCGTGGTTAGAACGTCCTGGTTCGGGTCGTTTAATACGAATACAGAACTGTCATGTGATCCTAGACTCAGTTAACTAAGGTTAACACTTCCGAGTTAAATGGTATCGGAGTTGAACACGCCACATAAATGAATTATTGTAAACTCTCATTACATGTTTAATCTTACAACGTGGCAAACATACAGAAAAAACACATTGGCATACAAGCCGGTGTAATCCGGTAGAACACAGGTTGCAAGAAACCATACCTGTCACCGGAGTCCACTTTATCGTGTCACTTATGTTCCTCGAGCATCCTCGAACAACTGATACATTACATGTATTTTTATGAATCGGGGTATCACGATTGTTTAAAGTCTAGTGCTTATAACTTTTCCCCATTAACTTAGTTACATAACTTCACTTTTTACTTGTTTTACTTTTACATTTTAATACATCTTTTCCCCCCACTAAATTGTCATTATAACTCACCTAACATGTCCTTAACAATCTTATAACATCATTAAATCAATCCCCATCATTACATATCATTTTATAACCTTAAACAATGTTTTTGTCCGACCGACCTTACCGACCGACCTTACACAAGGTCGGTCCATTCCAAACACATTACCGTCAAATTTTCTACTCCGACCGACCTTGTAAGTTCGGTCGCATGTTCGGGTCCATTCCCGAGAATTTCTTCCCTTTGAAAATTCAGGCCCGACCGACTTGCCAAGTCCGGTCCCATGTTCGGTCGATTCCAGAAACTTAATCGTACACAAAATACAAGCCCGACCGACCTTGCAAGTTTTGGTCCCCAAGGTTGGTCCATTCCAGAAACCAATTCTCGCAGGGTAAACTGGCTCGACCGACCTTCGCAAGTTTAGTTGCAAGGTCGGTCTGCTCCAGACCCTTATTTTTCCATTGCCCATTTAACTCCAAACTTCTCCTAAGGCCTCCTAATGTTTTCTAACATCATTTGTACACTTATATCCTCATCAACATCATGAAACTCATTATCTATCACCTCAAGCACTTACTCATTTCATACCGAAATTCCTAACACTTAGGTATGTTATTTCCTCCTTAGTTTCCAAGTGGTGTTTCATGCCTATGATAACCACTATGCCCATAATGTTTTCTCCCTCATTTTAACATCATCTCCCAAGCATCATTTCTTACCACCTAAACCTAGCTGATGTCTAAGTCCTTTTGTTTACCTAGAACATCTTAAGACATTATTTCTCCTCATTTAAAATGCTTAGGCATTTCCAACACTTCTAGTTCACCAAAACTTATTTAAAACACTTAGAACTTCTTACATTTTCCAATTTTTCCATAGCTTCTCTTGTATATTCTCTCATCCAGCACTTAGGTTTTTCCTTATTTCATTCTAGAACACCTAAAACCACCAAGAGTATTCTCACACACAACACTCACCAAATTTACACTACATCACAATTAGTGCATAAACTTAATTGCTTGGCACTTAGGCCCTTAAATAACATGGCTCTTAGGCCCTTAAATAACATAAACCTTAAACACGAATCTCCCACAATATATGCCTTTAACCTGCAATTACATACACAACACATATGCCCTTTAATAGTTTCCTTGAGAGCATTTCACTAGGTCATTCACCTTTGGCTCCTTAGGTATTTTATTAAGCAAATCAAGCTCATTTTCCTAAGGCTTATTTAACTACATTGAGATAGTTTTGTTTACCTCTTTTTCCTCACAAACTTCTTTCTTGTTCCTTGTAAAATCGGTAAGGATGTTTGGTTTTGTCCACTTCTAAACAATGTACAAATAATATAATGAGTATACAAGTTTTAAGCTTCATCTCATTGTAAACCCTAGTTACATATATTATCTTAAGGTATTAAAATGATTGTTTTACCTTGGAATGGAAAGAGAGCTTGAATGAGTATCAAGAGAGGACTCCTCCTAGCCCTTGAAGATTCAAATGAAGCTAAAACAAGCAAGGTGAACACCATTGTGAGGTGAATTTTTGGACAACACAAAACATGAAGGAAACATCATTTTTCTTTGAGTTTCCTTACCTTGAAGCAAGGAGGACAATAATATGTGAAAAAGGTGAGCTCAAGCTCCTTCAATGGTGAATCTCCATGGCACCAAAATTGAGTTCTTGAAGATTTGAAAAGAGGGAAATGAGGAGCTTGCTCTAACTAAGACAAGGGTAATCTTGAAATTGATTTTGGAGCATGGAATCATAAGTTACAAGTGAAAAAGATGAAGAATGAGAGGGGGATGTAGCAAACCGAGAATGGAGCTTGGAGAGATGAGAACCGTGTGAAATGAGAGAAGAAGAGAATGAGAAGGTAGTAGCTAGCTTTAGCTATTTAAGTAAGTAACTATTTACTTTTTGCTATCTTTTCATATCTTATCAATTAACAAGGGGATGAGTCATACCATATAAGAAAACCGGCCCCCTTTATTACATAAGGGGTATAATAGTCTTTGTTGACCAATTTAATTACTTATAACAACATATGTTACAAACTAGCTTATTAAAGTTACTATTCACTAAAACAAGGCACGTAGATGTGAAATTTTTGATTTCCCATTGATATAAACTTCCAAATGTGATACTATATAGTACACATGTTAATTAAAGAGTAGATGGACATTTAGCCATTCAAAACTCACTTACAAGATAATTTTTCAAAAACGTGCTTTAAGACTCCTTAAAGCACTTTTTGTGTTTCAACTTGTTTTCAAGCTTGGTTTTTTTAGTAATTGATTTAATATGTCCATTAACATATTTATAAGGTATAGGTATGACCTTTAGGCCTTATACAAATTTATTCCAAGCTTAGAGCACATTTTTTTGCTCTTATTGACTTTAAGGTATTTTCTTGTGTTTTGTTTGGTTTAACTGTCTACCAAAGTTCCCTAAGGACTTAATTAGCCTTATTAAATCATAATTGAATATTATTAAGTCTTGGTAGGCTCTTTGGGTCCTAACCAAGATCACCCCTAGCTTAGAGCATGTTTTTGCTCAAACTGTATCTTAGTGCTTTATTGCATTTTACTATAGTTTAATTGTTCACTGATGTTTCTAAGGCACTTTTTAGCCTTTACATACCATAGTTAAATATTTAAACCACATATCAAGGTTTAGGGTATTTCAATCTACCCCCCTTAAAGAACTTCGTCCTCGAAGTTTACACTTCCCACACATCTTGGATTAGAATACGGGGATTACTTATAGAAATAAAACTTCCATAACCAAACACACTTTACATCTCCACCTCGGACTTAATGGTCCGGGTAACACATTCACATCCATACATAACATAACATATTCACAAGATAACCTCGGACTCAATGGTCCGGGTATCTTAACAACATTTACACATACATAACAACCCTTAGACTCTCTGGTCTTGGGTAACATAACAACATTTAGACACATAGGTCTTGATAACATAACAGCCTTTAGACACATAGGTCTATGTAACACAACACATTTAGACTCATAGTCTTAATAGCATACACTTTAGGAACTCAAGGTCAAATAATATTTATTACACATACCACACAACATGTCATAGCATGTATAGCAATCAAAAATATCTTTGACATACACTGTGATCCCGCAGAACCCGGTCGCGATGGACACCTTTCGTCCCGTGCCTTTGGGAGATCAAAACATCACTTAATTTGAAATTTTTCCTTGTGAGGTTAAGTAAGGGAACTTTAATTATGTAAAGTATCTATCGACGTTTTATAAATACCAATTCAAAATCCTTTTGAAAACACACACAACTCCAAGTCCAACTTATGCTCTTTGCTTCTTTTCTTAGCGTGGTTATTTGTGACCACTTATAGGGAGCTTCAAGAATTATCCAACCCTGATGTGATCAGCATCAGTGTTGAACTATCCTTCCACTCCAATTTGTGTTCGGCTTCCCTTGATCGCATGCAAATCAAGTTCCACCTCCCACTCCAATTTCAAGTATCAAGTAAATCACTCATTTCCAATTTTCTATCTTTTTAATCATTCTAATCATGATCATACATCTCCAAGGGATAGAACTTCGTCTATCAGTTATTTCCATTCACTTTAATGTTGTTACCTAGGGAATCTTATTCTCACTAGGTTTTATATCGGTCTCATACCCTTTCATGAATCACTATATAGTATATATACACATATATTTTATCAAAATACAACACACCGTTTCACATTTACACACCGTCGGGGTTTTGTTCACCGGGAGTTTCTCTACTCCCCACACTTGTATTATCACACACCACTGTTAACAAATAAACACACTTATCACAATGGTATTCGCATCTTCTGTGCGCAATTACCACAATTAAACCATGAATGAATGTGTATGTTTACGTAACACACATATCAATCATCAAAACAACTATTTTGTGCTATGCACAATATAGGTCACGTACACTTGTACGGTAATACACACTAAGTGGTTTTGCGCTCTACCCCCCTTAAAAGGGATTACACCCACGTAATCAATCACTTAATCATTGGTTTAAAACGTTCTGCCGTCGTGAAGTACTTCAACTTCCACGCGGTCTATTATACAATGGATTCTGATTAGAGGATCTTAACCATATTGGCGGTTTAGTCCCTAAACCAAGAATTCTCATTGGAGTTTGCTTTAACTCTTAACTGGTTTTGGTTCTGGCCTGTGAGGCTTCTAGGCATTAACAATTAGCCGTTCACTCATGTTCACCATGCACATTCAACACTTGAATCACTGGCTCACTAGTTTCTGCTGTGAAACTCTAATAACTGTAGAGCTTAATTGCCCCATTTGTTATTCTTACTGTATTGTACATCCCCAATTGTCACCTTCATCTTGGTAACAATGGTTTCTCAACCGACGCGTGGTACCTCTTACCATTAGCGAATTCGGTGAGTTATAAACTTTCTATCCACTTCCATAACAATTTACTATGTATACAACTATGTATTTCACAACGATTGACTTGTTCCCTTCCGACTTATTGTCGGTTAAGATTGAGCTACTACCTAGTGTGTAGTGCTCTCTCAGCTATTTACAACATTTGGGGTATATACCATACCGATATTTGTCAGTTAGTGCTACTGTAGTCACTTACTGTTAATCATGTCTCCACATTTGGTTTTGTACAAGTACTCTTTTATTGGTGCGGCCTTGCATTTCCTATGCATCAGCCATTATAACATTATTCCTCCACAATTAACATGTTTCCAATTCCTAGCTATCCCACTCGATCATTACTGCGCAGTGCAATACCAAAACACTTAGTCGTACAGAGTGCAGAGGCGTAAACTTTTGACAGTAAATCTCTCATGTGATTCGCCATGGAATTCCCACTGAGTTCCTCATCACATAGTACCTACCACTGGCCTATTGCCCAGTCTGTTAACATCGCTTACCTTGCATCCAACTAGTCTCATCGGCCACATTATTATTCAACAATACTTATGCAACGGTCGCTTGGTGCGAACCGTGTTGTTACTCATTGCATAACACTAACTTACATGGTTTTTACTGTCACATTAACTTCCACACCTATACTTATATTATTCACATTATGGTTCGTCATTCATTTGGATGACTACCGAATGCTCCTTGAGCGTTGCTCACTCGAGTCTCAAACCGACGTTATTTAGCTCGTTGCTTCACTTTATACACACATACTACTAAACTAACTGCTCTCAAATAATAATAAATTGTCCATCCTTAACATATTTCTTGAGCTTGGTTCACATAACTACCGCTCCAGCGGTTTCACAGCATCGAGAGGTATCCCCACTCTTGGTGCAGTGGTTCGTTCTCCACTCTATTCACTTATATAACATAAACTGCTGCAATCAATCTAATTTATATAACATATCTTGTTTATGGCTTATAAGCCCTACTTGCCTTGAGCTGCGCTCATTATAGGCTGTCTACACACATGTACTTCTTTGTACAACATTACATGGTTTGGATATCATATTGAGCTCCATGACAAGGTCGTTGCATTCCGTTTCCTTTCCTGGGATGTCCCTTAGGATTGTCAGTCCGTCTCCTGACAACTTATGTCTAATCTGGGTGTTAGTTTCAACCCTTGTGTTTCTAGCATGTCACTTCGTGCAACTCTTGTTGACGCGAACACCCTTCAAGGATTGCTCCTGGGTGTTACTGAGTTATGCTTTTACATCTGGTTCACACTTATTGGTATATTCAGTTAGCCACGCCGTTTGCGTTCTTAACTGGCTTATCATCTCCTTCTGTGAAGGTCAACATTTCCTGGTAGTGTAGGTACTCATTATGGGAGTTTAATCCCGTTCATTGCACACTAATGTGTCCACATTAGGCATCTGCCTTGCCATACACAGGTTGGGTCACCGTTCCAGCTAACATGTTTACCCCTTGGGATTCTTAAGACACATGTGATGTCTTTACATTACAGTTAGTGCACTTCGCACCTCCGGACTCTTACACATTTCCCTGAAAGGAATTCACTAATTCCTTTAGTCTCATTAACTTAACTGAGTTCCTATTCTTCAACCATTCATGGTAATCCTTAGCTCTTGTTTGACTTTTACTGCTGACTGTAGTATGGAGTTGACTACTTCCTGTTCCGGACTCTACTCGTATACATATGTGGGGTACCATACTGATACATTGCTAATTACCCAACTAACCCATAAGTAGGTCTATTAGGCCCACACTCCTATCGGAGTGCGGTCGTCCCACATTACAGTTGGTACACTTGTAGTGTCCGTCACACGCCTAGGTGAAGTATTCTGTTGTCAACTCCCTTATATTGTCCCTTGACAATATTCATTCCATGCTTCCCGAACTTAATCGAGGGAAAGTTTATCCATTGTTGAATTCTTATCAACTGCCCTTGGTTTTACTGGTTTGGTTTAGAAGAAGGTTTGAAAGAAGTATGGTTTGAAAGAAAATCTGGTTTTGAAGGAAAAGAGTTTGAATAAATCTGGGTTTGAAAGAAAAATTCTCGTGGTTCATAATGTCTTCTTACCTTAACCAAATCTAGCTTCTTGCTGACTGGTGTACGTCCAATTACAAAGGTCAGGCTGTTAAGCCCTCCATGGTTATAATGATCACACTTAATTTCGTGGTACTTTACTAAGTACTTTATAGTGGTTATAAATTTCCCGAACAGCCCTGTTATAGCAGCACTTGCTGTAGCAAGTGCGCCATGCTAACTGGCTATCGGTTAAGCACACATACTGGTTGTGTATTGTTCTTACTCGCACTATTATCAGTGGCCTCGTTGGCCCTCACTGGATCTTACAGTCTTGACAATAACCCTCTGGGTAACTCCTCATTGTCTTCGCATGATAATCATTAGCTAGGGTGTTTCCCATTCTGCGAGACCCCCTTTTCTTAGTTAGTACTGCATCCTCTTCGTAGCCCGTTTCACGCACTTGTCGTGGTCATTGAGACTTGTCTCTTGTTTGGGCACTACGTTGTAGTTCCCTTGTCGGTTGGTATACCGTTGGTGTATTATTTATCAACTGTGGTCCCGTAGACACTCGTCTCGGGTTTCACTAATCCACTTCTTGCCTGTTGCACGGTCGGTGCATTGCAAGCTGGTTATCCTTGACTGCTCGGCATGTTGACCCTGGTTGCCGGAAATTCTATTCTTCTATACACAAGATTCTTCATTCTTCGCTATTAAATGCGGTTACCATTGTTCAGATGGAAACCGTCTCCGGGATTCCCAGTTTTCGGGATCTACCGTATGACAGGTTCTCCCGTACTCTAAAGGTATTTAATAACATCCAGATCGGTATTCCCGAGTAAGAGTGGACTTCCATCTCTCTGGCATTGTTTCCCAAGTTATATAAAACAGGGATTGTGGAGGGTGGGATGGATGTTGTAGGTTTCCAGTACACACTGGTAATGCCTACTAGCGTATCTCTCACGCTATCACTCAACCCTTAACCCAAGGTACTAAAATCCTAACTCGGTACCTCCTAAGCTCGGTAATTCAGTCATCAGAGCGATACTTCGCTCTGATACCACTTTTTGTAACACCCCATCCAACAACAACCACGTAACAACTTCTGCAGCGGAAAATTTACTACTACACATTACTTAACTCGTTGGTGTTACACGCCGTTAACCACCCACGTGGCTAACAAGGCTATTACATAAACATTGTACCGGTCTGATGGACTAGATTCCCGAGCGACTACACATTATTATCCCTTTCCATTAACAACAAAACATACACATACCTTCCAACTGTACCGAGTATTTACAAACTGATGCCGATAACAACTTCGGTCTTACTACACCTACTGCATATATAAACTTACATGATTACCCATGTACAACGACTACCCCGTCCTACTCTCGAACGGCTTCCAGCTCTTGTACCTGAAATAGGAAAGAAGAGAAAGGGTGCCCCCAAGGGGCTCAGCACCTTTGCTGGTATGGTAATCCCGCAGCCCACATGCTACCGGGCCACGCACAACTAATTGTCGTCTTAGCATGCGGTTGATTAATTTAAATCATGCATGCATCTGTAAACACACAACACATAACATTTCGCCTCAATGGGCTCAACAAACAGATAATACATCCTTACTTGATAAGTCACTCATGGTATTCATTATCCCTAGAGTGTTCCTCCTCTAATGGAGCTACTTCCTTAATAGACGACACTTACCCATAAATCGGGTTATCCTTAAACGCCTCTTATCACAACTGGGATTCATTTCCATGATCCACACACTCCATATTTTACAACTATACATTCCTCACATAACAAAACATAACAACACTTTTCACGTTTCGACGTGCACATGATAACATCGCAATAGAAATTGCATTACAACAACATCACATAACATAACGGGAACGGTCCTCTTAGGAACCGACCCAAACATTGTTAATTCACTGGTGAGCCTAGAGAATGATGTCACCCTCATGATAAGCTCGTTATACAACAACAACACTCATTACCGTCCAAATAGTCGACGAGTAACTTAAGTTAAGATGGTTTGGGTTTGGAGGCCCGAACACACCACACAAACACATGTTCCCCCTAAACGGATCATAAGTCAAAGCTAAGCTTTGGAATAAGATAATGGGAGATCATAACCCGTGAGGGAAACAACCATAACAGAGAGAAGGGTAAGGCTAAGAAGGATACCCACTCCCAAACAACGCGTGACCGGCCTAACCGGATTCCTCACCACTTTAGTACATACTTACTTTTAGATATTAGTTAGGAACCCCACTATGGAGTCTATCATAACTACACACCATACAGTGTTACAACTGGGTTAAACACACAAGGGAGATCCCTACATTCACATACACATACATCACATAATCAACTCACGCATAGCCGTGGTTAGAACGTCCCATGGTTCGGGTCGTTTAATCCGAATACCGAACTCTCATGTGATCCTAGACTCAGTTAACTAAGGTTAACACTTCTGAGGTTAAATGGTATCGGAGTTGAGCACGCCACATAAATGAATTACTGTAAACTCATTACATGTTTAATCTTACAACGTGGCAAAAAACAGAAAAACACATTGGCATACAAGCCGGTGTAATCCGGTAGAACACAGGTTGCAAGAAAACCATACCTGTCACCGGAGTCCACATTATCGTGTCCACTTATGTTCCTCGAGCAATCCTCGAACAACTGATAACATTACATGTATTTTATGAACATCGGGGTATCACGATTGTTTAAAGTCTAGTGCTTATAACTTTTCCCCATTAACTTAGTTACATAACTTCACTTTTTAACTTGTTTTACTTTTACATTTTAATACATCTTTTCCCCCACTAATTGTCATTATAACTCACCTAACATGTCCTTAACAATCTTATAACATCATACTAATCAATCCCCATCATTACATATCATTTTATAACCTTAAACAATGTTTTTGGTCCGACCGACCTTACCGACCGACCTTACACAAGGTCGGTCCATTCCAGAACACATTACCGTCAAAATTTTCTACTCCGACCGACCTTGTAAGTTCGGTCGCATGTTCGGTCCATTCCCGAGAATTTCTTCCCTTTGAAAATTCAGGCCCGACCGAACTTGCCAAGTCCGGTCCCATGTTCGGTCGATTCCAGAAACTTAATTCGTACACAAAATACAAGCCCGACGACCTTGCAAGTTCGGTCCCCAAGGTCGGTCCATTCCAGAAACCAATTATCGCAGGGTAAACTGGGCTCGACCGACCTTGGCAAGTTCGGTCACAAGGTCGGTCTGCTCCAGACCCTTATTTTTCCATTGCCCATTTAACTCCAAACTTCTCCTAAGGCCTCCTAATGTTTTTTAACATCATTTGGTACACTTATATCCTCATACAACATCCATGAAACTCATTATCTATCACCTTAAGCACTTACTCATTTCATACCGAAATTCCTAACACTTATGTTATTTCCTCCTTAGTTTTCCAAGTGGTGTTTCATGCCTATGATAACCACTATGCCCATAATGTTTTCTCCTCATTTTAACATCATCTCCCAAGCATCATTTCTTACCAACCTAAACACTAGCTATGTCTAAGTCCTTTTGTTTACCTAGAACATCTTAAGACATTATTTCTCCTCATTTAAAATGCTTAGGCATTTCCAACACTTCTAGTTCACCAAAACTTATTTAAAACACTTAGAACTTCTTACACATTTTCCAAATTTTGCCATAGCTTCTCTTGTATATTCTCTCATCCAAGCACTTAGGTTTTTACCTTATTTCATTCAAGAACACCTAAAACCACCAAGAGTATTCTCACACACAACACTCACCAAATTTACACTACATCACAATATAGTGCATAAACTTAATTGCTTGGCACTTAGGCCCTTAAATAACATGGCTCTTAGGCCCTTAAATAACATAAACCTTAAACACTGAATCTCCCACATATATATTGCCTTTAACCTGCAATTACATACAACAACATATATGCCCTTTAATAGTTTCCTGAGAGCATTTCACTAGGTCATTCACCTTTGGCTCCTTAGGTATTTTATTAAGCAAATCAAGCTCATTTTCCTAAGGCATTTAAACTACATTGAGATAGTTTGTTTACCTCTTTTTCCTAACAAACTTCTTTCTTGTTTCCTTGTAAACCGGTAAGGATGTTTGGTTGTTTGTCCACTTCTAAACAATGTACAAATAATAAATGAGTATACAAGCTTTAAGCTTCATCTCATTGTAAACCCTAGTTACATATATTATCTTAAGGTATTAAAATGATTGTTTTACCTTGGAATGGAAAGAGAGCTTGAATGAGTATCAAGAGAGGACTCCTCCTAGCCCTTGGAAGATTCAAATGAAGCTAAAACAAGCAAGGTGAAAACACCATTGTGAGGTGAATTTTCGGACAACACAAAACATGAAGGAAACATCATTTTTCTTTGAGTTTCCTTACCTTGAAGCAAAGGAGGACAAAATATGTGAAAAGGTGAGCTCAAGCTCCTTCAATGGTGAATCTCCATGGCACCAAAATTGAGTTCTTGAAGATTTGAAAAGAGGGAAATGAGGAGCTTGCTCTAACTAAGACAAGGGTAGTCTTGAAATTGATTTTGGAGCATGGAATCATAAGTTACAAGTGAAAAAAGATGAAGAGTGAAAGGGGTAGTAGCAAACCGAGAATGGAGCTTGGGAGAGTTGAAGAACCGTGTGAAATGAAGAAGAAGAAGAGAATGAGAAGGTAAGTAGCTAGCTTTAGATATTTAAGTAAAGTAACTATTTACTTTTTGCTATCTTTTGTTATCTTATCAATTAACAAGGGGATGAGTGATCCCATATAAGAAAACAGGCCCCCTTTATTACATAAGGGGTATAATAGTCTTTGTTGACCAATTTAATTACTTATAACAACATATGTTACAAACTAGCTTATTAAAGTTACTATTCACTAAAACAAGGCACATAGATGTGAAATTTTGATTTCCCATTGATATAAACTTCCAAATGTGATACTATATAGTACACATGTTAATTAGAGAGTAATGATGGAAATTTAGCCATTCAAAACTCATTTACAAGACAATTTTTCAAAAACGTGCTTTAAGACTCCTTAAAGCACTTTTTGTGTTTCAACTTATTTTCAAGCTTGGTTTTCTTTAGTAATTGATTTAATATGTCCATTAACATATTTATAAGGTATAGGTATGACCTTTAGGCCTTATACAAATTTATTCCAAGCTTAGAGTACATTTTTTGCTCTTATTGACTTTAAGGTATTTCTTGTGTTTTTTGGTTTAACTGTCTACCAAACTTCCCTAAGGACTTAGTTAGCCTTATTAAATCATAATTGAATATTATTAAGTCTTGGTAGGATCTTTGGGTCCTAACCAAGTTCACTCCTAGCTTAGAGCATGTTTTTGCTCAACTGTATCTTAGTGCTTATTGCATTTACTATGGTTTAATTGTTCCTGATGTTTCTAAGGCACTTTTTAGCCTTTACATACCATAGTTTAATATTTAAGCCACATATCAAGTTTGGGGTATTTCAGAAAGTATGAGTACTTGTGTATTGTATTGATGTATGGAAGAAGGTATGGACTTCTACTAATTCCTAACGATTTAACTCCTAACATGAGTAATGAGTAAAATGGAATGAGTAGAAGCCCGATATAGTTTCAGCCACACGTGAGGATAAGGAAACACAAGAGGTTGGATCCGAATCCTGGCTATAATCTTTTCCTTGGACCAATCCCTTGAATGGGTAGCATCCTGGATTAGTGGGCCACCCTAAAGGCCAGTGGTGGGATTAGTAATCCCTGCCGGAGGTCATACCGACTTAACTGGAGTAAAGTAAGCAAGAAGTAAGTATTATATGTGTATTGGTCTTGACTATTGTAAGTTATTGACCCGGAGTAAAAGAGTATTGAACACCCGATTAACCCGGGTGTGTAATGAGGCTAACAAGACCTTTGTATGTATTGGAGAATTGTATCTCCGTAATGCGGTGAGTATGGGTAAGTATGAATGGTTGACTTGAATTGTCTTCCTTGTATGTATTGTATGTATGCCTTGTGTATGGAATGTATTGTATTGTATTGTATAAAGCATGTATGTATGTATGAATGAAATGAACCGCATGTACTCGACCAATTAGTTGGCGTACCCTCGCTAGCACGCGGGGTATGCGGTTATCATATGCAGTGTAAGCTGACCCCCTAGGGGAAATGTTTTTATTCTACAGGTACCCGCGAGGCGTGACGGTAGAGTAGGGGCAGGACGTAAATCTTTTTGAAGTAGTTAGTAGGTTTGGATGGTGTACGAGTTGTACATGGCTAAGGCCTTTTTGAGTAGCCGGTGTACCATGTGGTACACCTTTTTGGATATTGAATTCTTAATTGGATAGTAGGGAGAGGTTGTATAAACTCTTCATTTTTGGGAAGTAGTCTTGGAATGTAATTCGTATAACTTGGATACTCGGTAATCAAATGTAATTAAGTATCTGGTATTGTAAAGTAAGTAGTATGTATTTGGGTTATTCTAATCGTCAGACCGATACGGTAAGTATTAGTAGCCTTGTTAACCTTGGATGGTTAACGGCGTTGTATCACCCGCCGGGAGTAAGTAAGTATTCCGCTGCGAGTAAGGTAATTATGGGAACGATTAGAGGATAATGGAAGGATTAGCGGTTGGGGTGTTGCAAGGTAAGTATGAGAAAAGCCCGGTGGTGAAATTGAGAGTGTATTTGCATGGAGGTCAAGTGAATTGACTTGAGAATATTCAGGAGTAGAATAATTAAGAAAACTAGATCAAGACCGAGGGTGTCTATGGATCTAAGAGGACAAGTAAAACTATCCGGTAAAATCGATAAGTTAGTGATAATGAGAATGAGGCATTATTGAGGTAGAAACCCTCAAGGCCTAAGGAACAAGGTAATGTAAACTAGCAAACTTATTGTGTTAGCCTTGTTGATTGTATTTCTTTTATGAATACTTGTTGATGCGAGCATGTTGTGTGTTTACAACATTTCATGTTATGATTTAAATAAAATCAATCGCATGTTCAGATGACAATTAGTTGAGTGTGGCCCAGTAGTAGCGGGTTGCATGGCAACCATACCAGCAAAGGTGCTGAGCCCCTTTGGGGCAACCCATTATTTTCAGGTACACTGGAGCTAACCACCGTTCAAAAGTAGGACGGGGATTGCTGCTAAGAATGGGTAGTTTATTTAATTACGTATGTAATTGTAAATAGAGTAAGACCGAAATTGTTATCGGCAAGTAGAATGTGATAGAGTCGGTATAGTATTATCTTAAGAATGTATATGACTCGGTTTTGAAATGGAATGAGATGGTATTGTATAAGTACTCGGGAATTCTGGTCCATCAGACCGTTACTGTTTGAGTTTAAACCTTGTTAGTCACGTTGGGCTAACGGCATTGTATCACCCACCATTTGTGTTGGTATTTTCAGTATGAATGTAATGACGAATGAGACAATTAGGCATTAATGATGTGATTAGCGGTAGGGGTGTTATTGACAGCTTTTAACCAATCATTTCATGACACCTCGTGCTTCCCGACACCTCGTGCTTAGGTTAACTAGGTTTCCACCTCGTGCTTCCTACCTACTAGGTCGCCACCTCGTGGTTAGCTCAACTAGGTCGCCACCTCGTTCTTACCAATCAGCTTAAGGTGTTTCCTAAAGAGAAAAGTGATTATGATGGGGTAAAACTAGCTGTGGGAACATTTCTGGCTACTAGAATTTTACCGGGTCTTGTAGAATTTTCTAAGGCTTTCCATATCTGGTTATTAGGGTTTCCTAGGGTCTTATTGAATTTCCTAGGCTTCCCTAGAGATTATAAGGTCATCTCCATGATTTTCGGGACTTCCAGGACTTTCGGGAACTAGGGTTCTAGCATTTCCGAGACTTCCGGGAATTAGGGTTTCTAGCGTTTCCGGAACTTCCGTGACTTCCGGGAATTAGGGTTTCTTTCTAATTGGGGTATTTCATCCTCCCCTTCCTTAAGCAAAGCTTCATCCTCGAAGCTAAATCTTACCATAAAAACTCAATAATACCACAGAACATTCACCACCAGTGTATAATTTTCATAAGTAACATCACCACATAAAAATAGATAACCACAAGTACACATTCACTTATTTCACAAAATCGGGTTAGGTAATCATTACCAATCAAAGCATAGAGCTCCAGGCATGTACTGATAAATATACCAACCATATCACCTCATATCAAACCTATGATTTCTACTCTCTTAAGCTTCTTTCCCCCCCCCCCCCTTAGAAATAAAGTTTCCCCTGAAACTTTAATTACTAACCTTAGCCAAATAAATCTGGGTATTGCTCCCTCATCTTATTCTAAAGTTCCCAGGTGGCTTCCTCAACTCCATGAAATGTCCATATCACCTTAACAAGTTCCACTGTTTTTCCTCGAGTTTCTCTCATCTTGTGATCTAGAATTCTGATTGGACGCTCCTCATAAGATAAATTAGGTTGCAATTCCATTTCTTCTGTCTGTAGCACATGAGATTCATCTGGAATATATCTTTTCAATTGTGATACATGGAAGACGTTATGCACCTTATCCAATTCCATTGGTAAAGCTAATTTGTAAGCTATTTTCCTACCTTTTCCAAAATCTCATAAGGACCAATGAACTTAGGTGCTAACTTACCTTTCTTCCCAAAACGTACTACACTTTTGGTAGGTGATACCTTTAGGAACACCTTGTCTCCAATATCAAACTCAAGTGGTCTCCTTTTTAAGTTAGCATAGGATTTTTACCTGTCTTGTGCAGCCTTCACTCTTTGATGTATATTCCTAACCTGCTGACTCATCTCTTCTGTCAGTTCCGGTCCAATCATCGTTGGCTCTCCTGAATCAGTCCAACATAGTGGTGTCTGCATTTTCTTCCATATAATGCTTCATATGGTGCCATTCCTATTGAAATACCCCTAACTAATAAAATATTGATTAAACATATTATCAATTAAATTAAGGCCTAAACATGCCTTAAAAATAAATTAAACACAACAATGTTTAATAGAAGGCAAGAATTGCACCCTTTTACCTTTTAGGGTGATTAAATGCCCACACGAACTCCGTTTGACCTAAAATTTGACCTTACTCATAAATGAACATATTAAAACTGTTTCCAAGGGAAACCAAGCTCAAGAACTCACTAGAACACAAAATGTGCACTAAGCTTCCTTAAAGCACATTTTTGTGAGTTTGTCTCCAAAGTGAGTTTTGTTTGATTTTAGGGTCTTGAATACCCTTAAATATACTAATGTGACATAATGTACCATATTATATGGACTAAATCAAAGTTTACAAATAAAATAAAAATAGGTGAATTTGGGTGGATAGTACCCAAAGATAACACTTAAATTACTTAGTATACTTAATGGACAAACGTGGTCTTTAATCTTACCAGCCATTACCGTTAATTTGATGTCTACTACAAACCTAATTGCCGGCCACACTCATGTCTAACAAGTGACTCAAGAGCCACCTTTATGAAATTAAGATAATTACTTTAGTTAATTAAATGGAACCAATCTTTCACTTTTGACTTTAGCCACCCATTTCCGTTCAAATTAGGACATTCATTAGCATGTGGCTGATTCCAAAGAAATGGATTATGACTCACATTCTCACTTTGTTAAAGAAATAATTAGTACACTTTACTACATTAAACTAATAACCTTATCTCTTCCATCCATACTTATCTACTTCCGCCATCTCTTAGAGCTTTCTTGCACCGATTGAAACCCTCCAAAATATCTAACTAAGTGTCATCCTAAATATTGGCTAAAATAAGACTTTAAACCCTTATAAACCGGTTTTCCTTTCCTATCTTCATCACTCTCTTTTCTCCACCGTAAACAAGCTCTCAATCCTCTCTTCTATCATTCCAGAACCGAGAATACTACCCAACTTCCAGCACCTGTCGCTTGAACTATAGGTAAAAGTTTAGACCGTTTTTTATGCTCAAATGCTCATCTCATCCCCCTCTTTCTAGTGGTGTGGCTAAATAAAGTTTCACCCAGCTATCACTACCGTTTTGGGGCTAGAAGAAGGAGGTTATACGGTGGGAAAAACCAGAGGAGGAAGGGAAGTATTATACTAGTAAAGCTTAGGTAAAATTCTTCATGAAACTAGCCTAATCTTTCCTCTTCATCTCGTTAGTTTCTCCAGCCTTCCCTAAGCTCCTTCTTCTGTTTTTCTTCACATAATAACCAGTGGAGGATACCCAGGTTTATGTGGTAACAAGGTCCATGCAAACCACCTTGGTATAACCAGTTTTTGGTAAGGATTTTGCCCCTTTTATACCCCATGTTCTACCGGTAATATATGTTGGTATAAGTAGCAGATTTAACACTTGTTTTTGCTCACAATGACCAGGCGTAAATAGCCCTTGAAACCAGCTTCAAAGCAAGGTAAAAACCATGCTTTTTCCTAGCTTAAATCATCCCTTAATGACCTTGCTTACATGGATAATATATGTCCTTGTTCTTGCATGAAATGATGCTAGAAAAATCCATGGAAACTCCATGCACAAACCATGGAAAAACAGACCCAAATATAAGTACTAACAAAGTGAGTATTATTACCTTAATGATGTGTATATTAAGCTTATGTCATTAACACTTCAATAACTAATTAAACCTTGTATAAAAATAGGTCGTGAGGTTTAAAGGATGTTTGGAGTGCTTGGTGGCTTGAAAATCACAATCAAGGTGAGAAACCTTATCTTATATTATAATATGGTTTTTATGAAATTTTATTACATATATATACTAGCCGTGGGATTTTTGGGCATTATAAGACCTAATTATGTATTAAAATATTTAATAACATTTTTGGTTGGTTAACTTATTGTATTAAGGACCTATAAGGTCAAGGAAATAAATTAGGGGTTTTAAAACATAATTTATAAAAATATGGGGGCATGGGTAATAAAAGCCGAGACATTATAATGTTATTTGAGACATTTATGTGTAAGCTTATTCTATGCAAATTATTGTCATAAGGCCATGCATTTTTAGGCCATTTAATTTATGTTTATTAAGTTTAAAATGAATTTAATAGTAAATAACATTACCGAAATTATTGGGGTTTTTCTGTAATTAAAATAATTTTGGGGCTTACTATAGGTAATAATCGAAAACTAAGCATCAAAACCTTATTTTATGAATTATATAAAATTTAATAAAATTTTGATGCAAAAAGGGAATTTATGAAATTATGGGGGTCAAACTGTAATTATATAAACTTCTCGTCAAACTAAAAGTCAATACGTCAATATAGACCATATTAGGAGGTTTTGCCCAAGTTTAATGTCATATAATTAATTTAGGAACTTATATTAGCATTATAGGTGAAATGTTGAATTTATAAACCTTTTGGGGTATAGAATGTAATTATTGAAAAGTAGAGGTATAGATTGGTTAATATAATGATTTATATCCTAAGTATAAAGTTTGGGAATTTTTGGAGTTATATAAATGGGTATATTAATAAAAGTGTATAATATATGGTTATGTTACATATAGAACGTATATTATATAAGATGGGGACAAAATGTAAATAAGGAAAAGATTTTGGGGCGGAAAAGGAATTTAGAAACAGCAAGGAGTTTGTTGAAAATAACCATAAATAGGTTATATGGATAATAAATATTAAACCATATAATATAACCTATATGTATAACTCATTATAATATATGTGGCTATTGTGTAAATATGGAAGGTTAAAGGTTAAAACAAAAAAAAAAAAACAGAACCTTGTGGTCTGTTTGTATTTTCGGAAATTTTAGACCATATTATATACATATTTATATTTAAATGTTATAATATATGATGAATACGGTATGTCGTAAAATGAGTGGTGAAATTGTAATAATTAGAAAGTGTGGGGTTTGAAAGGAAATGAAATATTAAATACATGCCTTTTCGGCAATTAAGGAGAAATATTACAAAAACTATAGGTTATGTCATGCTACAAAGTTTTGATGTTATAAAATAAGGTATTTATAACATGATATGAGTTATGTGGGTATATTGTAATTAATGAAAATTATAAGAATGAAGAAGTACAAGTGTATTGTATGTACATATTATTTTCGGTACATATATATAAATACTAAAACTATATGTTATAAAGTTTAATGACATATAAAATATCTTACTATATGATCATGATATAAGTGTAACACTAAATATAGCATTATGTGGTCAAAAGTATAAATTATGAAAACTAGCATGCTAGCGCATACATATATATATATATACATCAAAAATAAGAATTTAAACTATAGTATACAATGACATAAAATACTATTGTTAATAAATGATTTTTGGGATGGTCAAATAAACCTTGGATGGGAAATAACATGTACATAATATAAAGTTTCATATTTCATTAAGAAATCAATGTATACATATACAAATATATACCGGCGCAAATGACATGCATAAATATTGTGGTTTACAAACCATATGATAATAAATAATGAATGCTTATTAGTATAATTATATACTATAAGGTCATAAGGTTTTAAATGAGTACAACTTGTTACATAAATGGGAAGTTGTATACTATAATAAATCAAAGAATAATAATCTATCATACCTTATAAAGTAACGTTGCATGTAATGCATGCAACCATAGGTTATAAACAATAGCCATGCATGCAACTATAGGTTATAATACGTACCTATGCATGCGTTGTAACAGTGGAATTAAAATACGAGAACGAACGGATTTATATAAAGCGTAACGCATATAAAATACTATGGGTTGGAAAATATAATTCCTATGTTTGAAAACATTAACTACGACGTTCGTATAAAACCGACGTCTTTGTTTAACTGAGTATTAATACATACTACGAGTAAAGAGTTTTAAGGATAACGAAACCTTAACTAATAACAGTTGAAATCCGGGGATGTAATACCGGGGTTACTGACGTTATTCGGAAATACCGAATCATTTTTGTCATGTGGATTGAAACTTAGCGTTATTCGTATGTTTAGATCGCCTTTCAGACGTGCGCGCTCGACAAGCTTAGTGGATTACACTGCGCATCCTTGGTCTAAGGTGTATGGTATGTGAAGAAGGGTTTGTTCCGGGTTGTCCTGAGGAAGGGCTCAGATTTGTTTGATAACTTGTATGTTATGTGTGTGGTTATGTATATGTGATGATATGTGTTATTGCGTTATTTAATTATGCGCGAGCATCCTACGGGACTAACACTACGTCGACTATAGATCGACTTATATAAACATACATATGTGTAACACCCCCGAATAAAACATCCATAGATTAAAGGAAGCGCCTAACGATATCATAGGTTAACTTTGCAGTGGTATAAACTCCATCCGGGTGCTACAGACGCCAACCACCCACGTGGTTGACACGACCACTCTACTAACACCAAGTTACGGTCTGCATGACTGGAAACAGCCCTCAACCAAAACTCATATACAACATAAAACACCATTCTAAATACAAACCCAAGTACCGAGTGTCTACAACATAGTTATTACATTAAACATACAAACTGAATAAGTACATCCCAGGTTTAATTCTACATGGTAACAACCCATACATCTAACACCCTACTTAAAAGTCTTGCCCAGTTGGACTACCCCCATGGTAGCCATCCCACCTACGCTCTGTCACGTCCCAGATGTCCACCTGTAAAAATAAAGGACTTGAAGTGGGGTTCCACCAAACGTAGTAACCAAATGGCTAGCGGAGAGTACATGCTGCCTGCGGAGACAACAGATGGGACTCTCTTCGACCAAATCCCCTCCGACTCCAACGAACGGACCCTTGCGACCAGAGAGCCATACCACGGAGAGACTAAGAGTCACTCGCCTCCGAAGCAGAGCAAGACCCTCTCCAAGAGACTGAGAGTAATTATTCAGGGTAAAGTTGTACGAAAGCCTTGTATGTTTGAGAATATTCTAGAATGATGTAGGCCCACAGAAACGGTTATAAACTATAGGGGAGCCTATAAATAAGAACCATAAGCTATGTAATTGGATACGCTTTTATCAATACAACACTTGGAGCTCTCTTTGCAATCTCAGTTCGAAAGACAACCACGATCCAATCCACAAGAGTCATGTTTCTTGTCTTTCGTTCGACCATGGCACCACGATCAAGCAAAGGGAAGGGGAAGATGGCTGCAACCGGGGAAAGCTCGTTCTCAAAGGAAGACCTCACCGATCTATGAGGAGTTTTGCGCAAGAGGTTAATGAGAAGATCGCTGAGAACAATGAACGATTCCAACAGGAACTGACAGATAGAGATCTGGAGCACCAGAAGAAGATCGACGAGATGGCGAGCGTGATCGAGAATCTGAAAGCAAAGAACGGATCAAAGAGTGAAGAAAGCCGGAAAGAGAAGTCACCACCGAAAGATGCAGAGGAAGACCTCGTCGACATGTCACTGTATCCCTTCACCGAAAATATTCGGAAGGCGAAGCTTCCACCGTTCTTTGTCGCTCCGGCAATAGAGAAGTACGACGGAACCGGAGACCGCTCAACATATCAAGAAGTTCATCTTCGCGATGAACACTCAAGGGATCAGTTCCCAGGCACTCTGCAATTTGTTTCCGGGAACACTTACTAAAAGAGCTCTAAATTGGATCTCCTCTCGGAAACCTCAATCCATCTCAAGCTTCAAGCAACTTACAGAGGAATTTCAACTTTACTTTGCAGCAAGTAAAAAGATCCAGAAAGATACGATCGAACTGATGGACATCAGGCAGAGAAGGGGAGAGACGGTGAAAGAAAATACAGTGAGCGCTTCCATAAGCAAGTGGCTGAATAGACGATGTGGATGAGAAGATACTGGTGAAAGCTTTCGGGAATGGATTGGCAAATCCAAGGTTGGCAGGGAAAATTGCTACCAAAGCGCACCGCAAACTCACGGAGAGTTAGCAGAAATGCTGCACGATTTCTTGAAATCGGAGATTGCGGAAAATAAGGCGAAAGAATTGGCCAATAGTTTCAGGCCGCCTAACGAGAAGAAACAAGGAGGAGCGTTGTCTGTTGGCGCGAGTTATGGGGAGACATCTGCTTCGAAGCCTTGGGGAGCAAGGTACAGGCCGTATGGGAAGGATCCAGTCACGCCTTCCCATACTGGAGGCAAGACGACATATGGAGCAAAAGTTATTACTATCGCTCCAGGAAGGTACGCAGCCGCAGTAAGGGAAGGCTATCTTCCGCCCCCGAAGAAGCCCGCCTCAGGAGAAAACACATTGGCGTATTGTGAATACCACGGACACTTCAACCACAGAACGACCAATTGTGTAACATTATCAAGAGAACTGAACAAAATCGATGAGCAAAAGAGGAAACAAGAAAAGCAGAGACAGGAAGCTTCCAAACAGCAAAAGAATAACGACTACCAAAACCGATCTCGTTACGGGCATAACGGGGGTGGCATGAGGAATGAGGATCACCCCGAGCTAGACCATAGCAAATCTTTCGATTTTGGGGTCATAACTGGTTTGTTCTCAGAGAAGGGGCCATTCACGGCAAAAGAAAAGAAAAGGCACGTACACGAAGTCCATGAGAAGCTACCGGAGAAGAAAGTCCAAAAAAGGGAACCCTTACCACCTATCTACTTCACGGAGGAAGACGAGGTGGGAGTCTACTACCCCCACAATGACCCCCTCGTCATTCGAGCTCAAATCAATGATAGGATGGTAGGAAACATCCTTGTCGACAGCGGAGCGGGAGCAAATGTGATCTCCTTAGCGGCGTTCCGGAAACTGGAAATCCCGGATGAAAAGGTCAAGCCATTTACTGCTACTTTCGGAGGGTTCATTGGAGGAATCACGGCTCAGGCCAGCGGAAGTATCGATGTCACAATGACGTTAGGCCAAAAGGATGATCGGAGAACAAAAAATAACCTTATATATCATGCGAGATCTGTCCGGGTACAACGTCTACTTAGGGCGACCCGGGATCAATGCTTTCGGAGCTGTCTGTAGCACCTATTACCTCAAGCTCAAATACTTGACAAGGGGCGGAAGGCTGGTATCCATCCCCGGAAGCCAGAAAACAGCAAGGGTGTGCGAAGTACGGATCACCGAGGACTTTCCGGAAGAGGACGTAGTCAAAGAGGTCGGCTCCAGTCGAGAGTACGGAGAAGGAGAAGCCAGAGCACGGATGCCTGGAGAAACCTCCGAGAAGGTAGTGGTACCGGGAACAACCAAAAGAGGTACCCCTGAACACCGATCCTTCTAAATTTTTCAAAATTGGAAATGCTTTTCACCATGATGAGCAGATTCGCTTAATGAGATTTTTGGAAAAAAGAAGAAAGACATTCGCTTGGAGCCCAAAGGACATGCCCGGAGTGGACGCCAGCGTTATCCAGCATAACTTGAACGTCGATCCAAAGGTTCCCGCCATCCGACAAAGGAAGAGGATTGTAGGAAGAGAAAGGGACGAGGCTGCCCGGGCGGAGGTCGAAAGATTGCTGGAAGCCGGCTTTATTAGAAAAGTTTTTTATCCAAAATGGCTATCAAATGTAGTTTTGGTTAAAAAGGCAAATGGAAAATGGAGGATGTGTGTGGATTTCACAGATTTGAATAAAGCTTGTCCGAAAGATTTCTACCCTTTGCCTTCCATAGATAAGCTTGTAGCGGCAACAGCACAGAGTAGCGTGATGAGCTTTTTAGATGCGTTCTCTGGGTATAACCAAATAATGATGAACAAAATGACCAAGAGAAAACATCTTTTGTCACCTCAACCGGTATTTTTTGCTACAAGGTCATGCCGTTTGGATTAAAAAATGCAGGAGCAACCTTTCAGCGAATGATTGACGAGGTATTTCGGGAGCAGTTGTCTCGAAATGTGGAGGCATATGTGGATGATATAGTAGTGAGAAGTGATTCTATAGCCCAGCACATGGAAGACCTTGAGGAAACCTTCAATACCCTGGATAAATACAAGATCAAGTTAAATCCTGAAAAATGCGTCTTCGGGGTCACCCGAGGGAAGTTTTTGGGGTTTATAGTCGGACAGAGAGGAATTGAGGTTGATCCGGAAAAAACCCAAGCAGTCCTCAACCTTCCGCAGCCAAGAAACATTAAGGACGTACAAGCCCTGAATGGAAGGCTCACTGCTTTAAGTAGATTTTGCTCCAAGCTCCAGGAAAAATCTATTCCATTTTTTAATATCCTCCGGAAAAAAAAAAATTCCAGTGGGATACGGAGTGTATAGATGCCTTCGAACAAATCAAGAAAATGCTTCAAGAGCTTCCAAAGCTTGGCGTTCCGACACCAGGATCTATTCTTATATCTATCGGTCTCGGAATGGGCGGTGGGCAGCGGTCTTAGTCATGGAGGAGGAAAAGAAGGAAATCCCAGTCTATTTTACCGGAAAGATCTTAACCGCTGCGGAGACAAGATATTCCAATATCGAGAAAGTTTTGTTTGCTCTTGTAATCGCATCCAGAAACTGAAACCATACTTCCAGTCGCACCGAATCACCGTCCGAACTAATTGGCCCTTAAAACAAATCACCAATAACCCGAACGCCTCCGGAAGGATGATTACTTGGACGGTGGAGCTTACTCAATTTGAAATCCATTATGTTCCTCGGACGGCAATAAGAGCCCAAGCCCTGGTTGATTTTATCACCGAGGCAAGTTTCTTCTGTCAAGAAGAGCGGGAAGTCCCGTATAAGATGTGGGTGGATGGAGCTAGGTGTAAAACCGGTGCGGGGGTTGGGTTGTGATCCAGACTCCCGATGGAAGGAAAATGAATCATGCGGTAAGGTTGGAATTTGAAGTAACAAACAATGAAGCAGAATACGAGGCATTAGTACAAGGACTGGAAGTAGCCTGTGCTCTGGGGGTGACGGAGCTGGAAATACAATCTGATTCCTTGCTTGTGGCAAGGCAAAGTGAGAACATCTTCGAAATGAAGGAGGAAAAATTGAAACTTTACTTAGTAAAAGTACAGGATCTAAGGGCAAGGTTTTCGAAATGCAATCTTCGACATATATCCAGAGACCAAAACTTGGAGGCCGATGTACTGGCTAAATTGGCAAGTATAGCGGAAGGAATACCGGAGGAAGTACAGCTACAAAAGAAACTCCCGAGTATAGGAGAGACGGAGACAATGACAGTTGAAATAACCGATTTAAGAGAATCATGGATGACTCCCATTGTCCGGTATATCCAGCAAGGGACACTACCAGAGGAAGGAAAAGAGGCCAAAACAATAAAAAAGAAGGGTAGTGTCGTTCTTTTTCGAAAATGGCCAGCTGTACAAGCGATCTTTTGGCAGACCATCGCTGAAGTGTTTGACAGAAATCAAGGACTAGAGCTTGTCAGCAAGTCCACGATGGGGTGTGCGGCAACCACCAAGGAGGAAGGGCGATAATGCATAAAATATTAAGGATGGGCTACTTTTGGCCGACAATCCAGAAGATGTGCGGAGACTATGTCAAAAAATGTGTGCAGTGCCAGTTACATGGTCCAAGGGTTGGAAACCCGCCTGCGGAGATGAAATCTATCACCTCTCCGATCCCTTTTGCGAAATGGGGATTAGATATCGTCGGACCATTTCCAGAGGCTTCTCCCGGAAGGTATAGATACTTGTATGTGGCGGTGGACTACTTCACCAAGTGGGTGGAGGCTCTTCCGGTAGTAAATATAACTGCGCGAAAGACAGAGGAGTTTGTTTGGAAGAACGTCGTATGTCGGTTTGGTATACCGAGGGTAATCATAACGGACAACGGTGCGCAGTTCAATTGCAAGAGCTTTAGGGATTTTTGCGAAGAATGGAAGATTGACCTGAGATTCGCCTCTGTAGCTCATCCACAAGCGAATGGCCAGGTAGAAAATACAAATGGACAAATCGTAAAAGCTCTGAGAAGAAAGTTGGAAGGAAAAAGAGGGAGTGGGCGGAGTTCTACCGCAAGTCCTATGGGCTAACAGGACGACTGTCAAGGGGCCAACCGGAGAAACCCCTTACAGATTGACGTACGGTCTGGAAGGGGTGGTACCCGCAGAAATCATGATACCGTCAAAAAGGATTGAAGGGTACGAAGAAGAAGAGAACGATGAAGGCATCCGAGATGAGTTGGACGTCTTGGATGAAAAACGAATGATCGCTGACTTAAAAAATCAAAATGACAAGTTGAGAATCGAACGTCATTTCAATAAGAAGGTAAGGGAACGGTCTTTTTCCGCAGGTGATTTGGTACTTCGGGAAGTAAAACAGCCAGCGAAATTACTACCTCAGTGGGAAGGCCCATACATCGTTCAAGCTAAGACTGACCGAGCATCTTATAGGCTCCGAAATATGGACGGAGGCGATTTGCCACACTCCTGGCACGCTGAATGCCTAAAAAATTCTATGTTTAATATCTTTTTTCAGCTGCAGGTTAATGAATTGTTTGGTGAAAAGCACAGGAATAATCTCATACGGATGTCCGACGATCTTGCAAGCAGTGGCAATAAAGCATTTTGCTTAATGGTCTCAGTTATCTTGTTTTCAAAACGTTTTACCCTCCGATAATAATGTATAAAGTTTTCAGACAAAAAAAAAAAACATCGCAAAAACAATTTTCTCTTCCTCAAAAAACAAGGAACAAAGAGTTTTTAACAAAAGACAGACAAAGAATGTATCCGACGATCTCACCATAAGCAATGGTAGAGTGTTTTGTATCCGACGATCTACCATCAACGATGGTAGTGTATTTCATCCGACGATCTCGCTGTCTTACTGCCAGTAGAGTGTTAAACCGACGATCTCACCGACTCGAAGTCGGTAGAGTGTTAAACCGACGATCTCACCATGTGTACAGTGGTAGAGTGTGAAAGTGTAAAAGCGTAACTAAAAGGTTACCGAAAAGAAATCTTCACAAAAAATGAAAGGCAGCTTAAAGATTCTGCATTAGTAAAAGTCTCCGACTTTCGGGAGACCGGTCGCTCCGGTCATACCCGAAAGGTCTGGTTGGTCTATTATAAAAAAAGGGAAGATGTTATTTACAACACAAAAGTACTCCGGAACAAAATATGTGATGACTATAACAAAAACCATGAGCAAAAGAAAAAGTTATAATGCAGGCCCTGCAGGATCTTCCGCAAGCTTCTCAGATTCTTGTGACCGCTTCTGAAGGGTTGAGGTGCTTCCTCCGGAGTCTTCCTTTTGCTCACCTACCGGAGTAAGGCCGACGTTACTTTGGCCCCGAGCAACGGCTGACGCCATAAAAGACGGGGCAAAGCACGTGTTCCCTGCGGGTCGTGAGAACCTCGCCAACTCTTCGTGATATCCGGTGGAGCGAGCAAGAGCCTCAAACTCTAAACTTTCGTAAAGGGCTTCGTCCACGGATTGTTGTTCTCGGAGAAGAACTCCGATACAATACGTTGGCCCTCTCCAGCAAGCTTGCGACATTGGGAAGAAAGTGTCTCTTTAAGACCTGAGACAGTGCGGTCCTTCGTTTGAAGTTCCGACTACGTCTCTTTAAGAGCCCCCTTTAACTTCGCAACCTGGCTCTCGTACGACAAGGTAAGACTCCGGTATCGTTCTCTCTCCGACTCCGAAGTGATTAACGAAGCTTTGAGGCCAGACACTTTCTTAAGCCAAAAGTCGGAACTTCTGGCGACCTCCGATGAAGGACCTGGATTTTCTGCATAAAATACAAAGGGTAAGCAAGAGCAACATGAAAGAAAAAAGAGGAAGCTTTCGATAAATATGAAGATTACCGGAAGCCTTTTTTTTCTGAGCTTCTAGCTCTGCCTCAAGCTCTTCAATTCGAAGAGCGGCCTCCGCAAGTTTTTTCCTCTCCGATTCGAGGCCGGCTTGGAGATCATTTTGTTTGGCCTCAGCCGCTTGCAAGAGTTGGTCCCTTTTTTCCAACTCTGACTCAAAGGAAGACCGAAGATCCTCGGTAGATTTCTGGATTTCTTCAGCAACCTTCCGGAAGTCTCCAGCTTCCTCTTCCAACACCCGCTTCTGGTCGTCAAAAGAAGCCTGCAGCTTGTTGATAGCATCCTCTTGATCGATGGATGCAGCTTCTTGAAGTTCCTGGAGGGCGGCCTTTTCCGCTTCAAATTGAGCCTCCGTTTGTGCCAAGGACTCTTGAGCCTTGGCTTTTTCTTCATCGAGCCTTCTTGTATCTCTCCGCCCGGGCCCCATGGTAGCGGATGGCTTGGGAAGAATATTGAGACTGGGTCTCAACACATTGGGCCATTGCCATGGCCTAAAAAGAGGCAAAAATGTCAAACTCAAAAAAGGGTAGTACAAAAAAACACATGTAAGAAAGACAAACCTGAATTAAAGCACTCAGAGGCGCTCAAAAGCCTCTCTCTCGGAAGAGAGTGACGGACGATGGCGTCGCAGCTACCCTCCCCAATCCGAAGTTTTTGTTTTAAGGGAGTCGGATGAGAGCCGGGGCACAAATGCCATTGTCATTTTTGGCCGCCTTCGCAGCGGTAGACCAGAAGGCCTTGTACCTCATTCCACGAACAAATGGAATGCGAGGAACCGGATTTCCTCGGTGATAGCCCCAGTCCAATTTTGAAGAAGGACAGACCGAAGGATCAGCCCGCGGTGGAGGAGAAGATCTGTCGTCCGCATGCTTGCTCCTAGCTCCGGACGGAGGAGCCTCCTGAGAAGGGGCGTCGGACGAGTCGAGGAAGAACTCTCCTCCGCACTAACCTCGGCAATGCCCTTGCCTTTACCGGACGGGATCTCGCGGGCCTTTTTTCTCTCCGGAGCACCACCTTCCTTAATCAGAACGCCCTGAACAGGTCGTCGCGCCTGTTCAGGCTCAGGATCTGCGGAGGGCGGAACAGTGGCTGTGAAAGGCAAAACCATAAGTAATCAAACAAAACGGAGTAAAGTAAATAGTAGTAATAAGTAAAGTAGTAGTAAAAAGTGAGTAAAGTAAAAGTAGTAGTAAGTTAAAGGTAAAAATAAAGCAAAAAAAGCAAAAGAAGGGAAAAAGGGGCTGCGAAAAGGTATACCGGTGGAAAAAATGGAATCGGTATTTTGAGTTAAAGCTTCATCTACGCAAAAAAAGCCATGCAGATCAGGGAAGAGGGATGATATGGGAGTTAAATCCACATCTTTCTTAACTCTGCCCGGACTGCAGGCAGGAGTAGATATGTGAGTACCTGTTTCTGGAGGGACAGCAGCAAGAGGACCGGTGGAACCAGTTTCGGTAACAAGCTTTTCCCTTCGTACTAACTTTATTTTTGACTGATCAATTTTTTTGGGCCCTTCGGGGGCTTTCCTCTTAGTACCAGTGGTTTTGCTACCGGAAGGGCTCCGAGTTTTTCCACCAGAAGGGACAGACGGGGCTCCTTTTTTCTCTTCGGTGGCCCTATAGTCGACAAGCTCCCAGTTGTATCAGAGGGAAAATTTTCCGCCCGATTGAACAAAAGCTGCAGTACAAACAAAAAGTAAGAAAAATATTCGAAAACTAATAAAGTAAGAAGGCACACAAGGAGAATACATACGGTCAATCTTCGCCCGAGTTTTGTTCAACTTCTCTTCGGAGAGAAAGAAGGTGATGGGGTGGAGTGCAGAAAGAAGTTAGCTTCTTAAGTATATCTCCAATTGGAGATGAATTGGCGGAAGGGGGTAGCGGAGCGGCAAGTTGCCCCTTAGCTATGTCTCCGATATGGGAGACTCCGATAAAAGTCCCCCTCGGCGGATAAAAAATGAACCAGTTGGAGGACCAGCCGCTCTCCAGGCTCACACATTTAAAGAAGGAATACCCGGACACGGCGAGGATGGAGATGTCCTCCTCCGTAGTAGTGTTGTTCACCCTGGTTGTGAAGAAATTTACAAACTCCCGCGCGTCAGGAGTAATGTCATTCTCCGCGCAGACGGAGAGGAAGGCGTGCAGACAGCCTAAGGCGTTGGGGTTCAGGTGGGCAAGAGTGCATCGCCGGCGGGAAAGGAAACCAAGAACAAAGGGGTGCGGGGGGAAACACAGGCCGCGGTGAAGATGCTCCCGATACACCACGAAACCGTCCCCGAAGTAGTTAAAAGGGTGCGCCGTCGGCTTCGGCACACGAATATTCGACCCAAGTGGGACTTGCACACCTTTCATGAGTTTTTTCAAATCTCTCACGGTAAGGCTGGAGCCGGTGCCCTGGCGAGGGTAGTCCCCACCGATATCTTCGGAAGGGATAGCAGGATCTTCAACAACACACTTTTCCCCGTCAGTGAAAAGTGGTGATCCCGCCAGCGTCGGAGCAGAGGAGCATGGGTTTGACAGGGCCATAGCGAGCACGGGAAGCCGAAAAATATAGGCGAACAAGTAGAGGGAAAACGCGAAGGAGGAAAGAACGAGAATCAGGGGATTAGGGGGCAAGGAAGAGGGAGAAGAAGAAGGACGGTCGTTTTATAGGCAAAAAAGCGAAAGATTAAGGTCACGAAGCAAGGAAGAAAATGGAGGACAAATGCGCGAAATGTCAGAGAAGTTCGAAAGTTTGAAAGAGTAGAAAGAAGAGTAGAGGGGAGAGAATGAGCTTAAATAGGCGGAAATTAGGCACGCTCTATCAAAAAGTAATCATGGCCTACTCCTGCAAATGTGTCAGGGAAGTAGCTTCAGAAGATGAGGAGGCGGTAGTTGAAGCAAGGCACGTTGCTAAGCCTCCGCTAGGTCTCCAACGGTAGGAAGTCTAAGCAAGAAAGAACAACTCCGAAGACCTCTTTCCTTTTCTCTCTAAAAAAAAGAGGTCTTGTGGGACTAGGAGGAGCGGAGTAGAACACCAAAATTTAAAAACGAAGAAAGAGCAACAACGAAAAGATCTTCCCATGTAGAACAAGAAAAGATCTTGTGGGACTGATGAAGTGGGGTTCCACCACACGTAGTAACCAAATGGCTAGCGGAGAGTACATGCTGCCTGCGGAGACAACAGATGGGACTCTCTCCGACCAAATCCCCTCCGACTCCAACGAACGGACCCTTGCGACCAGAGAGCCATACCACGGAGAGACTGAGAGTCACTCGCCTCCAAAGCAGAGCAAGACCCTCTCTGAGAGACTGGGAGTAATTATTCAGGGTAAAGTTGTATGAAAGCCTTGTATGTTTGAGAATATTCTAGAATGATGTAGGCCCACAGAAACGGTTATACACTATAGGGGAGCCTATAAATAAGAACCATAAGCTATGTAATTGGAGACGCTTTTATCAATACAACACTTGGAGCTTTCTTTGCAATCTCAGTTTGAGTGCGAGTTCTATACCATCTCAGTAACAATGCTTAGGGAGAAGTCATATTGATTGGAAAGGAAACACTTTGGATAGTTAGAGTTTTAGACGAAAATTACATGTTGGAAAAATAAGGAAATAAGTAACAAGTGTTAGGAATTCTTGTAAGGATTGAGAAAATGGTTAAGGAGGTTTTAGAGGATGTTCTAAGGTGATTTTAAGTGCCTATATGGTATTAAGACATAATGGGACACTTGTGGAAGAGTTGGGCATTTTGGCAAGAAATGAGATAAGTGTTTAAGGGTATATAAGATGAGTTTTATGGAACGTCCGAACTTCCGTCCGAATTTAGAAGCTCGGACATGCCCTGTTGCGTTTAAATTTTCCGAGTCTCGACTAGAGTCCGAACTTCAGTCCGGACTTAGATGTTCGGACACTTGAAATTTTTCCTGTGATTTTTCCTCGACCTATGTCTGAACTTTGGAAGCTCGGACACATGTTCGGACATACGTCTGGTTGCACCCTTTTGAGTCTCGGCTTGCGTCTGAACTCCGGAAGCTCGAACACATGTTCGGACATGGTGCTGTTTTGACCAAAAACATTGTTTAAGGTAAGGAAATGATGTCTAATGGTGGGGATTGATGGATATTGATGTTATAAAGTTATTAAGGGCATACCTGGAGGGTATAATGACTACTAAGTGGGTGAATAAGTATAAGGTATGAGGAGAAGTGATTCACTTAAGATTAAGTTTGTAAGAACTTAGGTGGAGTTAGATGGGGATCATTAGTGACTAAGTGAGTTAAGTAAGTTAGCTTTATTGGAAATGTAATTAACGACCTAAAATTGAATGAATGTTTTAGGGTTTGAGAATTTGGACTCCAGAGGAGAGTAAGCAACCGAACGACCAACGGTGAACGGTACAGTTCTTCTTGTGACCTGCTTGCTAACGAGGTGTCCCTCGGCTTGTGTGCTATTTGTTTTTGTGTGCCCACTAAACAAGATAAAGCATGCAACCGGAACATTATGTTTATTGTATTGTTGTGTGATGTTTGGAAACTAACACAACTTACCGTGAGAACTTACTAACCAACGTTTAGTAAGGAATTGTGTGAGACTAAGGAACGCTCCCTAATATTAGTTTGTTAATAACCGAAAGAGGTTTAACCAACAAATATCGTCTTGAGACTTCTACTAACTGGAACTTCCTTTTTGAAGGATGGTTTGTATTCTAAGACTGAGATAAGCTACATCCATTTCTCTTTAAAGAATGGTTTGTTTTCTAAGACTAAGATATGGACTAAGATTGAGGTAAGATAAGGTTGGACTGAGATTAAGAGGAAACACAACCTAAGGAGTTAAATAATTGACTCACTAATTAAGGGAACGCATTTAAGTCGTTCATTGTGTTTGAACTTTGATTGTTCATAATTGGTTTGTTGTTTATTGCACTTTCTATTATGTTGTGCATCTAATCAACCTCCATGCTATCGACAATTAGTCGTCGTAGCCACGTTAGCTTGGGGGGCATGGGAGGATCGTACTAGCATTCGTGCTGACCCCCTTTGGGGGCTGTTTTTACTAAACAGGTGAACGTCAGGAGGCGGCTGTCACGAGAGTAAGATGGGGTACAAGCGTTACGGGTTAAGTGTGGCCTACGAGATGTGCATGTACACTCGTATGGCAATTTGAGTTAGTAAGATGTATAGGATGTAAGAAGAATATGTATTTGGATAAGATTGGTATGTACTAATGTTCGGTATATTCTGTTAGTCAGAATGTGGCAAGGTCCTGGTATGTATTGAAATCCGCTGCAGTATTTGTATATATGGTGATAAGTTTGTGGTATCCACTATTGGATCGAGACGGGGTGTTACACTGGTCGTCGGGTCGTGGGTTCCTCGAAGAAGAACCCGTGCGAGTAGCACCTCCTCTAGTGCGAGCCATCTAAACAATAAACAAAAGCAGTAAGAAATCTAAACAGCAAGAAAAGAGAAGCAACAGACACACCAAAACCCGAAACCAATCGAGCAGTAAGTTCTATTTGAACATATTCTTGCACACTGTTTATTTATGAGTATCAAGGAATTAAAACTGCCAAACATAGCAAACAATATCATTAAACAACAGATCATTAACCTAGAAAATAATTTCAGAAAATTCAGAAAATTTCAACATGTCCGGATCCACGTCCGGGTCAACTTAGCCGGACGCAGATCCGGACGCGACATGAACCCTAGATAAATGGCGCCGCGAACAGAAGTGTTCAAGTTCTTCCAAAAATCACACAAATTCAACCAGATACTCACAAATTTCACAGAAGACTGCACGTTTTGGCTTCTAAACCACAAAATTAACATTATAAAACATAAAATACTACCTAATCTGTCACAATTCGAATTTGTCATGTTAAAATCGAGAAAACCTGTTTCAGTGTGCTTTGTTGTGATTGTGGGAGAAAGGAAGAGATGCGGGTGGAGGCGGTGTTCTTGAGTCAGGGCGGTGGGTGGTGGTGGCGTTAATGGTGGTCGCCGGCGAGAGTGGTGGTGGTGTTTGGTTGTGGTGGCGAAATTGGAAAAAAATGGAGATGGTGCTGTATGTTTTCTGGTTCGAATACGTCGGGGAGAAGAAGAAAGGAGAACGACGAAGAAAGAAAGAAGAAAGAAGAAAAGAAAAGAAAAGAAATTCTCGCGCGCGACGATTTTAGTCACGTCCGGATGAGGCGTCCGGATCCGGACTCATTATGGTTTGTGAGCGTCCGCTTTGGCGTCCGGTCGAAGTTAGCCGGACGCGTTGAAAACTAGCCTTCTCTTTTATAATATATATATATTAAATTAAATTAAGACCATTAATCTAAAAACACCTCATTTAAAATAAAAACATTTGCACAGATAATTAAACAAAAATAAAACAAACACAAGAAATGTAGAATTGAAATAGCAAGAGTGTTAAAGGACTCCCTGATCAGTGTGAACAATGCCATGATATTTCCTACACTTGAGTTCAGTTTAGTATTAGAGTGAAGTACCTGAAAGATTAAATCTGCAAAACCAGAAGAACTCAAGTGGAACCAGGCAGAGTTATCTATTGAGATAGGGGAGTCGGGGCTCTTGCAGTAAAATAGTAAAAAGTCTCAACAAATAAAAGAAGATTATATCAAAAGAAAATCATATCAAACAAAAGGAAAGTGTAAAAAGAAAGTGGAGAGGAGATTTTATACTGGTGGGTTGCCTCCCACCAAGCTGCCCATCTTTTCGGTCTTTGGCTAGACCTTGTTTTTGTTCTCTCAAGAGATTCCAGAAGATTGAGCCGTCTTTGAAACCTTGTGACACGAACTCCGAGAAGCTTCCAAAACTTTTTTAGAAGACCTGCCAGCATAAAACAGTAGCTGCTCACCTTCTGCATTCAAAGTGATCGTACCATGAGCAACTTCGATTCGAGCATCGACTGTTGCTAGAAAGGGTCTTCCAAGGATAATAGGGACCGTTGGATCTGCAGCCATGTCGAGTACGACAAAGTCGCAGGGGAAATACAGATGCTCCACCTTAACCATCACATCTTTTGCAATTCCACAAGGGTAAACCATTGAGCGATCTGCTAGCTGAAGCGTCATTCTTGTAGGCTGTAAGTCTCCAATTCCAAGCTTTTCAAATAAAGTGTATGGCATGAGACTATCGATGCTCCTAAATGAGCAAGACAGTGGTCGAAGTCAATGTCTCCTACTCTACATGGAATTGTGAAGCTTCCAGGATCTTTGCATTTTTCTGGTAAGCGCTTCTGTATGATCGCTGAACAAGTCTCTGTGAGCTGAATGGTTCCTGTCTCAACTAACTTTGCCTTATTAGATAAAAGCTTCCTTAAATACTTGGCATAGTTAGGCACCTTCGCAACTAAATCAACAAAGGGGATATCAACAGATAGTTGACGAAGTAAAGTAAGAAACTTATCAAACTCACTATCCTCCTTGGAACGCATGGTTCTATTTGGAAATGGAACTGGAGGAGCAACTTTAACTGTAGGTGGTGTAGGTGAAGGAGATTTGGTAACTTCACAATTCCGCTCATTCTCTAGCACCGGTTGCTCTGTGCTCACCACCTGAGGCTCAGTAGTTTTACCTTTACTACTCCTAGTAGTTACCTTCTTCGCTGTTTCCTTTTCCTGCAAAGGACATTTGTTAGCCAAGATATCATCCACCAGTGTGGCATAATTGGGCATTAACTTAAGCATATCAGAAAAAGGAATATCTTTAGTGGATTTCTTAAAAATTTTAAGAAATTTTCCAACCTGTTCATCAAGATCCCTTTTCTTTAACCTGTCAGGAAAAGGAATAGGTTCTTTAGATTTACGATTGGAAACAGAAGAGTAAGAAGGTTGAGTTTCAGGAGACTCCTTCTCCTTGGGTTTTTCAAAAACTTTAATGAAGTCCTTAACCTCTTGTTGAACAGGTAAAACTGCAGCGACAAGTGGAGTATCTTTTTCCACAACAAAAATAGCTTTAGCATACTCTCTTGGATTCTGCTCTAACTGACTAGGCAAAGAACCCAAAGGACGCTGAGCCAACTGTTGTGATATTTGAGACAGCTGAGTCTCGACGTTCTTATTAAATGTCCTTTGATCATTGTTGAAAATCCTCTGCCCCTGATTGAAGGCTTCCAGCTCATTAAACTTCTTGGTGTTAACCGTGATGAAATCATTCATTCTGGCCAGTACTTCTTCCATGATCGAGGATGTTCTGGCACCGGAACTCTGTGTCTGCTGGTTTTGGATTGGTTTCTGGTATGTTTGATTATACTGCTGTGGCGGTCTCAGATTGAAGTTGTTGCTACCACCAGATTGATAACGATTCTGTTGCTGAGAATGATAACCAGGGTTGCCTTGATTCCAGAAATAATTACCCAGTCTGTTACCAACATAGTTTACCGCTTCTTCTTGCGGCGGAACACACTGGCACATGTTAGAGCCTCTACCACAATATTCACAAGGTGGATAAACCTCAGGAGCAGCTGCTGCATTTGACTGCGGGTTCATCACTGCACACATACGCTCAAACTGCTTCGACATTGCTTCTATCTTGGCAGCCAGAAAAGTATTCGAATCCACTCCATAAACTCCAGCAGTTTTCTTTGGTGCTGCTTCTCGGTTCTCGCACCTCCCCATTGGTTAGCTGAGTTGGAAAGAGTTTCCAACAACTCCTTGATTCTAGCTATTGGTAACTCCATGAGGCTTCCTCCTGCACAAGTGTCTACCAACAAATGGCTTGAATGATCCAAATCTTTGTTAAAGGACTGCAAAATTATCTCCTTTCCCAAGCCATGGTGTGGTACTCTGCGCACAATCCCTTTGAAACGCTCCCAAGCCTTAGATAATGTCTCACTGGTGAACTGCTTAAAGTTGGTAATCTCTCCTCTCATAGTCAGCATTCAAGAAGGAGGGAAATACTTCGCCAAGAATGCATTTGCTAACTCGTCCAGGAAGTGATACGGTTTGGAGATAGGGAGTTCAGCCATTCTGCAGCTCTGTCCCTAAGTGAGAAAGGAAACAAGGTTAGCCTGGCTACCTCCTGAGAAGCTGGTGTTGAACATGCTCCAACCAATCGCAGGAAGGATGTAAGATGAACATTTGGGTCTTCAGTAACTACTCCACTGAACTGTGGAGCATTTAGGACCATCATGACATAATGGGTCTTGAATTGCCATTCTACCCCTTCCGGTAGTGCAGGGATTACTATTGGTGATGTGAGTCCCTCCACATTCGGACGAGTGTAGTCGTTCATCCTTCTTTCTTTGCTGATACCGTCCATAGGATATTCTTCTACTAAAACAAAGGTATCACCTGGCGAGTCTTTGAAAAATACCTCTGGTTCAACTGTAGACTCAGTACCAATCCCTGACGACTTCTTCTAGTAAGTCGCTCTATCTCAGGTTCCAGTTCAAATTCAGGAATTCCTTCAGAACGAGTTTTAACCATAAACAAAAATCAGATAACTGACAGTAATGTAGTTGTAAAAGTAAACTCAATCAGGTAAAACCAAAATAATACTAGAACCAAAAATAAGAAACAAATTGCACAAAACTAAGAAAATGAACAAAGGAAAATAAAATAAAATAAAAACAAAACAAAAATAAACTAAACTTAAAAAACAAAAACAAAACAAAATTAAATGAGATAATACCAATATAAGAAAAATTAAACTAAGCAACCGTGCCTCCCCGGCAACGGCGCCAAAAACTTGTCGGGGTAAAACCTAACGGTAAATTGTTGTTGGGGGTTTAACCTAACGGCAAGTGTACCGGTCGATTATAGCAAGTTTAAATCTCGGAGTATTCCCTGAGTATCGAATCCAAGGAGGCAGTGGATAGTTTAATTTCTACTAACAAAACAAGAACAATAAAAATAACAGGAAATTGGGGGTTTTTGTATGTGAAGGTGAATATTGTAAAGGAGTTCAATAAGCAATAAATAACAGGTAATAATTGTTTTGATTTTGTTTGGTAAGGGAAATTCCAGTTTACTACTTCTCTCTAGATTGCAATTTCTTCCCCTAAGTGATTTCTACAGCATTCTGAATAAAACCCTAGAATAAGGTTAAGTCGTATTCGGTCTCCCGCTCCACGAATTCTAATTAGCAAAGACCGAATCCTAACTCTCGTTATGAATCCACTGTTTACTAATTGCTTTAAGTGTAGTCTAGATTAGTGGTCAGCTAGTGTTTAGAGGAATTACCATCTCTATACTAACTGGTTCTTTCCCTGTAGTCAATTGATAGCCGCAGTTCTCACTTATAAGCTAACAAACTGATAAACTCATTTAATTGATTAGATTAACAAGTCTAGGAATTCTTAAGGGAAAAGAACTTTATTCTTTTGTACTGCAGAAAATCACAAAGGTTCAGAAATAATTATTCTAGAGATACATAGTAAACTGAAATTAAAAGCGACTACTCAGCCATGGACAAAATAATAATGCTCAATATAAATAGCATAAGGATAGAGGGATTTGCAGAAAAACTGATTTTAGAAGCCGTGGTCGATTCTGCAATTTCCACACTCGTCTGAGTCACGTCCGGCTGTATTGGGTCGGACGTAGATCCGAACGTGTTCTCCTGGTGCTGTCCGGATCCGGACGTCAAGTCCGGACGCGGGTAAATGAAGCGCTGTGAGCAAGGTTCTGTCTGTGAGTGAGGGAGATGAGTTACGGAGGGAATTTATGAATTAAGATGTAGCGAGTCGTGAATGAGATGGTGTGTAGAGAGGAGAAGAGTGTATTGCTTAGACTCTGAGAGTCTGGGATGAATTGCAATGAAGGCTGAGTGACTGCTTAAATAGGCTTAGAAAATGGACATAGGTTAGTGGAAGTTTGGTGTGCTCGACATTAATTGAGCATGGCTGCTGCTTAATTTAAGGGAAGTATGGGCTTAGCCTGATAATTGCGTCGAAAGCCCGATTATCAGCACGATTGCATTTTTATTTTTCATCTCTGTGTGACGTCCGGATCTGTGTCCGGATCCGGACGTGACACAGAACTTTTAGATCTGAAACTCGGAATATGTCCGGATCTGTGTCCGGAACCGGACAAGACAGAGAACTCTCGGATCTGGATTTTAGGTCACGTCCGGGTTGCGTCCGGATCCGGACATGAGACGTCCGGATTTGCGTCCGGCCAAGTTGATCCGGACGTGACCAATCTTTGCCTCTTTTTCCGGATTTGTTCCCCGTTTGTTGTGTTGCAATCCTTATGATGTAAAATCTTCATTTCTCTGGGTTTTTCCTATATTTAGCATATAAAATGCATCAGTTCATATCAAAACATCACTCTTAGGAAAAACATAGAATAAGTGGGAAACATTGTTTAAATTGTAGCAGATTATAAGGTAATTAAGCCCTTAAAAGCCCATATGTTTCACACTTATCAGATAACAAACTAATTACCTCAGTATTGCGGTGACGATCTTCAGTCTCTTGACACCCTTATCAAGTGAGTCAAATTGGAAGACTCGTGGGTACTTCATCAACATCAGCACAAGCAATGACCAATGTCGACTGTCCACAAATTACACAATGTGTTGAAATCATTAAACAACTAACACAAACTATATGTTTTAGATAATACTAAGAGAAATAGTCAAATATCATACCCTGAATGATATGGCAGCATAATAAATGACTTGTTAGAACATTCAAAGATGGCATTCGTCATATATTGCATAAGGCCTTCCATATAACTTGTCATCTGGACTTCACTGCACATAGCAGGACACAGGAATCCGAATCTGTGATCTTCATAGACATTGATCGCCTTATTATGCACCCACCTATGAGGTAATATCATTAGTCAATAACTTTTTATTCAAACATCTAATTCATCACCGATCAATGAATTCAAAATATAAAAGGTAGAAGTCACTCACATGGCGGCTGACTTGATAATCGACACATTCAACCAATCCCTCCTGAAACACTCCTCGAAGTCGGACATATACATCCCAAATCGATGTATATCTTCTCCTTGAACTTGATAGTGAAATATCCGCACGTGATCTTCTACAGTGAGGGAATCACAATGAGGTGGTAGCAGCAACAACGATGAGTGCAGAATCTGCATATTAGTCGACAAGCCGGCCAATATTCTTTTCTCCACCAAATTAGGTCTAAGCACGAAATTTGTGGATGCCTTTGATTGCACAGGTGCAGCAATTCTTTTTCCTTATCCCTTATCAGTCTTTGGTCGGCTCATATCCTATGCTATTAACTAATTAAGTATAATGATGCAAGGTGGCACATCATAGTTTTATAGCAACGGTTAAGAGTAAATACCTGCCCAGGGAATTTGACCAATCGTGCTGGCCACTGCACTGTCGCAGTTTGTGCGGAACGTAAGGTACGTCTTTGTGGGATCGGCACCGGTAAACAGACGTCACCATGCTCTCGAACAAATTCATCCAGAAGCACTCGTGCATGGTAATGTCGGAGTGGTTCCACTGGTGGAACGTGAGCCTTTAATTACGATCCAAAACCGTGTATTTACGGTTCTGGACCGTAATCTACGCGGGCGTCAATAAAGATGGCGACATCTTTAATTACGGTTTTAAACCGTAATTAAAGGCCTTTTTCCGTCCCGCGTGTCATTGACTTTAGATTACAGTTTTACTAATAACCGTAATGTAAAGTTGACACTTTAGATGACGGTTTTCACAATAACCGTAATGTAAAGTCTTTTGGCGCGCGCGCCCAAAGGACTTTAGATTATAGTTATTGTGATAACTGTCATCTAAAGTGTAATTTTTTTATTTTTTTTTACAAATCTACACAATTGCAATAGAGACAGAATTGTAACAGATAAGCAACAAAGGGCATCAGACCAAAATGTGCAGAAACTGCACAATTGAACCACCTGAATCAAATACCAACAATACAAATTCATTCTCTGCGCACAATTGCAACAGAGATAACATCTAATATACACCAGATCGAAAATCTGTTACAGAAATATTCAATTGCAAATTCATTCTCTGCGCACAATTGCATATTCAATCTGTTACACAATTGCAACAGAGATAACAATTGCAAATTCATTCTCTGCGCACAATTGCAACAGAAATATTCAATACAACAGCTAGAATCTGTTACAGCAGCAGCAGCTAGCAATTCATTACAAAAAATATAATCTGTTACAGCAGCAGCAACTAGCAGAATCAGAGGGCTACAAAGGTAGCAGTGTAACCTATACATGGTAGATACAACTAGGATGACTCCCAGCAAGAAATAGCATAAAACAGAAGCGTAAAACAGTACAAAAACAGTGTAGAAAACTGTGAAAAACAGTGTAGAAAACTGTGAAAAACAAAATCCATCATAGCAGCATCAGAGCTAGTATACTACCACTCCATTCTCATAAACATGGCTGGCATGCTCTCTCTGACATGCAACAAGTCGTTTGGATGATAAGTCGAGAATTTGGTAAAATGCTCTTTAATCTACAACAAGAAAAGGAATGGAAAACATAATGAGATTAAGATAAAGACACAAAAAATCTGCCGAAAGAATTAAATACAAGACAACGTTCGTATTACCTTGTCTTTATCATTCTTAAAACTTGGGAAGTACCCGCAGAACTCGTACATATACCGCATCACGTAGTACCCGCAACTCCTAGAGTCCTTTTGGGTAGGGCACTAAATCACCAAAATTCACAAATGTAAAACAATTGTACAAAGATAATAGCAGCACGAATGAAATACATGAATTACCAAACCTTGATGTAATCGACGGTCAAATCACCAAACTCTCCCTGTGGGGTTTTTTTGTAACAACTGTTACATATATTAACAAAAGCGTTTAGCAAAATGAACAAGTACATTAATTTTGGTTCAAAAAACTTACAAACAATTAAATAGTAATAAAACTTACTCTTTGATTAAGTCTTCAGTGTTGAATTCTGTCGACTACCCTAGTGGATCTAGAACGAGCAGAGTAGCGGTGGCAGCGCAGAATATAAACAAAGCCCAGTGGTGGCTACAATGTCAAATACAAAATGAAATGAGAAATGAAGGTAAAAAAGTTAGCTAATTAGTATGTAATTTTATATCAGAACTCACGTTTGGTGATACGGCATTAGAATGAATAATTTATTCTGTCGATCAGCAACATTGAAGCAATGAATCATGTAATTACAAAACCTCCCCGGGTCCCTAGTGACTGAGTCATACGATAAACACTCCGGGCACACCGCAGTAATGGAGGTCATGTCCTTCTCAGCACATCTCTCAAGCAGACCTCTATTATATCACATGTACTATAAAAAGTTAGCCAATGCAACTTCATAGATACTTATTCTATATGTTTTTACAGTATGAGGAAAGAACACTTACTTTAGATAAGCTTGAATAATGTTAATGTTCAGATAATCTCCACACATCATCTCTCTGATGTCCTCAAAGTTGATTGCCGTGATGATATCTTTTTCGTAGTGAAACATCGACTTTGGAAGCGTCATCATGAAGTTGTTAGTTTGAGATGACTTCAATATGATCTTGTCGTAGAGATTCATCTCCTTGGCCCCCAAAACATTAACAAGTTTTTGTGGCAGTGCGAGCTTATTTTTAGGCGCCTCAAAAGTCCTAGTGCGACCCCGGACGGGCGCTGGATTCTTACCTTTCGCACCCCGACTCACTGGATTCTTACCCTTCACACACAAACAGTAAAGCATAAATGTAAAGATAATTACTAATTGATTATTATAGTAACATTAAACATTTATCTAGAACATACCCTTGTACTTCTGACAGGATTCGCCGGCGCGCTGATCTCTTCTTCTCTGGGCCGGGATACGCCGCGAGGAAGCTTAGGGATCTTAGGATTCGCCGGCGCGCTGGTCTCTTCTAGTCTGGGCCGGCATACGCGGTGAGGAATCTCAGGGATTTATAATAGATTAGATTAGACACTTAATGCTAAATAATGTATTTTATTAGATACTAAATGGTTGTCAAACAGTCTTACCTCATCGGTGACAACAATATAAAATGCTGGCCAGGGCAATATGTCTCCCTTCGCTTCGATCAGCGTGCATTTGTTGTCAAACGCCATTGGAAGGTATGCATGCTCAAATCCATCAATGATCAGGTCCAAGGTCACACGCGCGTAGAATGGGGGTAGACGTACGAAACTGATGAGCGTGAGTGGACCTGATGGCAACACCGTCCCGTAGGCCGCATCTACAGGGTGCCCTTCTAATGGTATTTGGAGACGGCATTTTTTTTGCTCCTTTAATAAACAGAGATAATACGTGAAATAAATAAGTGAGTCCAATCTAATACTATTTAAATACTTTATTTTAGGAGAAAAATAGTTAAACAAAGTAACCTGGATGTTGGCAAATGGGTACGGGTCAGCGGCCGGAGCACAACTAGACGAGGAAGACAGTCGAGGAGGATCATGCTGCTGCTGCTGAGTAGTCGCATGTGCATCGAATTCAACGCTTCCTGCAGCCTCTCCTCGAAGCCCGGCGCTCAGCAGCCAGTTTCTCGTCATTAGCTTGGCGCTCAGCAGCCCACTTACGCTCTACCATCGCCTCGACTTCAGCAGCACTCATCTGACCCTTCCTAGCAGATGGCGGGAATACGTGCTTCTGACGTACTTCTCCCCCAAATCCTCTAACACGCCCCGGGTGATCCTTCTTCCCAAGTATTTGATTGAGAGCGTCGTCTTGAGAAGGAGGAGCGTGTATGTCTACTTCTCCTCTCTGTGCCGCTTCATACTGTCCAATTGTCAAAGAAGTTAACACTAAATTTAAGATCAACAAACACTTGAGTATATAAGTAAATTATTTAACAGCTACTTTCAAATACTTACAATTTGGTTAGCCAGTTGTTCCATCGCAGCATTAGGAAATATCCTCTGACCTTCGCTGGTCGTTTTCTGGCGTCCCAGTATGTACATCTGCACCCTCCTCGCCTCAGAGACATCCTCGATCGGGCATTCACTTCCATCCTCGTTCCTCCGTGTCAGCAAACCAGCTTCTTTCCATCCCTCGAGGCTGCCCACATATCCCCTTCGTCCCATGGTGTGGGGGTAGAGATTAGCTTCACGGTTCCGTGCTTTTGTGCTGTTAAGAAAGTACAACAGAAATTAATTAGAAAATCAGGGATAAAGCATTATGAGCATTAATTAAGAAAAGAGTACACACAAACATACCCTGAACTCGGGGGTGGCGTGCCGCTCAACGAACTCCTTCCACTCCTCTTCAGTGATCATGCCATTGTACACAACATACGGCGGAGGCTCACGTGGGGGCACCCTGTTGATCCAATGCTCAACCAAGTAGTGGCGGAATGATTTAGCTTTGCCGGACACCAAAGAAAGAACGGTCTTCTTCACTTCTTCTGGGATCTTGTATCGTTCTTGCACCTTCTTCCAGATGGTCTCCTTAACTTCTTCCGGGACTTGTTTCCATGTGTGGTTGATGCAGCAATGTGATCTGGCCAGAGTCCCTAGCATACTAGCGAACTCTGACCTGCTGCCCCCCCATACCTCCCATACTTGTCCCACAGAAGACTAATCTGATCCGGTTTCTGCAGTTTCAACCCACGGGTCGGACCTCTACCTCTGGGTCTCTGAGTAGCACTCGTAGAAGGTGCACTCATGGAAGGGCCAACAGCAGCAGCGGCAGATGTAGATGGGCCAACAGCAGCAGCGGCAGATGTAGATGGGACCGGTACCATTTGCTGCTCATTTTCCTCCTCCTGACGACAAAATAAATCGAACTCTTCATCAGCCATGTCCGATCAGCCATGCCTGCAAGGATTGAAATACAATTTGAATTAAATTAAGCATTTCATAATGGTCATACAAGCAATAAATAAAAGAGTGTTAATTTCATATAAATTTTTATAGTAATAACTTACATACACCATTATCTCTCAACCCACATTCCCTCGTTATGGTCTGATCGTATATACTCACGATGACCTGTGACCTCAGCCTCTTCCTAATGAAATAGGAACATTGGAGGTTCATCTTCTGCATCATACTCATCCTCATCAACCACACCATCCACACCAACTATTCCTCTTCTCCCTTTAAGCACAACAGACCATCTAGGATTACAGGGATCAGTTACATAAAATATCTGCTTAACCTTCGTCCCAACAACGAATGGCTCAACCGTGGGAGTAGCTCTAGACAGATCAACCAGTTTCATACCATGCTCCTCCTCACGGTAGCCATGATTGTTGTTAACCCAGTTACAGCGGAAAACACACATTTCGTAGCTGTTGTAGTCCAATACCCAGATGTCTTGTATAACACCGAAATATGATTGTTGTACTGAGACTGGACTATGACCCACGACACCGATGTCATATAAGTTTTGATAAGCTTCAAGCTCTACACCACTGTTTTGATTCGTTGACTTCTGATCCTGACGTTCTGTGAAAAAGGTGAATCCGTTGACATCGTACCCCTCATAAGAAATTACATCCAGATTTGGTCCAAATGCAACTACTTTAATCAGTTCAGGCACATTCGTGGACTGATCGGACAACACTCTGTCTTTGAACCATCGGACAAATGTCCTATTCTGCTCATTTTGTAGTCTAACGTCACTCATGTTTGGATATTGTGCTCTTAAAACACACAAGTGTTCATCAAAGTATGGTTCAACATCTTCAAGATGACTTAGCACAACTAAATGAGCTTTGTTAAGAGTGTCTATGTCAATTCTTTTCAGTTTCCTTCCAACCGTGCCAACACCCTTCAATCTGCCCTCGTGTCTAGAACGTGGAAGTCCAATGGTATCGACATCTTCTAGGTAATTGGTGCAGAAGTCTACAACTTCCTCGGTGATAGTGCCCTCTATAATACTACCCTCTTAAGTAGGACATGATAATCGTGAGATTTCATTCCTACTAATTTGAAATCTGTCATGGACACTAGGTTTCTTATGTTGAGGAGTAACCTGATGGCACCTTGATGTTGTAAAGGGTACTGCATAGACTATGTTTCTCTTCTTTAGACAGAGTGTGACAGGCAGGAGGCAAGAATGTGTGTTTTCCACGTTCTTGCGGGCCAAGCTCTATGCGTATACCCAACTCAATTAAATCTTTTCTTCCTTTCAAATGATCCTTTGTCTTTCCTTTTATGTTCAAAAGGGTGCTAGTGATACTTTCACCCACGTTCTTCTCGACATGCATCCCATCGATACAATGTCTAACCTCCAGATGCTGCCAGTACTGTAGTTCCCAAAATATTGATTTCTTTTTCCAGACACTTTTTTCACCACTTTTGGTTGGCGGCCCGAAGTTGTTCACAATATTATCCAACTTTTTGTAAATCTCTGTACCTGTCAAAGGCTGGCGCGCCACGCTGTGATCAGTTTTCCCATCGAACTCTTTCGCCATCTTTCGATACTTATGTCCTTTTGGAAGCATTTTTTGGTGCCCATATACACGGTTTTGCCACTATGTTTCAAGCGAATGCTACAAGTGTTTTCACCACAAATCGGACACGCCAACGCCCCCTTGATTGAATAGCCTAAAGATTACCATAGGCGGGGAAATCATTGATTGTGCTGTACAACATAGCACGCAAATTGAAGTCCTCTTTACTGAATGAGTCGTAAACCGTAGCCCCTTCATTCCACAAGAGTTGTAGATCCTCCATCAAAGGTTAGGAATACGTCAATTTTGTTGCACGGTTGCTTTGGACCCAATATTAACAAAGACAACAAGATGTGTCTTGGTTTCATGCATAACCACGGCGGTAGATTGTAAATAACCAAAAGCACAGGCCAGGTACTGTGTATGCTATTCAAAGTACCGTAAGGGTTCGTCCCATCCGTGCACAAGCCTAGCCTTAGGTTTCTCGGTTCGTTACCAAACTCAGGAAATTTTACGTCTATGTTTCTCCACTGTGGTGCATCAGCGGTATGTCTCAATCTGGCATCCGTTTTCCTGTGAACTGAATGCCACCGAAGATTCTCTGCGTCTTTCTCAATGGAGAACAAACATCTGAACCTTGTAATGATGGGCAGGTACCACAGTACCTTAGCTGGTGAACCTTTCTTACTACCGCTGATGTGAGTTTGTTGTTTCTTATACCGTGACGCTCCACATGCTGAACAGCTTTCAGCAAATTTATCCGATTTCCAAAACAGCATGCAACCATTTGGACAAGCATGAATTTTCTGGTACCCCATACCCATTGGGCACATCAGTTTTTTGGCTGAGTACGTAGTCGTTGGTAAAACGTTGTCCACCGGAAGAACGTATTTCAATAGTTCCAGGAGGTTAGTGAAACTTACGTCGCTCCAGCCATGTTTCGCTTTCAAGTTGAATAGCTTGAGGACGACACTCAACTTGCTTAACTTTGTAGGGTCACACCCGGGGTACAACGGTGTTTTGGATGAATCCAACAAATTTTCATGCTTGTCTGGCGTGTTAGAGTAATGTCGTTCCACATCTTCGAGCAGAGTCTCAATGTCATCATCCCAGAAATCTGGCTCAACGTTCGCTGTAACGTCTTCTGGATCACCAGCAACTGTATCATCTCCAAGTTCTGTTTCCGTGTTTGCCTGACTATTATCCCCTTCGTCAGGCTTAATAACATTGAACGCACTCTGACCTTGCCATCGGATTATGTCTTGGAAATCTTTTGTAAAACCGCGGCGGATAAGATGTTCCTTAATTGTTTCAACGCCGCGATATCTCAGATTGTTTTGGCAGTCGATAGACCGACAAAATATGTATCCCTTGTCTGTAGGTTTCAGATTGTTCGCCAACACCGTGCATAACTTATCAACTCCTTCTAAAAACTTGTCGTCCAAATTTCCACTGTAAATCCACGAACGTTCCATCTCCTTCTAGCTATTTATATGAAGGCAGCCATTTCATACCGTCACCCATGGCAGAGTCTTTACACTTTTGTATCTTATCAACCTAAATCCATCCATGAGTATTAAATCCCACCGGTGAACGTGTTTTTAATATGTAATTTATTGAAAATTTCGGCAGCATCTCCCTACAGTTCTTCAAATGCACAATATTATGATATTAATCAATAATATATGCATTCGAAGAACAATAAAGAGATACTACTGAAATAATCAATAAAGTACATATTAAAAGCACATTCACACCCTAGGTGTGAGATTTAACAATCGTGGGCAGTCCCGACAGGGACTGCCGAAGATATACCTCTATTAGGTATATCTTGGGCGGATAACTATGTTTGGTAGTTTGTCAAATATTATATGTATATATATAAATCTTACCTCTGGTAGACGATTAGCCAATGCTAAGACGGTTGAGGTTGGAAGCCTAAATAAAGTCGTAGTCCTGATGCATAAATGAAAAACGACAACATTAGAATTCATCAAAAAATCAAGGTTAAATGCTAGCTAAACCGCGGAAAAAAATCGACAGCATCTCCCCTATATTTCTAACGTCTCCAAATCAGTTTTATCAAAGTCAAATTCGTACGCACCATCTACAACTGGTAACATACATAAACTTATCTTCTTCTACTATAAATGAAGTTTATTTGTGACCTTTCTGTAGTACTTCAGATTGAAGGACTGAAACTAGTCATTCTAGAACCATTAAAATACCAAAACTCATCTTATTCTTTCTGGTGGTTATAACAATAGCATTGTTGATTCCTGTCACAGCTTGTGAATCAAACAGAGAGCATCTGGCATAGCAGATTGAGCAGTTGAAAATGAGCTATTTTCAGGAATCGGTAATATACTTGAACTTACTTTCTTTCCTGTGGCAGTTTTAAGTAGTAGCATTTTTAAAACTACACTATTATGTATTAATTGTAATACTAAATGCTAAGAATAAATAAATACAGCAGTTTACAGTTTGGTTTGCAAAGTTACCGTTACTAAGCACCGAAGTGGGCAAGTAGTGTAGAAATCAGCCCAACTAGGTTGGAATTAACTGTGAATCTGGGCACAAATATATGAACAAGGTTAGAACATTTGCCATTACACTCTCAGGATTCGATACAAACGAGGTTAGAACTTGCAATCGAAATGCATGTATATGAACAAAGTTAGAAAAAAATGACAATCAATCGATCGCATACCCAATATGCGATAGAGACGTCGACGGTGAGACCAGAGGTAGATGGGTGGTGACCGGTGGCGATGAGAGTGACAAAGGTGGTGGGAGCGACGGCGGTGGTGGCCGTTAGCAAGGTGACGGGAGAGAGAGGCGATTTCAGTGAGGAAGATAGCGCGAAAGAGAAGAAGAGTTACTGTAAGTGTGCAGAGTAAACAGACAAATGTTCTAGTTAAAAGGACTTTAGATTACGGTTTACATGAAAATCATAATCTAAAGTCATACTTTAAATGACGGTTCCTAAAGAACCGTAATCTAAAGTGAAACGAAATTAAAAAAATAGCGCGAAAATTATTTGGCATATGCTGGGTTTCGAACTCAAGATCGATGGTGTTGACTCATGTACCCACGGCCATTATGCCATGAGTCTTAGTCGATCAAACGTAGGTAACACGTTAATATAAAGTTTTTTTTTTAATCTAAAATACACTGGTAAAACGACGTCGTTAACTGTAATTTAGATTACGTGTGGAGTCGAAAAAATCAAATAATACGGGAAATATTTGGCGTCAGGTCAAAACGACGTCGTTGACCATCAGTCGGAGGTAGGCGCGCCTTTTTTAGGACGGACTTTAGCTGACGGTTATTAGTAAAACCGTAATCTAAAGTCTGTTGACCGTAAACCGCGTGTCAACACGGGACTTTAGATTACGGTTTCACTAATAACCGTCATCTAAAGTCCGTCCTAAAAAAGGCGCGCCTACCTCTGCTCGATTATTGATTACGGTTAATTCAACAAACATCGTTAATTAATTCCGGTCTTCCTATTAATCACAATTCTGCTCATTCTCTAGCACCGGTTGCTCTGTGCTCACCACCTGAGGCTCAGTAGTTTTACCTTTACTACTCCTAGTAGTTACCTTCTTCGCTGTTTCCTTTTCCTGCAAAGGACATTTGTTAGCCAAGATATCATCCACCAGTGTGGCATAATTGGGCATTAACTTAAGCATATCAGAAAAAGGAATATCTTTAGTTGATTTCTTAAAAATTTTAAGAAATTTTCCAAGTTGTTCATCAAGATCCCTTTTCTTTAACCTGTCAGGAAAAGGAATAGGTTCTTTAGATTTACGATTGGAAACAGAAGAGTAAGAAGGTTGAGTTTCAGGAGACTCCTTCTCCTTGGGTTTTTCAAAAACTTTAATGGAGTCCTTAACCTCTTGTTGAACAGGTAAAACTGCAGCGACAAGTGGAGTATCTTTTTCCACAGCAAAAATAGCTTTAGCATACTCTCTTGGATTCTACTCTGACTGACTAGGCAAAGAACCCAAAGGACGCTGAGCCAACTGTTGTGATATTTGAGACAGCTGAGTCTCGACGTTCTTATTAAATGTCCTTTAATCATTGTTGAAAATCCTCTGCTCCTGATTGAAGGCTTCCAGCTCATTAAATTTCTTGGTGTTAACCGTGATAAAATCATTCATTCTGGCCAGTACTTCTTCCATGATCGAGGATGTTCCGGCACCGGAACTCTGTGTCTACTGGTTTTGGATTGGTTTCTGGTATGTTTGATTATACTACTGTGGCGGTCTCTGATTGAAGTTGTTGCTACCACCAGCTTGATAACGATTCTGTTGCTGAGAATGATAACCAGGGTTGCCTTGATTCCAGAAATAATTACCCGGTCTGTTACCAACATAGTTTACCACTTCTTCTTGCGTTGGAACACACTGGCACATGTTAGAGCCTCTACCACAATATTCACAAGGTGGATAAACCTCAGGAGCAGCTGCTGCATTTGACTACGGGTTCATCACTGCTCACATACGCTCAAACTACTTCGACATTGCTTCTATCTTGGCAGCCAGAAAAGTATTCGAATCCACTCCATAAACTCCAGCAGTTTTCTTTGGTGCTGCTTCTCCGGTTCTCGCACCTCCCCATTGGTTAGCTGAGTTGGAAAGAGTTTCCAACAACTCCTTGATTCTAGCTATTGGTAACTCCATGAGGCTTCCTCCTGTACAAGTCTCTACCAACAAACGGCTTGAATGATCCAAATCTTTGTAAAAGGACTGCAAAATTATCTCCTCTCCCAAGCCATGGTGTGGTACTCTGCGCACAATCCCTTTGAAACGCTCCCAAGCCTCAGATAATGTCTCACCGGTGAACTGCTTAAAGTTGGTAATCTCTCCTCTCATAGTCAGCATTCGAGAAGGAGGGAAATACTTCGCCAAGAATGCATTTGCTAACTCCGTCCAGGAAGTGATACTGTTTGGAGATAGGGAGTTCAGCCATTCTGTAGCTCTGTCCCTAAGTGAGAAAGGAAACAAGGTTAGCCTGGCTACCTCCTGAGAAGCTGGTGTTGAACATGCTCCACCCAATCGCAGGAAGGATGTAAGATGAACATTTGGGTCTTCAGTAACTACTCCACTGAACTGTGGAGCATTTAGAACCATCGTGACATAATGGTTCTTGAATTGCCATTCTACCCCTTCCGGTAGTGCAGGGATTACTATTGGTGATTTGAGTCCCTCCACATTCGGACGAGTGCAGTCGTTCATCCTTCTTTCTTTGCTGATACCGTCCATAGGATATTCTTCTACTAAAACAAAGGTATCACCTCGCGAGTCTTTGAAAAATACCTCTAGTTCAACTGTAGACTCCAGTACCAATCCCTGACGACTTCTTCTAGTAAGTCGCTCTATCTCAGGTTCCAGTTCAAATTCAGGAATTCGTTCAGAACGAGTTTTAACCATAAACCAAAATCAGATAACTGACAGTAATGTAGTTGTAAAAGTAAACTCAATCAGGTAAAACCAAAATAATACTAGAACCAAAAATAAGAAACAAATTGCACAAAACTAAGAAAATGAACAAAGGAAAATAAAATAAAATAAAAACAAAACAAAATTAAATGAGATAATACCAATATAAGAAAAATTAAACTAAGCAACCGTGTCTCCCCGGCAACGGCGCCAAAAACTTGTCGGGGTAAAACCTAACGGTAAATTGTTGTTGGGGGTTTAACCTAACGGCAAGTGTACCGGTCGATTATAGCAAGTTTAAATCTCGGAGTATTCCCTGAGTATCGAATCCAAGGAGGCAGTGGCTAGTTTAATTTCTACTTACAAAACAAGAACAATAAAAATAACAGGAAATTGGGGGTTTTTGTATGTGAAGGTGAATATTGTAAAGGAGTTCAACTAGCAATAAATAAGGTAAATAATTGTTTTGATTTTGTTTGATAAGGGAAATTCCGGTTTACTACTTCTCTCTAGATTGCAATTTCTTCCCCTAAGTGATTTCTACAGCATTCTGAATAAAACCCTAGAATAAGGATAAGTCGTATTCGGTCTCCCGCTCCACGAATTCTAATTAGCAAAGACCGAATCCTAACTCTCGTTATGAATCCACTGTTTACTAATTGCTTTAAGTGTAGTCTAGATTAATGGTCAGCTAGTGTTTAGAGGAATTACCATCTCTATACTAACTGGTTCTTTCCCTGTAGTCAATTGATAGCCGTAGTTCTCACTTATAAGCTAACAAACTGATAAACTCATTTATTTGATCAGATTAACAAGTCTAGGAATTCATAAGGGAAAAGAACTTTATTCTTTTGTACTACAGAAAATCACAAAGGTTCAGAAATAATTATTCTAGAGATACATAGTAAACCGAAATTAAAAGCGACTACTCCATGGACAAAATAACAATGCTCAATATAAATAGCATAAGGATAGAGGGATTTAGCCGAAAAACTGATTTTAGAAGCCGTGGTCGATTCTGCAATTTCCACACTCGTCTGAGTCACGTCCGACTTTATTGGGTCGGACGTAGATCCGGACGTGTTCTCCTGGTGCTGTCCGGATCCGGACGTCAAATCCGGACGCGGGTAAATGAAGCGCTGTGAGCAAGGTTCTGTCTGCGAGTGAGGGAGATGAGTTACGGAGGGAATTTATGAATGGAGATGTAGCGAGTCGTGAATGAGATGGTGTGTAGAGAGGAGAAGAGTGTATTGCTTAGACTCTGAGAGTCTGGGACGAATTGCAATGAAGGCTGAGTGACTGCTTAAATAGGTTTAGAAAATGGACATAGGTTAGTGGAAGTTTGGTGTGCTCGACATTAATTGAGCATGGCTGCTGCTTAATTTAAGGGAAGTATGGGCTTAGCCTGATAATTGCGCCGAAAGCCCGATTATCAGCACGATTGCATTTTTATTTTTCATCTCTGTGTGACGTCCGGATCTGTGTCCGGATCCGGACGTGACACGGAACTTTTAGATCTGAAACTCGGAATATGTCCGGATCTGTGTCCGGAACCGGACAAGACAGAGAACTCTCGGATCTGGATTTTAGGTCACATCCGGGTTGCGGCCGGATCCGGACATGAGACGACCGGATTTGCGTCTGGCCAAGTTGATCCGGACGTGACCAATCTTTGCCTCTTTTTCCGGATTTGTTCCGTTTGTTGTGTTGCAATCCTTATGATGTAAAATCTTCATTTCTCTGGGTTTTTCCTATATTTAGCATATAAAATGCATCAGTTCATATCAAAACATCAATCTTAGGAAAAACATAGAATAAGTGGGAAACATTGCTTAAATTGTAGCAGATTATAAGGTAATTAAGCCCTTAAAAGCCTATATGTTTCACACTTATCAGATAACAAACTAATTACCTCAGTATTGCGGTGGCGATCTTCAGTCTCTTGACACCCTTATCAAGTGAGTCAAATTGGAAGACTCGTGGGTACTTCATCAACATCAGCACAAGCAATGACCAATGTCGACAGTCCACAAATTACACAATGTGTTGAAATCATTAAACACTAACACAAACTATATGTTTTAGACAATACTAAGAGAAATAGTCAAATATCATACCCTGAATGATATGAGCATAATAAATGACTTGTTAGAACATTCAAAGATGGCATTCGTCATATATTGCATAAGGCCTTCCATATCACTTGTCATCTGGACTTCACTGCACATAGCAGGACACAGGAATCTGAATCAGTGATCTTCATAGACATTGATCGCATTATTATGCACCCACCTATGAGGCAATATCATTAGTCATTAACTTTTTATTCAAACATCTAATTCATCACCTATCAATGAATTCAAAATATAAAGGTAGAAGTCACTACATGGCGGCTGACTTGATAATCGACACATTCAATCAATCCCTCCTGAAACACTCCTCAAAGTTGGACATATACATCCCAAATCGATGTATATCTTCCCCTTGAACATGATAGTGAAATATCCGCACGTGATCTTCCACAGTGAGGGAATCACAATGAGGTGGTAGCAGCAACAACGATGAGTGCAGAATCTGCATATTAGTCGACAAGCCGGCCAATATTCTTTTCTCCACCAAATTAGGTCTAAGCACGAAATTTGTGGATGCCTTTGATTGCACAGGTGCAGCAATTCTTTTTCCTTTTCCTTATCAGTCTTTGGTCGGCTCATATCCTATGATATTAACTAATTAAGTATAAGGATGCAAGGTGGTACATCAATAGTTTTATAACAACGGTTAAGAGTAAATACCTGCCCAGGGAATTTGACCAATCGTGCTGGCCACTGCACTGTCGCAGTTTG